>CM031239.1:122635212-123235212 GCA_018340775.1 Taxus wallichiana var. yunnanensis
AAGAATAAAAAAAGAGGAGCCCAAAAGTTTCCTCACCAATGGGAAAGTGACAAGTGTCACCCCTCTCCTCTCAAGAGTCAAAGATTCCAAAAACAAAATAAGTAAGAGTAAACTCACCTTTTATCCCTTTTCACCCAAAATACTAAAAACTAAAATAAAACAAAGTGGAGCAACTTTTAACACTTTCACACAATCCAACCATCTTACATGGATGGTGACTAAAGAGGGCTAAATGGGAGGGAAACTCCCTCCAAACCTTGGAAATAGGTCCCCTACCTATTAGGTAGGGTCCAAGGGCCCATTTTCATGCTAAGGGAACCCCCAAACTCAAAAGGGGTCCCTAAAATTACCCAAAATAACCCAATTTCGGGTTTGGCATGCTTGGGCACAAGGGTAGAGGGTGTGGGGTTCACCCAAGGTTCACATGTGGTCCCCAATCCCTTCTACCAACACACACACACTTCCCAAAACCAACACTTAACTTAAGATAAGATCATTAACCCCTAAGCTAGTTTACTTAATAAAACACACCCTAAACATAATTAATTTTACAAGACATAATTACATTACAAATTGAGGGGTTCACCCATGGTGCCCAATTAAATACATCTAATCTAAGGCCTCAAACAATTTAGCATGGTTAGGACTCAGCCCGTGGGCCGCTTGTGCACAATTGCGTAGCTGCCCTGAAACCCATGCTCTCCTATACATCACTGCACACTCATTGCACACATTAACGCACTTTGTCAATATAATAAATATCATCTATACATCACAATCTCAATCAAACTTATAATGTCCGAACATAATTTACAATTGATAGTGCAATGCATACAATTATCCACATAGTTTGCCATGAATCATCCACAATTAAAATTGTAACGACATATACTTAGGTTAGCATGAAAATCACCATCATTAAATCCAAAACACTATATCATCAATCAAATTAACCACAAGAGACTAACATCGAACCGATAAGTCTATCATATAACCCTGTTAGTGTCATCACATCATACGAAATATATCAGTATATGAATCTAATCCAATTGGCACTACGCGCCCAAAATGCCATAATGTCCATGAGGATAAAATATCATAGTAAAATGTCCAAAGTCTATCAGAGTCTCAATCAAAACATGTCTAGAAGTAAAGGAACCAACAGATAACTGGAGCTATAAAAATGTGGGCACCAAGTATAGGAGTATCCCGATCTTTGGAGCTACTGAAAAAAAAATTAAAAGGGGTATCCCAAGATTTCTAAGTGAAATCTTAGAGGACACTAGTATAGGAGTGTACCTTTTTCCTAAATTTTCTAGTATAATATTTTTAGGTCGGCCTCACCTAATATTGAAAACTCATGCTATATAATCATAGGTATTTCTCCATGTAGTATTCTATTAAATTACTAATAGGAGTGCAGGGATACATATGGTATAAAAATATAATCATGAAAAAAGTATTAAGGAGTGTGAAAAAGAAAGAAGTGTTTCACGTGACAACAAAGAAGTGGTGTCGCACGAAAAGGAATAAGTGTTGTTGTGCAACAAGGAATAAGTGTAGTTACATAACAAGGAAGAAGTGTTGTCACATGTTGATCAGAGAAAACACTTAGTTGAACTTGCACATAGAGTCCGTGTGGAAGAATGGCATAGGAGAAAAAGCGCGAAGGTATAGGAAGGTGTCATGCGTGGAGGTGTAGAGTAAGACTCTCAAGGACTTAGCCAATTTTGGAGATTAGGTCTATTCTTAGAGATTGGCATGCAGAGTACACAAAGTGATGTTGAGATTTTTACGCCACTCTTCATGGAGATTTTGGAAGGACATGTCAACTCACTCTTGCATGGGCATAAGTTAAGAATAGATCCATCACTTCAGTTAACTATCAGCAATCTATAGATAGCATACTTGCATGTATGGCTATAATTGTAAAAAGGCACGTGGTTGTTATTAGCATGTGACCTATTTCTAGTAGAGTTAAGTGGTGAAGGGTTATTTCCCCACCATATATATATGTAAAGAATTACTTAGAGAATATAGAGACATACATAGAGATATGGATGGAACCATATGTTTGGAGGAATGGAAAACCATGAGTACATGCGACTAGATAATTGTAATCAGATCCATGCGTGCATGCCTGGTAGTATTGTATGAAAACTCTTGTATTGTTGGTTAATGAATAGATAAAGGAAATTGGCCAAAAAAGTGTGTGATGTGTTTTATCATGCATGTTATTACTTTCATGATGATTTACCTTTAGGGCTTATAGATCTGGTTGGATATAAATGGTGAATGGAAGGATTAGTTCCTAAAATATATGTTTACTATTTTATCATACCACCATTTTGCTACTGCAACTATTAAGAGTGACCCGGTACCTTTTTTTGCTTCGGGTGAGTGCTCGGCCTAAACTGAGTGATGTGCCAGCGCGACTAGGTGTTAACTAACAATTCTAGGCTGCATCATTGGTTCCATTGTGGGACCTCTTTTTCAGTTGTTTTAGAATGGTTCATGATGAAGACATACCGGCTAACCTTGGCAAGCGTTGAAGAATGGATTCATGATCTAGAGGAAGAATATGCATGGAGGTTTGACACTAGATCCAAATTTAGTGCACATACTTGGGTAGGGCAGAATATGTATGACATTTTATATGAAAGCTTCTTTGTTATCTTTCCAGTAGAATTGTATGAATGGTTGATTGCATATGCATCTAAGCAGAATTGGAGGTATCACACGCTTGTTTGGACACAAGAGGAATTTCAAACACTATATGATGTTGACCTAAGTTGGACTCGTGTGGTAGATACCTAGTTTTGCGGTGTCCTAAATAGCTATATCTTGGAGTATTCAATTTCAAATTATTCGTGCCCGGAGGTAGCAGAGTTCTAGTTTCTACGGTATCCTAGAGGGACATATTTGCAAGGTATTTCCATGCTGGCAATCAAAATACTAATGGTAACATTGAACTTGGAAGCTAAACCCATGGAAAGCTAAAGAATCTCCATGCGTGGGGGCGGAACTAGGATTGGTGAAAGATGGTAGACCTAGTGGCATGCAGCGAGAGGGAAGAAAGGTGGCTGAAGTATGATGAGGCACGCGAGAGGGAATTATGCAAGAGGTAAGAAATTGTAGAACAGATGGTGTTGTGGAGAGAGATGGCTCATGAAGTATTTGAGGCTCATGGGGAGGAAGAAGAGCAAGAGCATCAGGAAATCCCCCATCTAGGGAAGCATGACAGAGAACCCTCTTGGCCTCACATGGAAGTGCGCTAGTAGATATGACCTGGGCCGCGGGCGCGCATCTAAGCCAACCTGTTGACCTAGCCCTTGCACTTGGTTTTCCAGTATCTAGTACAATAGGTAAAAGTAGTTTTAATTCAGGAAGTGAAAGCATAGAAATAGGTCAGACAACAAGTACACTAATGGTAGCATAGACAACTTCATTATTCTTTGGGGGTACATTATCAGGCTCATCATCTACACAGAATATGAGCACGCCGAATGTGGGAATCACCTCTAGAGCTAGGACCACTTCCCAGACTGTAGGGGTCAGTATAGTACCACTGTTGGGGCATAGGGGAGTGCATCCACGGGCCCTATTCCAAATTCTGGAGGAGGATTGGGTGGTATGGGAAGTTCTAGTTCCAGTGGTTTGGGTGGTATTGGAGGAAGAGGAAACCAAGGAGGTTCTAGGTCGGGTGGTCAAGGCCTGCAACAACCCTAGAACATTTATATGGAGATGTCCCTTCATCTCCTATAATATATACGTATCGAGGATGCTACTGAACATGTTTATATGTGTGAAATATCATGGCGTGCAAAAGGTATTATGGCCCCTGAATGCAAGGTAAGTCAATTTGATACTACATTGCAGGCACGCGCGCATAACTGGTATAGGAAGTTTACCCCAATCAAACTTGTATTGACTATGCAGCATTGAAAGATGATTTCTTAAAAGAGTTCCACATCCCAGAGTTTGAGTAAAAGAGTATAAGCACACTCAAGGATATAAAGCAAGGCACTACTGAAAGTGTACGTGAGTATGATGCATGATTTAAAACACTTCTATCCAAACTCTCTTATGACATTCATGCAAGTCAACATGCACAATGGTTTTTTGGGGGACTGATTACCCCATTTCGAAGAGCACTATCACATAAGACTTATACCGATCCACACGAAGCATTGGAAGCCACTTTACATGCTGAAGTAGTTGGGAGTATTGACACTAGAGTTAGTCCATTTTTGGAAGCTCAGATAATGGCTATGGCAAAACAGTTAGAGAAATTATCGGCAAACTCAGCTCATGAAACGCGCTCAGGGATCTGGTGTACAGATTGTGAAGTGGAAGGGCACACTAAGGATAGTTTCCCTCACAAAACTATACATTTTTGTTATTAGACTATGATATTTTCCATTTGAACCATGATGCTAGTCACTGCCCCCTCCTACAATGCGTGATCAGGAAGAATGTATCCTCCTTTTGTAAAATTTGTAGGTCCATGACCCATGATACTGAGGACTATAGATTGATTGGCCAGATCCATGATGCCATTGATATTAGGTTTAGATAGGTGAGTGTGGTTGATAATTATAAAGGGAAGAATGAGCATCAGGATAGGGATTATAATAAAACCCACTATGACAGGAATGATGGACGGTTTAAAGGGGCTCGTGAAAGGGGATGAGGATATAGAGGTAGATATGGAGGATGAGGCCAAGGTGGAGGAAGGAGTGAATTCCCTCGAGGAACTTGCTATACATGTGGCTCACCTGACCATTATAGGCATGAATTCCCAGAATATTTCCTGTTCATTTTGTGGAAAGGGGCATAGTTATGAAGAGTGCCCAGACTTGTATGAGCATCTCAGTAAGTAGCAAAAGCAAGAAAACAAGGGTGTGGGGATGGTTAGAATCTAGCACACGATAGAGAATTAGTGGATGCCAAAGTTAACACCATAACCTGAGGTGGTAACAGTCAAGATAACCACACGAGATGAGGTGGCACGTGCAAGAGAGGGTTACAACAGAAGCTGAAAATCACTAGGGAGGAAGTTTTGCATGCTAGATATCCAGATCCATCTCATCAGAAAGAAGTCTATCAGGACACAATGGAGGTCCTTAGGAGCCTTCAAGGTGAGATACAAGGTTTAAAAGAGTAGTCTCAGAAATTAGAGCACAAGGATACAAAACAAGCCCCGTTAGATATTGACGACATCAGAGAGGTATGTAGAATGTTGCGCCAGGAGAATATTATTCCTTTATTAGGAAATTGGTTGAAAGGGAATACTCTGCACACAAGAACTAAGACTAGGAGACAAATAATTCATGTGAATATTCCTCCTGATAGCATTGAATATGACAAGGAAATCACTTTGAATGTTATTGTGGATGGGTGGGCTGTTGAGTAATATCTGATTGACACAGGTGCAAAAGTAAATGTACTCATATTGGATGCATGGGAACAAATGGGGAGACCCCCATTGTAGCCATCATCTAATGTATTCTTCATGGAAAACAAAACAAAAGATACTCCCATAGGAGTTTTGAAGGATGCATCTATCACTATACAAGGGGCCAAGTTCACAGGAGACTTTGAAGTGCTAGCACTTGCGGAAGTAGATAGTTTCCTAGCTTTTCTTGGGCACCCTTGGTGTTATGCAAACAATGCTGATTTGAGGTTTAACAAAGGGTATATCAACTTTGAGAACAAGGAGGAAAGGGTCATAATACCATTGACAGATGGGAAATCTGTGCCATATGTGGAACCTTTAAGCGAAGAGGACTTGAACAGAATCTATGTACGCATTATTCGGGACCCAGAGGTCAATGATCCATCTAAGGAAGGAATCCTTCATTGGGAAGATTCTCAGTCAATCAGTGATACTACTAGTATTTCTTGCGATAATTGGGCTCATGGCACTTATGAACTGGTGGGGCGTGAAGTTAAGCGTGTGGTTACTAGCAAGATGGGTTTTCACTCTGTTCGATGTATAGGTCACATAATACCCCACTATACTGGATCTAAAGATTTGGTTGGGTTCTTACAGGCCATAGAAACAAATTGGGCTGACGAACTTAAACGATGCACTATGTTTTCATATACTTTGGGTGGGACGGCCGTGCGCTGGTGGGTAGTCCACAGGGATAATCTCTTAGAATGGGAAATGATTGGGACCACCTTATCAACCAGGTTTTTAAGAATTAATTCACCTACAAACATACACCCTTATCATGGTGATCAACCTGCTCAACATCATATCCAACAGTGTGAGAGACTCTGGATAGTAGGCCAGAAGCATTACCACCTTCACTTTGGGTGCATTAGTTTTATTCTACTCTAAAAGGTTACGCACGTGCTTGGTATGTCTATGCTGAATTACATTGCGACACTGGAAACTGGAAAAATTTGACTGCAGGGATGATCCAAACGTTTGACTTCTTTTCATCTACACCACTAGTGAACACAAATTTAAGCTTTATCCAGCGCTTAACTATGGGAGACAGAGGGAAAGTGGAAGAACTTGTTCAGGAATTATTTGGTGAGATAGAGATAGGGGTGCGCTTTGTGGATGAAGAAGATGATATCATATTACTTGAGTGTGCTTCTTTGGAAAAATATGAGGGGAAGATGGTATACATAATTGATGAGGAGGAAGTTGAGCACTTGGACATGGATCATTCACATGGAACACGTGAAGTGTTATCCAGTGCGGATGTAGATGCACATGCATATCATGAACCTATGAAGACAAAAAGGTCAATATAGGCATAGAAGTTGAACCTAAGGAGGTGATAATTGGGGATTACTGGTCAGAATCAGAGGTAGTAAAGATCATAGAGTTACTTCATGATTATGAGGACTTATTCCCAAGAGGATACCATGAACTTAAAGGCGTGCATATATCACTCGGAGACATGAAGATAAAGCTCAAGGAAGGTGCGTGCCCTGTTAGGAAGCGACCATATTGGATGAATCCCAATTTACGTGAGAAAGTAAAGGAGGATATTGACAAGATGCTGAAATCGGGATCATTCGACCCTTTGGATGAATCAGAATGGGTCAGTCCTATGGTGATAAGCATCAAAAAGGATGGTAGGATTCGAATTTGTGTTGATTATAGGGAGTTGAATGCAGCATGTGTTACAGATCCCTTTCCTATGCCATTCATGGAGGAAATATTAGAAGGGGTGGCTAGGCGTGAAATATATTCATTTACAGATGGGTTTTAGGGTATCATCAGGTTAGGATTTCCCTGGAAGATCAAGAGAAGACCACCTTCACTACTGAATGGGGAAGCTTTGCTTATACTGTGATGCCCTTTGGATTGAAGAATGCACCTACTATATTTTCAAGGATAGTGGTACAAGCCTTCAAGGATTTTATTCATAAATTTTTACAGGTCTATCTTGATGATTGGACCGTTTATGGGCTGATTAAGGATCATTGTGACAATCTGTGCTTAATGTTTGAAAGATGTTGATAGTTGAGTATCTCATTAAATATCAAGAAGTGCATCTTTACTACTCCATTTGGCACACTTTTAGGACATATCATCTATAAGGAAGGGTTGTTGGTTGATCTAGCTAAAGTTGCAGTCATCATTGGCTTGAAAGCGTCGGCCAGTCAGTGTGAGGTGCGCATATTTTTGGGTCATACAGGGTATTACAGAAGTTTATAAAAGGGTATGCAAAATTTGTCGTGCCCTTGGAAGAGTTACTCCAAGGAAAAGGTACATTCTCTTGGGGGAGTCACAATAGCACGCGTTTGAGATATTGAAGCAAAAACTTACTACTGCACCTATCTTGCATTGCATTTTCCTTTATGGGATAAATCTTTTCATGTTCATGTGGATGCTTCTAGCACAACCATTGGTGTTGTCTTAGCTCAACCAGGTGAAGGTATCGTTGATCATCCCATTTTCTTCGCTAGTAGGAAGTTGACCCCTGCAGAACATAATTATACCACTACATAGTGTGAGGCCTTATCCATGATCTATGCCTTGCACAAATTTAGTCATTATTTGTTGGCTACACCATTTGTGTTTTATACAGATCACATGGTATTGAAATATTTGGTGACCAAGCCCATTTTACAGGGGCACATATGCTGGTAGGTACTCTTATTTCAAGAGTTTGACCTTACAGTTGTGGTAAAACTAGGAAAAAGAAATTGGACCAAGATCACTTGTCTAGAATTCATTCAGGGGAAGAGGCACAAACAATAGAAGAGACCATGCCTAATGCACAGTTGTATAGGTTACAACGTGTGCCATCAGAATTAGAGGACATTGTTGTCTTTCTGAGAACTAGTATGGCACTCGAAGGCATGAAAGCTTTATAGAAGAAGCAACTTTCTATTCACGTGGCACCATTCATGTTAATTAGTGGTGATTTGTATAAGCTAGGAGGAGATGAGGTGTTACGTCATTGTGTCTTGGAGCATGAATGAAAGGACATAATGGAAGAAGCACATGGTGGTATTGCAGGTGGCCATTATGCAGGTGAGGCGAAAGCGCGCAAGATCCTACTTGATGGGTTGTGGTGGGAAACATTGTATAAGGATTGTAAAGAGTATTGTAATTCATGTGACCATTGTCAACATCTCAGTCAACCAAGACAAAGGGATGAGATGTCCCTATGAACAATAACAAGTGCAGAACCCTTTGAGAAATGGGCAATTGACTTTGTCGGGCCTATCTCCCCAGCCACGCGTAGGACTAGATCGTGCTTTATCATCACTTGTATAGATTATCTTACCCGATGGGTAGAAGTAGCACCTACAAAGGACTTTTACAGTGGCTACAGCAGCATAGTTCTTATGGGAGAATGTCCTTACAAGGTATGGTTGTCCTTTAAGTTTAAAAAGTGATAGGGGCACACATTTTTTAAATGAGATGATATGAATTATTTTAGACGATTTTATGGTTGCCCACCATAAAACTACACCCTATCACCCTCAAGAAAATGGGATTGTTGAGGCTTTTAACAAGATCTTGAGCCACACATTGACCAAGATTTGTGATGTTGGGAGGAAATATTGGGATGATAAAGTATCAGATGTTCTTTGGGCTTATAGAACAACATACAAAAGATTGAACAAAGCCACACCTTTTCAATTGGTGTTTGGTGCACATGGAAGTTGTTCTGCCTCTAGAATTTATGTTACCTTCTTTGCGCATTGCACGCATTGGAGGTCTAGCTGATGAGAAAGCCTTGGAAGAATGGATTGCAAAGATGGTTTAGCTAGATGAGTGCCATGCCATCGCACATGAGTCTAGAGTCAGAAATAGGAGAAAGTGTGACAAAAGGCATGTAATGATCGGCACATCAGGGATAAGAAACTTGTGGTGTGACAAATGGTACTTCTATATGACTCCATGTTTTTGCACCATCCAGGAAAGCTCAAGGTGCATTGGTTGGGGCCATATGTTATCACTCATATACTTGAGTCAGGTGCTTGCCAGTTGGAAACAATTGATGGCACACGGTTTCCCGGTTACTTTAATAGGAGTAGGTTGAAGCCCTACTATAAATAAGTCTTCTTGGTGTTTGTAATAAGGTAGTATTGCCAGATACATTAGGTTTCCCTTTATGCATTTCCTTAATGTATTTCTTTCATCGTTGCTATGCTTTGTCAATTTTAGCTCTTGTTTGTGTAATAAGCGCACTTGTGTGCATGAAACTAACTACAATATGAAGCATGTTGATGTGCAGAGGACTGCACATCCTTTTCATGTGGGGTGGATTGTTGGTGACTCTCAGGGATATGCTATGAAGATGTCATGTTGTGGGTGTTGAAAGAAGGTTGCTAAGGGTAACTAACAAAATATTTCTTCTCAAGATAAGAAAGGATGAATATGGATATGAAATTTATAACACGAGGTAAGCGGCGGCCATGGTAATTACCAAGAGATCATGCAGTGATGAGGTACTCGGGTGCAAAGTGCACATTGAAGAGAAGTCTATGACAAAGGGTAAAGAGGTGCGCTAGAAGGTTATAGCTTTGGCACGAAAATATACCGTGTAGAAATGATAAAAATGGGTCATAAATGAGGAGAATTTGGTAGGTGGAGGAGAAATTAATGCAACAAAAAGTAGAAATCTATATAAGGATGGGATGCGATTTCATTTTTACCCTTACGACTATGAGAATTCGATAGAGAGCCTATACGTAAAGAGCATAAAGCTAACTAATTCAAGGTATGAAGCAAGTGAACTAGGCACGGAGAAGATATTTGTTTATTAGAAGGGCTTGAATCCCTAGAAAAAGGGTTTGATGAAGCAAAGTAATACAATGAGAGTTAGGGTGTGCAAGTTCATGATTACAAATTAGGGCGCAAAAGAATTAGGTTAGGGTTCAAAGAAAATTACTCAAAACACGTAGTAAACTGACCTACAAAACAAAACCTTGAAAGAGGATGGCACCAAAGAAGAAAGTGGTGGTGGAAGAAGAGGAGGAGATGGCCCCAGGAGAGTAATTTCTCGAAATGTAGTCCACTGAAGAAGTTATTGTGGGGCATTGAATGGAATACCCACATAAGACAGAGTAAGATAAGTGAATACAATCACCGAACCGGTGAAAACCAGAAAAGTTAGATCACCACCTCTTGAATGAACAGTGCATTTGAGGATGGCATGAAGATATATGATGATGCCGGGAAAAGCTACTCAAGGGAAATGGTGTCTAACTTTATGAGCTTCCATACTTTGGAAAGTATACTCCCTTGTATAGATGGTTGATGAGTCAAGTCCATGAGGACTTCTTCTAGTTTGCAGGATGGAGGGTAAGATTGATACCCATCCTCATTGCCAAAAATTCTTGGATTTACAATGGGAATGAAGATATTAAGATATTACTTGTGACCGGCGTAGGTGACAAAAGTGCCATTTTGGAGACACACGAGAAGGTCTGGGGGATATCGAAAGGACCGCGTGGGATGGACATTGACAAGTTGAAAAATTGCCTAGTCCAGAAAGTGTAAAGTACACATCTAACAATAAAGTTGAATGACCAAGAACATTGGTCATAAGTTAATTCTATGTGGTTGAATGTGGCCTTGAATTCATTGCGAGAAGATAGTCGAGGAAGCGTGAAGGGAGTAAGATAAGTTTTGGATGTATCTTCCGAGTTTAGTCTTCATGGAGATCGGGGTACCAGATGGCCCAAAAGAGAACATATGGGAATACCCCATGAATCATAAGTCATGAGTGATTTAGAAATATCTTTGCAAAGGGTCGATCCTTGACGGAGGAGGTTAAGGAGCTTGTTGAGATGTGGTATGATAGGCTCCACGTGGCATTTGGAGAAGAATGGCACATAAAGGATTTTCCTTGGTCTTGGGAAAACAGTATAATTTACAATCTACCAACATTTCTATATTACACGCTTCCCAATGGTAGATGGATCATGGAGAAATGAGGTGCAAAGTTTTGCCATATGCATTTCCCACACAAGACATACTTATAAGTTGTAGTTCATCGATTCACCAACACAAGAGAGGTTGGTATTTAATGTAGATAAGGTGGACTACGACAACAGTATCACACTGCTAGAAAAGACTTATGGATATGTGGAGGAGGAATGCATATAATGAGAAGAATTTGGTAGGTGGAGGAGAAATTAATGCAGCAAAAAGTAGAAATCTATATAAGGATGGGATGCGATTTCATTTTTACCCTTACGACTATGAGAATTCGATAGAGAGCCTATACGTGAAGAGCATAAAGCTAACTAATTCAAGGTATGAAGCAAGTGAACTAGGCACGGAGAAGAGATTTGTTTATTAGAAGGGCTTGGATCCCCTAGAAAAAGGGTTTGATGAAGCAGAGTAATACAACAGAGTTAGGGTGTGCAAGTTCATGATTACAAATTAGGGCACAAAAGAATTAGGTTAGGGTTCAAAGAAAATTACTCAAAACACATAAAGCAACTGACCTACAAAACAAAACCCTAAAAGAGAATGGCACCAAAGAAGAAAGTAGCACGATAAAAGAAAAGAAGAAGGTGGTGGTGGAAGAAGAGGAGGAGATGGCCCTAGAGAGTAATTTCTCCGAAATGTAGTACCCTGAAGAAGTTATTGTGGGGCAGGAATGGAATACCCACATAAGATAGAGCAAGATAAGTGAATACAATCACCGAACCAGTGAAAACCAGAAGAAGTTAGATGACCTGCTCACCTCTTGAATGAACAGGTGCACTAAGGATGGCATGCCGATATATGATGATGCCGGGGAAAAGCTACTCAAAGGAAATGGTGTCTACCAGCTTTATGAGCTTCCATACTTTGGAAAGTATGCACCCTTGTATAGATGGCTGATGAGTCAAGTCCATGAGGACTTCTTCTAGTTTGCAGGATGGAGGGTAAGACTGATACCCATCCTCATTGCCAAAGTTACTGGATTACGGGAAATGGGTGAAGATATTAAGACCGACGTAGCTGACAAAAGTGCCATTTTGGAGACACAGAAGGTCTGGGATATCAGAAAGGACCGTGTGGGATGGACATTGACAAGTTGAAAAATTGTCTAGTAGTACAGGTAGCAGCACATCTAACAATAAAGTTGAATGACCAAGAACATTGGTCACAAGTTAATTCTATGTGGTTGAATGTGGCCAAGCTGGATTCATTGCATAGAAGATAGTCGAGGAAGCGCGTGAAGGGAGTAAGATAAGTTTTGGTTGTATCTTACTGAGTTTAGTCTTCATGGAGATCGGGGTACCAGATGGCCCAAAAGAGAACATATGGGAATACCCCATGAATCATAAGTCTCCAGCTGAGTGATTTAGCAAATATCTTTGCAAAGGGTCGATGACGGAGGAGGTTAAGGAGCGTGTTGAGATGTGGTATGATAGGCTCCACGTGGCATTTGGAGAAGAATGGCACATACCCAAGGATTTTCCCTCGGTCCTAGGAAAATAGGTATAATTTACAATCTACCAACATTTCTGTATTACACACTTCCCAATGGTAGATGGGTCATGGAGCCCTAGTGCAAACTACCATATGCATTTCCCACACAGTACTTCTAAGTTGTAGTTCATCGATTCACCAACACACAGAGGTTGGTATTTAATGTAGATAAGGTGGACTGTGAGTATCACACCCTGAGAAAGACTTATGGATATCTAGGGAGGAATGCATACAATGAGAATAACATCTCGGAAATCTTAAGCATTAAGCCAGAGACATTGGCCATTTTAGATATTGGGGCCGGGCTAATATACCTCCAACTGAAGCCTAAAATGGAGAATAACAAGTACGTGGAGAACGAATTCATGTTTCTAGGGCCATCGAAGGGAAAGTATACTATGGAGAAAATTCTGGCACCTAGGCCTTTCGCACCCAAGCAAGATGATGAGGAAGAGGATGAAGAACCCAAAGATAGTGGTGGCTGGTATGAAGGAGGAAGTAGCCATCTGGCCAGGAGGGGGAGCGCATGACAACTCCCCAGGAAAATGGAGCTACGGGGAGGAGTAGGGCACACAAAGATTTAAGAAGGTGTTTAAGCACACAAGGGCGTAAGGAGGAACCCCATAGGTGAAGGATCCAGAGGAGAAGAAGCATAGAAAACTTAGGTTAAGCGAGGAAATAGAGGAATCTGAGGAGAAGGCACCTTCATCTCCAACTGAAGAAGAGCCTCAACATGAGGAGGAGAAGATGGAGGAGAAGAAGGGGGGAAATCAGAGGCTACACAGGACAAGGTTGGGGATACATCTAGTATTCCCAACCTTGATGTAGCCATTCCCAAGAGGACCCGATCCCATCGAATAGGGGAGGACACCAAGGCACATGCCATGAAGTATGCAGAAGACCCAATGCTGATCATTCGCGCTTGGTTCTAGAGTACCATTGAGTAGAAGGATTTATTTAGATGGGAACTCATGGATGAGGACAAGGTGACTCTATGCACAAGGAAGTAACTCTCATGGTCTATACACACACACATAGACAAGCCCGACTTTGATGTCAGTGAAGAATCGTGCACGTCAAGGCGGTTGAAGTTGACAGAAAGCGCCACATGACAAATGCGCCACATGACAATCAAACCAACAGTGATGTCAGATGAGAAGGTGAGCAATGCTCTAGTGAAAGTATCCTCTAAAGTAGTAAGAAGAAACATAGATAAATCTGCTACCATCAAGGTGATGGCGAGAGAGATTAAAAGCCAAGGATGTGGAGATAGCATGCCTAGTCTAGGAAAATGACTTAATCAAAAGAAAATATGACACTTTTGTTAATATGGTAGAGGAAATTAGAGATGATGTTCTAAAGGTACACCCACATCTGGAATCCCAGGTACTAAAAGAATTTCCTTCTGTGATGCACTATGTGAAAACAATGATAACATTAGTGTTGGAAGATGAAAAGGCGTGTGTAACCTCATAGCCCAAGGAATCTGAGGAAAAGATAGAAAAGGTGTAGGTTGCAGTAGCTAAGAAGATTACTACTTATGAAGGTCTACTGTAAGCCACCCATGACGAACTGAAGAAGGCCGATCATGCACTAACCATATGCACAACCCAGATGCGTTGATTGTGGTGAAAACCTTGGAGGAAGAAAATGAGGTCCACAAGGTGATGAAGGATGCTTCCCTAGGCCGCGCTAAACACTTAGTCCTGGTAAAGAAAAAGCGTGAGGCACTAGCGGTGTAGGCACCACATAAGGAGAGGTTGGAGGAGCTAGGAAAGCTCATTGCTCAGAAGATGGATGTACTAGAAGGGGTGTAAACCTCTATGTCAAGTGTAATGCTTGTAATACAAAATGAGAAAGGGAAACTCTCCATGGAAGAGCTGCATTCCATCATTGCAGATGTGCTGAAATAGCAAGAGCAGCGCTAACAGTGTGGGAGAACCTGGAAGCAGATATCAAAGAAGAATATCAGAGTTGTTGCTTCAAGATGAGATGGAGGGGCCTGAGGCCTAAACAATTTTGTTAGTTGTGTATATCTTCTTCAAAATTCTTGTTCAAAATTCTTATTCAAAATTCTTTATTCAACTATTCTTTATTTATCCATTCTATGTATAAGTTTTGAGCATCGCCATTGTCGGGGTGACAATGAGATTAGTGTGGGGTAATGTTGATAAGAGAAAACACTTAGTTGAACTTGCACACAGAGTCCGCGTGGAAGAATGGCATAGGAGCAAAAGTGCAAAGGTATAGGAAGGCGTCACATGCGGAGGTGTAGAGTAAGACTCTCAAGGACTTAGCTGATTTTGGAGATCAGGTCTATTCTTAGAGATTGGTGTGTAAGAGTACACAAAGTGATGCCGAGATTTTGCGCCACTCTTCATGGAGATTTTGGAAGGACATGTCAACTCACTCTTGCATGGGCATAAGTTAAGAATAGATCCATCACTTTAGTTAACTATCAGCAATCTATAGATAGCATACTTACATGTATGGCTATAATTGTAAAAAGGTGCATGGTTGTTATTAGCATGTGACCTATTTCTGGTAGAGTTAAGTGGTGAAGGGTTAGTTCCCCACCCTATATATATATATGTAAAGAATTACTTAGAGAATATAGAGACATACATAGAGATATGAATGGAACCATATGTTTGGAGGAATGGAAAAACATGAGTACATGCGACTGGATAATTGTAACAGATCCATGCGCACATGCCTGGTATTGTATGAAGCTACTTGTATTGTTGGTTTAATGAATAGATAAAGGAAATTGACCAAACAAAGTGTGTGATGTTTTTATCAATGCATGTTATTACTTTCATGATGATTTACCTTTAGCGCTTATAGATTTGGTTGGATATAAATGGTGAATGGATGGATTAGTTCCTAAAATATATGTTTACTATTTTATCATACCACCATTCTACTACTGCAACTATTAAGAGGGACCCGGTACCTTTGCGCGCTTCGGGTGAGTGCTCAGCCTAGGCTGAGTGATGTGCCAGCGCGACTAGGTGTTAACTAACAATTCTAGGCTACATCATGACATGAAAATGAATAAGTGTTGTCACATGAAAATGAAGAATTATTATTGTGTGACAAGGAAGAAGTGTTGTTATGTGATAGGACATTTTCTATCATGTGACAAAAAACGTCCTATTATGCAACAAGAACTTTATAGATGTATGACAAGGAAAATTAAGTTGTTTAAAAATTGTATTCACAAACCCAAAATAAAATTATGATTTCATGAAATTGGATCTAGGGATATTTTACACCCATTATATAATATTTTTTTAGAGGGGGGGTCTTAAAATGAACCCTAGACTCAATTCAAGTACCTACTAAGAACAATGATGACTTTAAAAATCAAAAGAAAGTTATTAGGCATCCTAATGCAATGAATTTCACAAGTAAGTTCAATGGTGTCTTCTATTCTTGTAATATCTTTGGTCATAGGGCTAGGGAATATGAAAAAAGTGTCAAGGATGCATTTCAATGGATCAATTGTAGAGTTGATCATTCATATCGTTAATAGAAATATATTTTTATAATTGTCATGAGAAGGGTCATGTTGTTAGGAATTATTTTCACGAACCATCAAATATATGGAAGAATGAATGTATAAATGAGGTTGTGTGTTTCAAGTGAAATAATTTTTTCCATATTGCTAAGATATAAAATCAAAGTCTACCTAGACAGAGTTAGAGAGATTTATCTTCTCAAGGTAAGAGTCATATTAGTTAATTCAAGTGCAACAAGTCTGGTCACATTGCAAAATATTGTAGAACTAAGATGAATATATACAAGAGGAAGGATTATGACAAGTTTGTTCATGTTGAAAAATTAAAAGAATATCTCAAGTCTACTCTTGTTAAGAAGGAAAACAATAATCCTTGCTCTAGTCATGATAGTCCTCTTTGGTCATAGAAGTATTTTCATAGCTATGGATCCTTAAGAGTTGTTTCTATCTTCTCAAGAAGATCTCAATAAGAAGAATAGAGAAGAAAATGCACAAAAGATAAGGAAATTAATGAAGGGATTTGGTATCATGTCCCATGAGGACATTGATGTTATACCTTTTCAGATCCAATTAGGTGTGTGGGATCCATCCATTAGGCTTCACGAAGTCATCTTCCATGAGGTTGAAGCATATGAAGGTATGTAAAGTATGTCTATGGTTTTAGCTCATCTTTTTTATGGTCTTAGTAAAATGGTTCAGGTATAGGTCAAGTATGCCTTGAGTCAAAAGGATGATATGTCATGTTGATTCAATCTCAAAGGATTGTCATAAACTTGGTAATTTGGTCAAGTTTAAATATGGCATTCAAGTCTTGAAAAGCATTCAACCCTTCATATGATCTGAATGTATACTCTATTTTGGTTGTCTTACCCTTACCATTACACTTGAGAAAAGATATGAGTTTGTAAAGAATGTGTCATCATTCATATCTTATTCTATTTCTTGAAAAATGTCGGTATGAGTCCTTGAAGTCATAATTATGCTAAAAAAGGAGTGGTCTGTGTTTTAGTTTGAGTATGAATTCATCTTTAAGGATTTTTCCCGTGTCTTGATAGAGAAGTAAAAGTTATCTTAGTTATGATATATCTACGAGTCTCAAAGTTTTAAATACATCTATGAGTCATAAAAGGAAGCTTAGTATTTTTGTGATTATAAAGGTCATAAAGGATGGATTTCACCAAGATATAGTGTGTGAACATTCCAAGTCTGTATAATTTGGGAGATGATGATGAGAGGTCTATTGATTTAAGCTCCAAGGATGATATTATTGTATCAAATTTAAACAAAAAGTGTTTAAATTATATACGGTGTTATCAATATTCTAGATGGTTTGAATAAGGCTTGGTTGATATGTTTAACTAAGTGGTGGGATCCAGATATTGTGTAGAGGTTTGAGAAGGTGATCTAAAGCATAAGAGGAACAATTATGGTTTGAATTACTAACTAGGTCATAGAAGTATTAATCTAAGTTGTAGAGGTTTGTTTTGAGTAGCGGTATTATTGGTTCTCAAGAAGATACCGTTATCCAAATGAGCCCCTTGCTCATTTTTGTGGCTAACTCCCTTCATTCTTCCCTCTCTTGTGCCTCAGTCATAATTTTTTTCTTTTTTAGGCACTCAAGACCTTTTGGAAATGGCACCATTGGATAGAGCTTTTTTCATCTTTCCAAAAAGGTAAAGTTTTCCTCCTAACTCCATGTATTTTTGAAGTTATGGCTCGGCAGAGTTTTTGTGGGAAATTTTCCCCTGGAAGGGCATAACTAGTAATATGGTGCCACGTGTCGAAGGAAGTGGCGGAGGGTGGAGGTAAACTTGGAATTTTTACTAAGTGATTTGGCAAGTTTTCAAAAGGAATATTTCACCCTGAAGGCCCGCCGACGAATGAGATGCTGCCATGTGTCCAAGGAAAGGAAATTGGAAAATTTTCTAAGGGTTGATCCAAGCAAAATTTTTGATGCTAGGCCCACATCGAATCATATTGTGCCACGTGTCTTGAGAAGAAAAGGAGTGGCGGAGGGCGGAGTTAAAATGAAAAATTTGACTAAGTGTTGGCACCGTAAAAAATCTCCAAAAAGGCCCAAGTGAATCAAATGATGCCACGTGTCCCAAGACCGACCGCGAACCACGGGAAGATTTTCAAATTTGGTGAAGAGTTTTGGTGAGAGGAAAGGAGAAGTTTTGGCCCCCCCACCACCCCAGTCGAGCTCGCCATGTGTCCCAGGGGGATCGAACGTAACGCGATCGCGGGGAGAGATTGGGAATTTTTCCCAAAGGTAAGCACAAAAGGAGATGTTTTCCCCCAGGCCCCGTGACTAATGGAATCATGCCACGTGGCACTGGAGCTTCAAAACGTGGGGAAAAATTGGAAATTTTCCCAAAGAAAAACAAAGGAAATTTCAAAAGGAAAAGTCCGCCCCCCAAACGCGAACCAATGGCATCTTGCCACGTGTCCAGTGGCGGCAAAAATACAGGACAGGCCCACATGGAAAAAGGAAAGGAAAATCCCGTGGCCAATGGAATCGTACCACGTGGCACCCAAAATGGTGGAGCACAAGGATTTTTTGGGAAATTTTCCCAAATGCAAAAAGTGGAAAATTTCAAATTTTTGCCCGCCAATCCGTTTTGGCCCTGTTTTGCCCTAAAATTGCAAATGGCCATGACTTTCGATCTAGAGCTCGGTTTTTCATGTTCTTTATATCAACGAATAGTTAGTGAAATTATCTACAAGATTCTAGGGTCATTTTTGTATTTTGATGGAGTTTGGAGAGAGAAAATTGAAAAATGCCTCTGGCACGTGGTAACAAGCAGAAATGACATTTTAACCACCATTTTTAATGGAGAATGGCTCGCATTCTCTCCCAAAGCATCTTTGAAAAATGTTAAGGAATGGACATGTAAGGATGCCCATGCTATTTTATTTATTTTTGGTTGGTGGTTGAAGCTCTCCCATGTTTTCCCGTGTTTCTCTCTCCTGGGCTCGTTTTCTGGATGGTAAAAGCCAAATTTGGCTCATTTTTGAAGTTGAACATTTTTATGTATTGCAGGCTCCCTCTTTCACCTTGAAAGTGATTTTGTGGAAATATCAGACCTCTTCCAGGACTGTAACATGTTTTCTACCTCCCAGATGTTGTAATGCATGTATTTTGATATTGGAAATGACAATGCAAGCTCTGTGAATGAGTTTCAATCCTCTGCTTATGTTGTTTGCTTCCTTTCTGATCTTTCATTACATGTCATTAGTTTGTGCATGAAGTTTTGTTGCATTTCTATGATTTGTGTCAATCTGCAGAAGTAAAAATGCTCACCACTCCTTTGGTGCATCACCTTATTAGCACTAGTTTTAGTTTTTTTTTTTGCATTCTCTATCTCTGTCCCCTTTGGAATTTAGAGTAGGATCTTGAATTCAAACCCTCTGTAACTTGCAAGTAATACACTTGATCAGAGGAGTTGAGGAACCAGCCTCTAATCTAGAGATTCTTTTCCCATTTTTACAAGTCCCACACTTGGGGAGAAGATTCAATGTTGTGCAATCACACTAGATGTCCAAAATGTCAAACTAGAAATATGATCAACATCTAGGGGTGTTGCTGATTTACACCAATAGTTTTGGCATGCCCGGTGGGACCTTAGAGGTCTTCATCTTCATTGCAACAAATTGATGTGCATTTGTTGCAATTTTCTTTCTTAAAAGAGCCCTAAATTGCACATCTGGCGACTCCAAGGAAGAAGAATCAGTTGGTTTTAGCAGTGCAGACTTGAAAACTCATGAGAAGAATCACCACAAGGTCAAGAGTTGGAGAAGAAGAGGTGTTGTTTGAGTATCTGCAGTTATCTCTAAGAAGAAGGCAAAGAGGGAGGAGAATTCAAAGGTCTCCATCTCCACCAAACATAACTCTATCAACTCCTCCACCTGGTAGGCCTTTCATTCAATCAACAAGGGTTCTAAGGCCAATCAGAATGGCACAACACAACCCCTATGCCAATTTCATCGGCAAAGCATCCACTTGCTCTCAATGCACAACATCCAATCCCAATTGCGAGCATTGAAGAAAATTCCATACTTTTCTTGGAGAGAATCAAACCACTCCCGGTTATCATGTCAAGGATATTGCTAATATTTGTGTAATCCATGAGATTAATGAGATGCAAGTTGTTGTCAAATTGTTGGCATATACATTCAAAGGGAAATATTTGCAATGGTTCAGGAGTCTTGCCTTAGGTTCTATTCAAAATTGGAACCATCTATGTATAGCCCTCCATGAGCAGTTTGGAGAAAAGGGAGATAACTTGTCCCTTTTATAACAGCTGACCACCATCAAGAGAGCTCCCAACGAGCAGATGACTAACTTCAACTTCAGGTTTCAAATGACTTGGGAGAGAATTCCAGTGGCAGTAAGGCCAACAACAAAAGGTGCTTTTCTATATTACCTTAAAGCTTTAAATTCTGATATTTCTATGTTAATTCAATCCATGGGAGGCACAACTATCCCTGTTGCTTATAGCATTGTTATTAGAGCTGAAATTTTTTTGATTCAAGCTGGAAAGCTAGCTCCTAGGCCTCCAATGCCATTATACCCAAGTTTAGAGAGCCCAAGTACTAGTCAAGTGCCTAATTTAGCCCCTATTCCCACTCCTAGAAATCAGAATTCAAGTGAAGCTTCTACTTCATCTTCTAGTGCCTCAAATGAACTTCAAGAAGTCATGAAGCAATTGCAAAATTTAGGTAATGAGCTGGTTACACTCAAGAGGTAAGCAAGCCCAAGGTTTTAGACCTCATTTCCAGCCTCAAGCTTAGCCTAACAGGCAGCCATACCAGCCTCAAAGACCACCCAATCTAGTTGCAAATAAAAATCAAACAAGACCTCCTGCCAATAGACCATTTCAGCCCTATAATCCCAATGCTACATCTGCCTCTAAAGCAATAGTTTCAGTGTAAAACAACATAGCTCAAGAGTATGATTGGTGTTTCCGATGCAATGAACCTCACAACCAGTCTATGTGCTTCAACGGTGCCTTAAATCAAGCATTAATGGTGACAACTACTGGTGTGGAGGGTGAAGGGAGTCAAGGAAATAACCAACAATAAGAAACATTCTAGCAATAATCAGCTCCAAATGACACCACACTTGTAAAATGGTAGGCAGAAGATTTTTGTGGCATGAATCAAACAACTTCCCAAAGTGTTGCAGCCAACACAAGGTCAAAAAGGATAAATTTGGGTGAAGAACAGCCATTGGCTCTAAGTAATCCACAACCTTCTACCACTCCACAAATTATTGGCAAACAAAATGCAGTTCCAAACATGCAAGGACTGCCTAAAACAGCTCCTAGGCCAACTCAAATGCTAGTTGTTGCTGCCCATATGCAAGGAATGAATGTGTAGGCCAAGGGACAGCAAAGAGATGCTTCATCTCCATTCAACATCATTGATCAGATGAAGAAGACAAATGTAAACATATCAATGTGGGAATCACTATCCATCCCAGGCCAAAGAGATTTGCTACAAGCTGCCATGAAGGACTGGTCAACTTCAAATCAGCAAGTCCAAATGCAAGAGAAGGTGCTCACAAATGCTGCCTAGCTTGAGGGGAATCATGGAGGACAACAAGGTAAAATGTTGAAGCCCCCTCCATTCTATGTTTCATTGATCATTGGAAACCAATTAGTACACAATTGCATGATTAATTCGAAGAAAGTAGTTCAAGAATGCCCAAGAAAATAGCTGATCAGTTGGGAATTCAATATGAAGTCATATCCAAAGGGGTGGTGCAATTGGATGGGACAACAGTAAAAATAGTTGGAGTGATAAAAAATTGAGTCTTACTTTACATGCATGCCCCAACATTTTTGTTTTGCAAGATGTCTCAGTAATATACCTTCCACCACTCTTTTCCCTATGTCTATCAAGGAATTTCACACCAAGATTGGAGGTTACTTATCTACTGATTGGTCACACATGTTGTTCATAACAAGATATGGAACTAAAGCCAAAATCAGATCTGAGCCTATTGCAAACTTTTACATTGAGCCTCACACTCCAAGTCAAATCAATACAAATGCTCAAGATTTGATCAAGAAGATTATCCAAGCACGGATGAAGCTGACACCAAGGTTGGAAGAATCCTAGATATAAATCTTGATGAATGGGCAAACAAGGTGCATTCTTTTGATCATTATCAAGAAATAGAAGAATCTAACTTAGGAGTCTATTGCATGCATGAAGAAAATCAACTCATCCCTAGCATCACCAAGCCAGACCACAAGGATGACAATGAGGTATGGCAGTTTTTTTTTTATGGATCAAGGAGAAAACAAGGTGCAGGAGGGGGAGCTATGCTTGTTTCACCTCAAGGAGTTAAGTATTATTCAGCTTTTAGATTTCAGTTTGCATGCTCTAATAACACTGCTGAATATGAAGCTTTGATACAAGGATTGCATTGGTCAATCAAGAGAGGAATAAAGAACTTGCAAGTCTTTGGTGACAATGAGTTGATTGTCAACCAAGTTAAGGGGTAGCATGCTATCAAGAATGATCTACTCAAGTGTTACAAAAATAGGGTGTGGGACCTCATTGAAGATTTTGAGGGCTTTGGCATCAAATCCATTCCTAGAAAAGAGAACCAAGCTTCACGATAGGCTTGCAGCAGTTGGGGCAGC
This sequence comes from Taxus wallichiana var. yunnanensis, assembly GCA_018340775.1. Lineage (NCBI taxonomy): Eukaryota > Viridiplantae > Streptophyta > Pinopsida > Cupressales > Taxaceae > Taxus > Taxus wallichiana. The sequence continues at coordinate 122,658,311 of CM031239.1, forward strand.
CTTTGACATTGTTGAAAGCATCCAAAAATACAAGGTACAACCAAACATCCATGTGATTGTAAGGCCTTCAGTGCCAGACAACAATGTAAGTTGGCAAGTGTTTGAAAATGATCAAGCAAATCATCCATTTCTTGCAAGAAGAGGCTGAGTTCTCAGCTAAAAATTAGGAAAAGTTGGAGCAGCAATATGGTGACCAAGTGGTACAACTGAGAACCAACAAACTACCAAAGGGACTTATTACTTTGGATTCCATTTTCAATCCTAATGATCAGTTTAGGAAGGAAAAAGCAAACATCCAAGTCAAGGGAGAAGATTCAGTGTCCATCTTGGTGGAAGAAGGCAAATCACTCCAAGTTGGTAAAGTGACAACTGAACAAGAAAGGTATGAGTTCATACAACTTTGTCAAGAATTCCCTGATGCATTTTCTTGGAGCTATGAAGATTTGAAAGGTTTCAATCCCGACTTAGCTCAACACACCATTGAATTGGATCCAAGTACTAAACCCATCGGGAAAAAACAAAGGCACCAATCCACACATGGATCCTCTCATGAGAAAAGAATTGAATAAGTTGATAGATTCAAGAATCATATTCCCTATCAAGCATTCTAGTTAGGTGGCCAACTTGGTTCCGGTTATAAAGAAGAGTGGGGAAATCAGATTGTGCGTTGACTTCAGAGAGATTCAAATAGAACATCTCTCAAGGATCATTATCCACTTCCTTCCATGGAGCAGATTTTACAAGTTGTTGCTAGCTCTGAGAGGTTTTCATTACTTAATGGCTATTCGGGGTACAATCAGATCATGGTGAAAGAAGAGGATCAGTTCAAGACAGCCTTTACAACCAAATGGGGAACTTATGCATACAGGAAAATGCCATTTGGGCTGTCCAACACTGGAGCTACTTTCCAAAGAGCAATGGACATGGCGTTCAAGGATTTGATTAACAACATGGTGCTCATATATCTTGATGATATCACTATTTTTTCAAAAAATGCAGCAGACCATCTCTTTCATCTGAGACAAGTGTTCCAAAGATGCAGAAGGTTTGGAGTATCCTTGAATCCCAAAAAGTGTGTTTTTCTAGCCCATGAAGGAAAGGTCCTTGGACACATTGTCTCCAAAGAAGGATTAGCAATTGATCCAGAAAGAGTTGAAGCCATAAGAGCACTACCATTGCTAATCCATAAGAAGGCCCTTCAAAGTTTCTTGGGGAGGATAAATTTTGTTTGAAGGTTTGTCCCAAATTTTGTAGCCCTAGTCAAGCCTATCACCAATATGTTAAAGAAAATCATGGCTTTCAAATGGACAACAGAAGGAAAAGAAAGTTTTGAAGCAATCAAAGAAGCCATCTCTCAAGCCCCAACTCTCATTAACCCAAATTTCTCCAAGGATTTCATCCTCTATGCATTTGGGGGTGATGATACTATTTCTGCAATTTTGGTACAACAGAACAAAGACAATGATGAGCAGCCAATCACTTTCTTCAGCCAAATCCTGGAGGACTATGAGGTGAAATATTCTTTCATTGAGAAGCATGTTCTTGCAGTAATCAGGAGCTTGAAGAAATTCAAGCATCTAGTTTCAAACAACAAGGTTCAATTGTTGGTTTCTCATGTGGGAGTTAAAGACTTCCTCCTCAACAAAGACTTGAATGAAAAGAGAGAAAGCTAGATTACTTGTGTCATGGATTATGACATTGAGATCAAAGTCACCAAGTTGGTCAGAGGAAAAGGGTTGTGTGAGAAGCTGGTCCTAAACAAATACAAGGAAGCATGCAATGAGAAGGAGGTTGTTTTGGCGTTGCAAGATAGCCATGAGCAAGGAAGCACTCAAAAGGAAAATGACGATGTCCTCACTCCTTGCTGGACCCAAGACATAATGCACTTTCTAAGCATGAGTCTATGCCCTCTAGAGATGAAAAAGACCAAAAGAAGACACTTCAGATAGCAGGCTGTCCCATATGCCCTTGTTGATGGTGTTTTGTTCGAAAGGATGTGAATGGAGTGCTGTTGAGATGCATTGGTACAAATCATATTCACAGGGTGTTGGAAGAGTTCCATGGTGGATCAGCTGGTGGTCATTTTGCACCGAGAGTGACAGCTCTAAAGATCATGAGGGCTGGCTATTATTGGCCCAAGATTTTCAGTGATTGTTATGCATGGATCAAGAGGTGCAAGAATTGTGCATTCTTCACAGGTAAAGAGAGGCTAGCTGCCCTTCCATTGCATCCAATTTCAGTTGACCAGCCATTCATGCAATGGGGTTTGGACTTCATTGGAGTCATTAATCCCAATTCAAGCCAAGGGCACAAATGGATTTTAACAAAAAATGCATTACTTCACCAAGTGGACTGAAGCAGTAGCACTCAAGGAAGTAGATGAATCTAGCATCCTAGATTTCTATGAGGGAATAGTAACTAGATTTGGCATATCTGCTACAATAATATCAGATAATGCATTGGCATTCATTGGGTCTAAGGTAACTGAATGGGCTGTCAAGAATGGGATCTACCTAAGCACTTCAAACTATTACCCCGTGGTAATGGCCAGGCTGAATCTATAAACAAGAACTTGTTGAGGATCATTAGGAGGACTCTTGATGAAAATCAGAGATCTTGGCATACTAAGTTGAAATCAGCCTTATGGGTTGATAGGATAACTCCTAAAAGATCTACAGGTAACTCCCCATTCAAGCTTGTTTATGGAAGAGAGGCAATTTTTCCCATGTCACTTGAGTTTCCAACATTGGAACTCATGAAACAGTTGGAGTTGTTGGAGTTTGAGCCCATGGAGGTTAGATATGCAGAATTGATGGAGCTCCAAGAAATCAGAAATTAGGCATCCCAAGCAATGGAGAAGGATCAAGCTTTGATCAAGAAGACCTTTGATAGGAAGGCCAAGAATAGATCTTTCCAAGTTGGAGATCTAGTGTTAAAATGGGATGTAGATAGAGCAAAACTAGGAAAGCATTCAAAATTTTATGCCATTTGGAGTGGCCCATACATGGTCACAAAGTGTAAGGACAACAATGCTTTCCAATTGTCTTCATTGGATGGTGAAGAATTGCAGATTCCAGTCAATGGAATCCATCTAAAGCATTGCTATTGAAGGGAATTATCCACCTTGTACATATTAGCTTAGGTTTTCATTCCTCTAAGTGCTTATGCACATTATTTTGTTGTAGATTAGTTTTGCTTTCCCTAAGTTCTTTGGCACAAGCTTGCTGTCCCAAGAAATGTGTTTTGCAGGCCTTACCCCAATCAGGTGATATGCCACCCTCCATCTTCCTCCTTGCAGTGTTCTAATCAGTTGGGGTACCAAGCAGAGAATTTGATGACTCCATGCCTAATGGATTGCTTTAGGCAACTAGTAACTTCATCCAGCAAAGTGACCCCTCTAAGTCACCAAAATTGTTACCCAAATGAGCCCCTTCCTCAATTTTTTGGCTAACTCCCTTCATTATTCCCTCTCTTGTGCCTTGTCAAAATTTTTTTCTTTTCAGGCACTTAAGACCTTCTATAAATGGCACCATTGGATAGATATTTTTTCATCTTTCCGTAAAGGTAACCTAACTCCATGTATTTTTGAAGTTATGGCTCTAGCAGAGTTTTTGTGGGAAATTTTCCCCTAGAAGGCCCGCAGCCAGTAATATGGTGCCACGTGTTGAAGGGAGTGGCGGAGGGTGGAGGTAAACTTGGAATTTTTACTAAGTGATTCGGCAAGTTTTCAAAAGGAACATTTCACCCCGAAGGCCCGCCGACGAATGAGATGCTGCCACGTGTCCAAGGAAAGGAAATTGGAAAATTTTCTAAGGGTTGATCCAAGCAAAAATTTTGATGCTAGGCCCGCATCAAATCATATTGTGCCACGTGTCTTGAGAGGAAAGGAGTGGTGGAGGGTGGAGTTAAAATGGAAAATTTGACTAAGTGTTGGCACCATAAAAAATCTCCAAAAAGGCCGGGTGAATCAAATGATGCCACGTGTCCCAGGACCGGCGGACCGTGGGGAAGATTTTAAAATTTGGCGAAGTGTTTTGGTGAGAGGAAAGGAGAAGTTTTTGGCCTGCCCGACCAGTCAGAGCTCACCACATGTCCCCAGGGGATCAGAACGTTGGACCGCGGGGGGAGATTGGGAATTTTTCCCAAAGGTAAGTGCAAAAGGAGATGTTTTCCCCAAGGCCCATGCCCAATGGAATCATGCCACATGGCACCTGGAGCTTTGAACGTGGGGAAAAAATTGGAAATTTTCCCAAAGAAAAACAAAGGAAATTTCAAAAGAAAAAGTCCGCCCCCTAAACGCGAACCAATGGCATCTTGCCACGTGTCCGGTGGCAGCAAAAAATACAAGACAGGCCGTCAGAAAGCATGGAAAAAGGAAAGGAAAATCCCGTAGCCAATGGAATCTTGCCACATGGCACTTGGAACGGTAGAGTGCGGGGATTTTTGGGAAATTTTCCCAAATGTAAAAAGTGGAAAATTTCAAATTTTTCGCCCGCCAATCTGTTTTGGCCCTGTTTTGCCCTAAAATTTCAAATGGCCATAACTTTCAATCCAAAGCTCAGTTTTTCACGTTCTTTATATCAACGGAAATCTGGTGAAATTCTATACAAGATTCCGGGGTCAATTTTGTATTTTGATGGAGTTTGGAGAGATAAAATTGAAAAATTCCTCTGGCACGTGGTAACAAGCAGAAATGACATTTCAACCACCATTTTTAATGGAGAATGGCTCACATTCTCTCCCAGCATGGTGAAAAATGTCAAGGAATGGACCTGTAAGGATGCCCATGCTATTTTATTGCATTTTTGGTTGGTGGTTGAAGCTCTCCCATGTTTTCCCGCATTTCTCTCTCCTGGGCTCATTTTTTGCATGGTAAAAGCTAGATTTGGCTCATTTTTGGAAGGTTGAACATTTTTCATGTATTACAGGCTCCCTCTTTCACCTTGAAAGTGATTTTGTGGAAATATCAGACCTCTTCCAGGACTGTAACATGTTTTTGCCTCCCAGATGTTGTAATGCATGTATTTTGATATTGGAAATGACAATGCAAGCTCTGTGATTAGTTTGTGCATGAATTTTTGTTGCATTTCTATGATTTGTGTCAATCTGCAGAAGTAAAAAATGCTCACCACTCCTTTGGTGCATCACCTTATTAGCACTAGGTTTAGTTTTTTTGCATTCTCTATCTCTGTCCCTTTTGGAATTTAGAGTAGGATCTTGAATTCAAACCCTCTGTAACTTGCAAGTAATACATTTGATCGAGAGGAGTTTAGGAACGGCCTCTAATCTAGAGATTCTTTTCCCATTTTTACAAGTCCCACACTTGGGGAGAAGATTCAATGTTGTGCAATCACATTGGATGTCCAAAATGTCAAACTAGAAATCTGATCAACATCCAGGGGTGTTGCTGATTTGCACCAACAAATACTTTGTGATTTATAGTGGAGTATGTAAATGTGTATTTAATATGTCCATTAGTTTTAGAATGGTGTAATGACATCATCAAAATGTCGATATGTCTTGGAAGAAGATCAATCAAGATTAGTGATTTCTTGAAACAAGTTGCTCTATGATAAAATCATACCTTTAAGGTTGGAATGCTCTATTTTGGTATGAATCATTAATATGCTCAAGGTGAGAGTTGATTGAAGTCATCATCAAAATGTGGATTGTGGATGAGTACATGAAGATTGATTGAGGACAAGCCAATAAGTATACATGTAATTGTTTGTGGTTTCTATGCTTCATACCTAGAAATGAATGATCATGACCTTAGAGGAATTTTATATAGATATATTGGAAAAAATTTAGGACTTGAAATCAAAATTTGTGCACTTTTAATTGTTTCTACCTTAACCGGGCTCTAGGAAACCATGATAAGGGTTTTGAAAATAATCTTTTGCTTGAGGGACTAAATGGAGGATTTGAAGGCCGAGATTTAGAGCACATTATCTACATTAAATGTACATCAATATTTAATAAGAATTAAGCCATGAGAATACCTCAAGTGATGGGAAAATTTGTGATCTAAGATAAAATTGTAAGTAACAATTTAAGACCTAATTTGAAATATAAGAACTTTGTGAGGAAATGTGTTGTAAAACCTTGGGAGTTGCTTAAAAGGAAAAATGGGTATTCCAAAGTGTTTTTAGTCTATATGGAAAGTCATTTTATCAAAAACAATTCTAAAAACCCGTTAAGGAAGGGCTATAAGGCAAGAGTATAATCCAAAAGTGCAAAAGGCGTTTAGAGGGATGTTAGTTTGAGATTTGTAGCTATTATTATATGAAAAAGAGTGCATTAAATGTTAATATGATGATTGAATGCTTGAAATATTTATTTGTAACATTCCTAGAAGTCTTGAGGACATTACCGCCTCAAGATTTATGGGTTGTAGGATTATCTAGTAGTGATTATGCATGCTGCAGAATATTTATGGTCTAGGTGTGATTATGAAAACAAGTTAGGATCTTGTTCATGTCTTCCTAAGGAGTACTTGAAGGATAAAAACTTGTTGAATAATTTATAAGGTGTCACAAGGTAGGGGTAATTTTTTTAATCATCTTAACATGGTATTGTTGGTAATAGAGAAAAGAAATAGGTGTCTATAGATATGAAGGGTAGTTGATATTGTGTGCAATGAGTTTCTAAGCCCTGAATATTTTCTATATTTGTTCTAAGATTAGTTAATAATCAAAGAGTTTGTATGAAATAGTACAGAGCTTGATATTATCTATCAAATTAAAAAGCATGAATGTTTCAAGAGAGAAGCATGGTTATAAGTTTGAGTATGGTCATTTAGGTATACAATAGATTTTATGAAATGTGTATAGGGTGATATTTTTACTCACAAAGCTATCAAGGCCTAGAAAGGAGAAGTACATCTTGATGGTTTTTCATAAAAATTATCAAAAGTATGCAAATGTTAAGATATGATTATGAGCCTCATTAGTTAGATATGGTACAACATTATGAGAGAATGAATGAAGTGAAGTATTTATAGTTTGAGCATGTTGTTTATGATGGTATCAATAAGATGGTATGGTTTAAGGGGGATCTTAAAGGCTCATTTCCCTTGAAATGATAAGAGAGACTTATTGCGGGGGTTGTAGTGTTAATTTCCTGCACTATGGTTAGATGAATGCATTATACCAGTGATATGAAAGACTGTAATAACTTGTTATAGCTCTAAAAAAGTGTAATAAGACATAGGGAGTATTCCATGATAATCTCATGCAGATCAAAAATCACATCACAAGGAGGATATTAGAAGGGGAGTGTACTTAAATGTGACTATAGTCAAACATTGTAATAAGTCACCCTAAATTAATAAAGGGGGACTTAAATTTTTCCCTAAGGATTCAAAAAGTCACATGTTGTGAGGGAAATATTAATAGTCACTCGGGGGTAGGTGAAGAGTCATCCTAGAGTCTATATATTGTAATTAAACCATCATTCTTAAGGGTGGTCAACTTTTTATGCTCATGAGAGATTACTACTTATGAAGAAACAAAAGAGATAGCTATTTCCTCTTTTTCTCCTCTTTATGTTCTTCCATTTTATACTATGTACAACTTTTTGAAAACATCAATAACAACGAAAGTATTTTCTTTATTTTTTTGATAAGGATATTACTCAAACTTTATGTTCATAATATTATCTTGTCTTATTTCTAGTATGACAATTGTTTTCTATATATCTATGTGTGTTGAAGTATTATGATTAATGGTTGTATGAATATAATTTTCTACCTACAATATTAATCCCCTTCTAATTTTTCCCACTCCCTTTCCTACCTCCTAAGAAAATTCCTCCCTTACAAGTAATTGTAATATTTTTCACATGATCAACGAAGTGTTCTTATTGAATCCCTAACTATAAGACCACCACATAATTGTATTTTACGCATGCATAACAACATGAAGATGTACCATTGAAGTAGAGGGACTTAGTTTTCTATAGCATTGGCGAGATATCCATCAATTTTACACACGAAATTTTTTTCTTGCAAAACAGCTTATTATTGGAACCCAATGTGGGTAATAATTGGAAGCAATTTGCACACAAAATATGATCACAAAATCCAAAAAAATAATAAAATATTCCAAAAAATACAAAAAAAGTATATATTAAAAAAATTCAAATTTCAAAGGAAAATCATTTTTGAAGGTGAATTTGTCAAGGAATGAATCTGTGTTACATTTTTTTACCCACCATAATGAAGAAATTTCCATATACAATTGAAGTACAAATGAGTTACAGTGAAGAAGAAGAAGAAGATGGTTTCCAAAAATGAATATTGTTGATCACCATGGTTACGTACTAGAGCTTACAAAGATGAAAATTCAAGAACACTAAAATGACCCCTTACTTAAAGCAATAATATGAAATTAGAAAAAGGAAAGAAGGTAGGGAACTGTTGAAAAATATGCAAAGAATATATAAGATGTTGTGTGAAGCCTACGAAGACCAAGAAACTCTTTGAAGGTAATAATTGCGATCTCACACAACCGAATAAGAAGCTCGAGCCACATATTTACTTACTCTCCCTTGGGATGATTTCATTACATATAGAAATGATGAAATGATGGCCTTAAAGATTGAGTATGCGCAAAAATCATGAGAATTGTACAAGGAGATTCTAATCCCAAAATACACATCAAAACTCTGAAATATTTTGATGTCTTGTAACAAATGTAGGAGAAACTTGAAGCACTCCATAACAAGGAAGAAGAAGAGGATATTTTTCATATAGAGGAAGATCGTGAGGATCACTCATACTATAGAGTATTCATTCTTAGAAGGTTCTTGGATGTTGTTAAATAATATCTTAACCTTGAGCCTTCTGATGAAAATAAAATCAATACCTTATAGGAGAAAAATGAATAAGACATAACAATTGATCCTCCATTTATTGAATCATTTTACATTGATGCACAACCCATTGATGAAACAATGAGTTCAGGAAAGGAATATTCTCATCGCATAACTAAAGATCCAATTATTTTTGGATAATCCATAAATCATGAATAATTATGACAAAGAACCCATTCATCTTAGACCCAAGATGATGAATGCAAGGTATTCATGGATAATTTTCTTTCCAATTTTGAATTTTCAAGTGATGAGGAAATGATCAATGAAAAAATCAAGATGTGTGAAGAATCAAGTTCCCTCCCTGAGTCAATCATGGATGACCAAATGGAAGAGGATAATTTAATTTTCAAAGCTAAGGAGAATGAGAAATTTGAGAATAACCTTTTCGAGTAATCAACTCCATAATTCTCACCCAAGGATCATTATGTTGATCATCACGGTGAGTATGAAATCTTTCATTTTCCATATGAGCAAGAGGATTCAATAATGGATGATCAATATAGAGTTGAAATACCTTCCCATATTGCTGCCCCAACATGGTCATATGTTTCCCATTAATATTATAATATGGATTTTGAAATCGAAGGAATACCCTTCCCACAAAGAATGGATATCTTCTCCTTATTAGAGAATTTTTAGAATCAAGTATGCCCATTCTCATAATAAGGTGAGCCTTAGGTGACTGACATCATAAAGGAGGTGAAAATATATATGGTAGGTGAGTTATGGATATGTGTAGATTGAATTTTCAATCATCTCCTAGAGGCACAATGAAAATATTCTTCCAATGAGGATGAAGATGAATATATGGAAAACTCAGAAGAGTTATCAGTGCAAGAAATCTTAAAGGCCAAGGATGAAATTTAATACCCTCAACTCATCCTCAAACTCCTAACTCAAGCTATATAAACTATAGATAGATACGAGTCAGTTCGTGTTTCTCATTTTGATACTAATATGGAGTAGATGGATGAGCTTGATGTGTTCCCCAATGCCTTAACCAATGAGAATGAATCTGAAAGTATGTCTTTCTCCTTCACAATTTGTGAAGAATATCATGAATGTAAGATGAATGAGATTATTGAATCCACTTGGAATTATCTCATTATCAAAGAAAACATCTCTACCATGGAGGAAGATAATAGGGAAAATGTGGAGTTAGGTTACACTAAAGAGAGTTTTTCAGAACAAGGTGAAACGTTGCAAGAGCCATGTGAATGTATTTATGATCAAATTAGCACCATTTGATCCTTGCTTTAATCTCAAGATCAACTTAGCATGATTAAATTATCATACTTAAATAATGATCCACCCCTCTCAATCATTGAGCTTCTAAGTAGTAATCCCTCATTAAATACAACATATCACATCTTTAATTCCTCTTAAACTAAGTACCTACAACCAATACATGGTCAGTATTAGGACTAGTATGGAAATCCCCTACACTCAAGTATAAATTCCATTCATCCATCATTCAAATAATTTGAATAAAAAATCAGAGAGAGATAGAGATAGGGAGAGAGAGAGGTTGTTTCTTCACACATTCACACTTCCACATTCTATTGATTTTTTTCTAGTGAAAAGAGTAAGGAAAAGATAGAGAAATTCTAGTATTCATTTTATTTTTCATTCACTATAACATAACTACAATGCTACATACATCATGTATCTAATTTACATTTTGTTTCAAATCCATTCACATTTTCAAAACCTGTCAAAATTTGCATAGTTATTTCTAGAGAGAGAAAAGAGAAGATATAGAAACACCATAAATTCTAAAACCATTCATAGAATAATTTTATCAATTCATACTCTGTAAATTATAGAAATGATATCTATAAGGTTACAAAAATATTAGGAGTCAAATGGGACCCTTAGAAGGTGTGTTTAGTTGAAGTCACAATTTTCTGAAAGTTGGCCGAAACAACTAAATTGCTTACAAATTGGATCTTGAAAAAAATTTCTTTAAGTTTAAAAATGAAGTATGATGATTTCTATTGACTCCCTCATATATAGAGAGTTGATCACATGTGATAAAATTTTATTACGATGAGCAAGGATCAAGTTACAAAGGAAACTTTGGGGATTTTTTATATAAATGTGAAGGATCTCTTGTCACAAAATTACCAATGTGTCCCAAAACCATCTTGCAAAACTAGTCTCCAAAATAATTTTTGTCAAACCAACGATTGGTTACAATTATCTTGTTGGAATTATAGAGGTAGGTGGTAGTGTTTTTCAGTATCTCTCAAACGAAGCGGTAACTTGTTAGAGAGAAAATATATCATGTGGAAAAATTGGTGGGTATCTACCAATGCTCTAGGAATTTAAGCCCCTCTACTTAAATGGTGCATATCCATGTTATTATGCGTTTGTTAAAATTAAATTTTGTGGTGGCCTTATAGATGGGGATCCAACATGAATACTCCACCGATCCTATAAAAAAGATTACAATTTCTTGCAAGGGAGGAATTTTATTAGGAGGTAGGAAAGGGAGTGGGAAAATGAGATGGGGATTAATGTTGTAGGTAGTAAATCATATTTCTACAACCATTAATTATAATACTTCATCACATGATTTAAAGAAAAAAGTATGCTACTAGTAACAAGACAAGATAAGATTATGAACACAAATTATTCAATAATCTCCTTATCAAAAAATGAATGAAACTCCTTTCTCTTTCATTGATGTTTTCAAAAAGTTGTACATAGTAGAAAATGGAAGAAAATAGAAAGGAGAAGAAGAGGACATAGCTATCTCTTTTGTTTATTCACAATTATTAATCTCTCATGAGCATACAAAATTGACAACCCTTAAGAACGAGGGTGTCATTATTATATATATATATATATATATATATATATATATATATATATATATGTATATGTATATATACTTAAAGATGAATCTTCACCTACCCCACACATGACCATTAATATGTTCCTCGAACATGTGACTTTTCAAATCCTTAGGGATGAATCTAAGTCCCATTTTATTAGTTACGGGTGACTTATTACAATGTTTTACCATAGTGAAATTTAAGTGAATAGGGAACACCATGATTGCTCACAATGAAGAATTATACATGGGGCGTGAAGAGGAGGATGAATGAGACAATATAAGGATGAAGAAATTATTAGGAACATGGATGAATATGCCTCCATTTTTATGAAGATACACACCGAACAAGTTTTAGACGACAATATTGGCCCCTAATGACATTTTCAACACTTTAACACCGATGGGAATCTTTGATGAAGTATACTTTGAACACTTTGTTCTTGTTGGATGATGATCACAATTTACCCTTGTATATGTTACGTAGACACCTTCGAGCAAAAAATGAGTGTTTAAAAACACTAATAAAATTTATTGATGTGAATTCAAGATGACTCTGCAGACAATGCTCATGATGATCCTTTATGGTCCTATCATACTTTGCTGAAAAAGATTTCTTCTAGAATGATGTACTTTCTCATACACATCGAAGAGGAAAGTGATGAGCATTGATGAGTAAACTATTCTCAAAAATTAATAATTCCCATTCGGTAACATGAAACAACCATTCTAAAAAATGAAACACCATCATCACTTTGTGACTAATTATGTATATGAATGGGAAACCGGGAAAATTATTCAGAGTATAGTGTAATCATGATAATTCTGCCACCTTAAATATAATGATTACCAAAATTAGGAATCCACCCATATGAGTCAAAATCCAACTTTCACTCCTCCACAAGCATGAAATTATCATCACCAATCTCACAAAAAAAAATCCCTAGAGAGATAGTCATCACTTAGTGATAGGTGGATATTCACATTTTCTTCCGAGATTGGCATTTTTCCTCTGAGACACATTATTCTTACCAAATCCATGAAGGCTAGAATTTTCTTGCAATTTAAGTATATGACCTCTGTGAAGGATTGAATTAGCAAGGAATGAAAAGGAGGAGAAAATTTGAATTTCATTCCCACCTGATGGAACCTTTACGTACTTGCAATTGAATACTTATGATATCTATTAAATTATTATTTTCACCGTTTTTCACCTTTTGTCACCTTGTTCATTCCTCCTGGAGGTCCTCTGGCAAACTACTTTTGAAGATTTTACTCAATGTGGAAAATTACTAAAAATTAATAAGTGGTCATGTAGAGACTTACTATTTTTGGAAAGTGGCTTTCCCAACCTTGTATTTCGATGAAAATCATATTTTTTATATGGGTTTTTCTTTCTCGTCTCACATATGAATTTTCATCGCAAACCGATCTCTAGAGCAGCGAGACATAAAATATTAAAATTTGGTGTAAAGAAACAAGGGTCTTTTCATTGCAAAAAATCCATTATGTGTAAGAAAAATACACCACCTAGGTTTTATGGCTCGAAAATGGTGAAAGAAGAAAAATATTTCACCTCAAAACATGTCCTAGTTTTTTAGATATGTGTTTTTCATTCTCGCGGGCAACGTAGTCATTTTGGTGTAAATCTGAGCATGGAACTTGAAATTTTGATATTTTTTTATGAGAAATTTTAGTTCTGAGATCATGAGAGGATGGAGAAAATGATGCAATAGAAAAAATTGCAATGGAGGAATCTAGAAAAATTTCACCTTGATGGAGGGGTGCACATTTATTTTTCATACATGTACCCTTGGAAAGGGAAAATTATGGCAAAAAAGTGCACCTTAACTATAGGTTTCCACTTATCACTCATGCTCAGGTGAAAAGAAAGGAGGAGGGGGTTGAGATTTAGCACTTGGGAGCCACTTTTTGGTTATATGGGGACCCACGATGGAAGCAAGAAGGGATGGAAATAATTATTCCCCCTTATCCCCTTGGAAAGGGATGATAGGTACATAAAATGGTGCCATCGTCCCATGGTGACACTTGGCACACATGTAAGTGATGGAGTGGGGGCTAAGAAAATGGTCAAAAGGAGCTTATCGAAGGTCCCCGGGGTCATATGGAATGTCCATTGGTGGTAAAGGAAGGGGGTGAAATTTTTGTCCGCAATGTCCCCTGGAAGGGAATATGGGCAGAATTTTTTTTCTTTGAGTTCCATCTTGACACATGTTCTCCAAAATTTTGTTTAACTCGTAGAATATGGTACCTTGGGAAGAGACTTTAAAATGACATATCTTGAGCTTTGAGATGAAGTTTTTAACACTTATTAATATGTTATTGACATGAAATGGAATTTGAGAAGAATGGGATGGGTATAATTCCTTTAATCTTCTTACAACCCTCTAAAAACACCCATTTTACTTAGGATCCCCAACTATTCCTACGAAGAATGAGTTGTATAGAAAAATGCATGGGGCTTGAGAAGAATATAAAATTACCACCATGTAGAGGACTGAAATAGATTTCCATTGATATTTTTTTTTATCCCAAAAAATTATATACCTCTTTTAATCCTCTTATTAATCTTAGGTACCCTTTTTACAGTCTGTAAGCTATTTTGACCTCAAAAACCCGCTTTTGATGAATTTTCTCTTGGGTTTTCAAATATTTCCAAAATATTCCAAAAGCAATGGGAAAATGTTCTTATCTCCTTAATAATTATCCCTAATGAATTTGGGACAACAAATCCACTATGGGGGTGTGCGTGATGTCTCAAAATAGATAAGAATAGCCATTACTAATACCCCTGAAAATTCAGAATCGAAAGACATGGAGAGACATTTTCTGGAGTTTCTTGTCAATGGGAGGCACCTCAAACATTTCCTGGATTGAGCCAAAGGGTTAAGTATGATCATTTTACAAAGATACTGATTTTGTTTTTTTTTTTTTTTAATTTCATTTCATTTGTGTTATTGTTTCCTTTTTTTTTCTTTGGTCTACTGATTACCAAGTTTCTTCAATTGTTAGTTCACCCTTATAATGTTAAGTATTTGTTCAAATGACCGTGTTTGTTTTTCTCATCAATCCTTTCCCAATTGATTAGGAATTGGTTTATCTGTTGATGGTATTTTAGGTTCTTATGGAACCCATATAGGGTGACCATCCTCAAGGTGGAGCCGATGTCGGTTCTCATTTTGAGCAAGCATCTTGATTTATAATGACTCTCCTGAATTTTCTTCCTACTTGTAAAAACTTTGTTTTATACAAACTTGCAATTCTAGAATACTATCCCTAAACTTAGTTACCCCATACCCGAATAAAATCATTCTAGGTAATGAGTGTAATAAACTCTTTGAATATCTCATGTAAAAAATTACTCAATCTATGGGTAAATCATGCTTTTATTGGTTCTAAATAAACTTATCCGAAACTCGAGTGAATCAATAAAAAATATATATATACGTAGTGAAAAATTCTTACATTCGCATGGCTCGTGTTATGTCCATATGAAAATGTATATTATTGCCCACTTTTTGATAATGTGGTGCTCTTGCGGAGGAATTTATGATGGCGGAACCTACATGCTTGTTCACAATTTGTGTAAAAATTAAAAATGTAAAAGTGGCCCTGGGCTGACATAGGAATATTATGGTGAATATTCTCAGGATAGTTTTACAAAATTACACTTTTACAATACAAAATTAACAAGTAAATATGTAAAACCAAATCATGACCCCATGCCTTGAAAATTACACATGGCATCATAAGAACATGGGGTGGTGTCGAGCATTTCATGAATAATATCACTTTGCAGTTTAATAGTTCAAGTAGAAAGTGCAAGTTACATTCAAACCCCCATGGGAGACTAAGGATACATGTCACATCACTGAGCACATTTCTCAACTATGCATTTTTAATTCTTCATGTTGAAAACAAAAATGGAAAATGCTTCCAAAGTCTCCTTCCCCACTAGAGGAAACACGTGGATGGTAATTATTCAAATGAATAGAAAGGTGAAAATTAATGGTTAGTTTGAATATGACACATTAACGGGTTCCTCCGTTAATGCTTCTTGAATGAAGGAATAAAGGTTCAAAATTTTGTTAAAATAATTCTACATCATTACGTATCTATGATAAAATGCATTCTTGAACCCTAGAAAGCTGTGAATATGGATTGCATAATAGAAAAAATTGATTGTAGAAATAAGAGTTTGAAGGAAATCAAAGTGCATAATGTGCTTGAGAAAATTATGAATTGAAATAATTCAAAACAACAAGTAGGTTCCCTTCAAAAATAGGTTGTTATTTGAGCTCCCATTTTCATAATAGGTTTTTTCAAGAATTTCTGTGATTTACATTCTTGTTATTGTGTCTAGTTTATGTGATCCCAATACTATCAGAAATAGAGAATTATAAAAAAATTGTAAAAACAAAATGAATATAATGGAGGCTGAAACCCATGTCACTTCATATACCACAAGTAACTTTGATGAAGTGGTGGACACTAACCTAGGAAACACAAACCTAGTTGATTTCTTACAAAGATTGCATGCCCCCGAAGTAGTGATTACATGACAAAAATTGATACCAATAATATTTCTTTAGTTGTTTCTTTCCCATCCTTTGTACATTTCCCAGAATTAGTATGGGTTTGTGCCAAAAATTACAACCCAACGAAGAGATATTTCATATATAGAAGTGGTGATAGAGTTCTCTCCTTAAAACCTGAGGCATTTCAGCTAATATTGAGGTTACCATAGGTTTAAAAGGTGGTAAAAATTGACAAACACAAGGCACTAAACCTATGGAATCTTGAGAATGATGAATATATAAATATTATGAATTATCAATGGTTATTGAAGAAAAAGTGCATCCTCTTCAGGATCCCAAAGAAGCTAGTTAGATCACACTTTATGGAAGAATTTGAGGACATCATAACTTTACTTGAGTAGGATTTCAGGCTTAAAATCAGCCTATGGTTTCCACTAATGGATGTGTAGTTATTTACGGATTATTCTAGATAAAAATGATAAAATTTGTTGCAAAACCTTCATAGCCACATCTATTCATGAACAACTCCTTGTAATGGATGTGAAAATAAGATACAACATCACTATCACCGTGTGAATTATATATGATGTCACATCAGGTTTACAATATTTCAAGACATAAGAACTTCCCAAGTATCCCAAAGATTAATAAATTTAATACTCATAGGGTATATGATGTTTACCCTCTAGTTAAATTTGGATAATTGGAAGGGGAACTTCAGAAAAATAAATGATTCCTTTTTACACCAATCATATGCCTCTTCAGGCCAAAATGGGAACAATATAGGATATCTGTAGAGGCCAAAAGAATAATAAAGGAATATGGATGTTACTTCATCCAATTTAGGTTCTTCACTTACATAAGGGTAAGTGATTAAGAGAGAGATGTCCTTTCATGCTAACCAAGTACACGAATGACAAGTGGAAACTCTTGGAACTCTCAAGGAAACTAAAAGAAGTGCACAAGTTGATAGCAGGAAAGCATAAGACAAACATCAAGTTTCCTATCAAAATAGGGAGATACACTTGCCTAACTATTACAAAAGCTAGGCTCTTAGAGTATTAGATCGATGCACTCACATTGGACATGTTTCACCTAGACAAAAATATGATATCATATGGGTTGTGAGTTCAATCCTAGGGAGCTCATATGAACATGAGGCCCACTATGAGGATAATTAGATAGCTGCAAAGATAAGGAAGAAGCCAAAGTTAAGAGATTATTTCATAATGATCCTTCGAAAATCATTGAATACAAGATTGTAGTTGTGCCACAAGGTTTAGATGATGAAAAATAGATAGTAAGTCAATATTATTATGAGATGAAATTAGCATCATAACCAATTGCACCATTAAAATGGAGTGAGAAAGAGTCAACTAGTCTACATACTAGGACAACACATGTGATGAGAAGAACATTGACATGGTTAATAGTGAAAGGGTTGGATTTGTCTTTACAAAATACTAAGGTATTAAAATAATACAGGGATATAGGAATCCTATAAGAAGATCTCCCTCCTTTAAAGGAGGGAGCTGACCAATTAACCACTAAAAGGGATATTAACTCAACTTCCATCCAAGAGGCCAACCATTGGGATCATAGAGGAGTGGACTGTAACCACAAGAAGAATAGGAACTCCCATGTCCATCCTAACTCAAAATCTTAAGAAATGCTAATAAAAACCATGAAGGATGCCCCCATTACTCAAGTAGTCCCATTACAAGTCAAAGGGGGAAGTAAATCAAAGCCTAAAACTCTAGTAGAAACTTTTATCGATCATTAAGAACATGAAAAAGAATGGGTGGAATCCTACTAGATATTGACCCATAACTTAGGGTCAAAATTATTGAGGAGAAATAAAAACTTTTCTCAAGTATTTTAATAAAGATAAAAGAGCCAAGGTTATATATCCTCTAGAAATGGATACAAAAACCTCAGGGACCAAGAACATATTAGCTATGAAAGAGAAAGAGAAATGGAGTATGGAGCTTGAGGTTATTAACCTCGTTCCTTTAAATGAGATCAATCTTACTCTTATTGCAAAATTGGCATGAAAGGTAGTAATGTAACATCTTGAGGTTAGTAATCCCATCTCATCATCTACAAGTACAAGAAATGTTTTTTATAGCATCAGGTCCTACATATTTAGTACCAAGTTTAGCCACAGAAAAGGAGATTGATGATATTCCTATGGACATTCAACTCATGAAAACTTTAGGGGAACATGAACAAGAAAGATTAAAGGTAATTTAATCGTGTCACAAAGGGAAGGAAAATAGATTTATATTGTCACTAAACCTCAAGAAAGAATAACTACAACAATTGAGGTAATAAATGTGGATGAAATAGAATAGACCCATACACTATGGTTCACTGAGATCTATTACTTAGATTAGCAACAGTAAAATAAGAAAACATTTCTTCAATGGAAACCCAACCGCCAAAAATTCCAAAACCCCGAGATGTTTAGACAAACATAACAATCCAAGATGTGAAAGCTAGAATTTTATTGCCAATAGTTAAGGAAGAACTAGTTAATCAAATAATTACAGGTGATTCATCAAGAGAGATGATTATTTCCATAGGGAAGAAGCCTCGGGATGATACATGTATTACAATGATGGAGAAACCATCTAATATTGCAATCCCTTTAAAGGAAGAATTGAAATAAATAACTAAGGAAGATGAATTTACACAAGAATTTAAGGGAAAGGAAGAGACACCAGCTAGTGATAAGGCCCAAGAATCAACCATTACATTAAAGTTAGCCAAGGAACTTGAAGTTGAAAAGAAGAAAGCAGAGAAATAAGGAACAAGTGCTCTTTGTGTTAAACAAAAGGAACTGATAGTAACAACTGAAGTACCACATTTGTAAATGTTATTTAAAAAATATCTCAAGCTAAATCCATGAAAATGGTGGTGTGCTCAAGCACACCACAACCTATATCACAAGAATCAAGTGGGGAAAATGTCACCACAACAGGGTGGTTGGGAACACTCCTCCCACAAAAATAGAAAGAGGTGGCTAAAGTATAGACCATTAACATTGAGAATATTATTTTTCTAATCCCACAAGGGATCCCAAAAGGGCTAAGATATTGTCAACAACCCATGTTGATTAGTAGGGATTAAAAAATTAGAAGTTACTACCCCGCAAGGAAATGCATTGAAGAATGAGGTTACAATGAGTGACTACCACATCACACATATTTGATTGAAAAAACCAACTACATAAAACCTTAAGCAAGAGGGTACAATGGATCTTCGAGGCCTTATCTAGAATATTGACAAGGATAAGGAAACTAAGAAGTAATTAAGGGAAAAAGTTGAAATATTATTAAATTATGTACTAAATTAGATACAACCCTCTATGGAAGGATGAGAAATTTGCTACAATAACACCATAAACCTTAAGTACAGCTGACAGGTCAAAAGAAACAATTGATGTTACATCCAGATGGAAAGAAGAATTATCCAAGAAAGGGAGCAAGATCATAGAGGATACTATGAAATTTTATAACCAATTGTCTAAACAATTGAGTGATGCAAAGGATCAAAATGAAAAATGTGGGGATGAATTTCACTATTGGGAAGGAATCCTTCCCAATCTTGAAGTAATAACTTGACTAGATGATCAATTGGTGGAAAGATAAGGGATTTTACCCCTGAAGAAAAAGGAATACAAAATACCCATGAAGGATCTATCAAAATATGGGTAAAAAATATGAATTAGGTCATTAAAAAATCATCCTAGAAAAGGAAAAATAGGAGAGTGCATTGATGATATTGAAAAATACTTGAGGAAACAATATCAATCCAAGATAGGTTCACTTATGGAGATTTGGGTACATTTAAATTGATACAATCCTTTGATCAATACATTAATGGATAACCCAATACTATTACTTCAAGTTTCATTTATGACATCATCTAGATATTTGTTTTCTTAGAGAAACAAATGGCCAAATTGTCAAAAAGGGTGAAAAAGATCAAAGGTGTAATGAAGAAGTTTGATGAAATTTTAAAGAAACCACTACCGATATCTATGTTTCATGATAGACTGATGAATCATACATTATTCAAATTTTCCATAGATATGATGTATACAAAGAGAGGACTTGAAAAAAGTAGAAGAAGTTGATGTCACTAGGCTTGATCAAATATAGGCTTGTGCCTTACACTTTCTCTTCTTCCTCGGGTTTTTCCTTAATTTTTATACTTTCCAAATTTTTATTTTCCGAATTAGAAAAAATGAAAATGATCATTCAAAAAGACTAGATATTGAAATAGTTAAATCAAAATCCATACATGAAGCATATTGAAATGTTATGTATTACTTGTGTTTGCAAAAAAGGAAAAATGGGGATTCTATAAGGGCCCTCTCCTTGGAAACTATATTCACAATATTGTATACATATTAAAAAATGGTTCTTATGGTTAAAACATCTTATTAATCAATAACTATAATTTCCTCGATGAATAAAGGAACACGAGATAACAATTTGTTTTCCTGTGTTCAAACCCCACATGATTTTTAGCTTTGTACACATAATGAATACTTTTTATCCAATTCATGAGACATTTCCATATCCCGAGTTCCTCAACACTTGTTTGTGGACCTTTTAAAATACTGATCAATTCTCTCTTTATTGTATACAAAGAAACCCACTCTAGTAGATCGATCCCTCCAGAAGAATATGGCTAGGAAGAATTGATTGGTCTATAAGGAGTGACATGAGAAGACCTTATAAAATATCTTTCAAGAGAAATTAATCTTCTCTCTAGTTCATTTAATCTTCTAGAAATTAATGGTGCACCCCGTAATGACTCGAATCAAATGGTACAAGGATGATGACTGGAATTTCCTTTGTTGTTAGCTCGTTGGTAAAGAAAATTGAAGAAGAAAATCAAGCAAAGTATTTAATTAATAGTTGTTTTTGAAGAAGACAAATATTCTTCAACTTGTCGGTATCTTTATCATCTTTTGGCTGGAAAGATTCATAGAGAATAATATAGAATTCTGAGAAACAGAAATTAATTTTTAATAACTTTCTCATAAAGGCTAGTTTGATAATGTTGGGAGTTATTGGTCATTTAGAATCTTGTTGTTCTTCAACTGAAAATAACATCCCGATAAAATTATATTCTGGTCTTGAAAGTTGTAAAAATGAGTGAAGCATGTCGAGGGCAAGTATTACAATTTCCCTTTGCATTCTACCTCCACCATTTATCAAGACAAAAATGTTACTTACTTTTCTACAAAAATATCACAAGTAATTTCATATAAAGCATGAAAATTCATAGCTATGGGTGAATAATTTATAAAGAGGAAAACTCGATAACAATCTATACAAGACATCAAGTTAAAATTAATTTAAGGATTTAGTTGGATGTGCAATAGAAATCGAGTAAATGAAAATTAAAAAAATCTTGTGAAGGGGCACCCCATTAAATTCGGCTAAAGGCATGACACGAGTTGAAGCATTAAATTAAAAAAAATCAATAATTTAATCATTTCCTAAGGTATGAATTACACAAAAGGAAGAAATAAAATTAATACAAGAATTGACATTAGGAGGTAGACAAAGATGATTGGATACCTAGGTAATAAAAGAAGGAAGAAAGAACACAAGCACACCGGCAAGTATGAATTAAATGTCTTGTACACATGGCAATAAATACATAGGACCAATCCCGAGAAGGATAAAAGAGGAAAATATATTCTATTTTTAGTTAGAAAGTGTGTATTTCGCTTAAATGAAAAATATTTGCAAAAAGGGGAATATTCTCTTACCAAATTTGGGAGGACATTGAATTGAAGAAATTCACCAAAATTTTATAAATATGGGGGCTATCCTCATATTATAGGGGGTTAGTTTTTCTATTACTAAAAAATGTCGAGAGGATATACTTGTAATATTGTATGTTTATTTTATGAAATTTATATAAAATTTTGTTTCCAAAACGTCTATGTCAAGGTGGTTGCATAATGTATAACCATTGATAAACTTTGAGAGCATTTTATTTATGTTTCCTAGTTAATAAATTCAATATTTGAATGAATTATATGTGCTTGTGAACTTTGATTTCTATATTCTAGGTTCTATATGTTGAATATTTGATTGATGAGTTATATTTTTTTACAGTTTTATGTTTATTGCTTCTCTTTATTGTACACTAGATCATTCCTTAATGGTTGTGTTTTGGTCATTAATTCAATATTGTGTTGTGAGCATTTACTCTGTAATATTAGACATAATTCTAAAAAATTTATTGTAGCCATTTTTTCATGGTGATTTATGTTAGCCTTTGAGTGTATCTTAGGTGTACGAGTAGAAGTATTACATAATTTATTACCATACTTGAACGATCCTTTGTGTTTAGTATTTTACTGATTGATTGTGAAATTTTCTTATGTTAAGTATCAATGAATGTAAATATTCCATTAGAGAAATTGTGAATACTTAATCAAGTTTTTCAAGATTACTTTATAAAATAGCAGGATACTCTAGTAAGTGTTAAATGTTTTTCATAAGGAATATGACATCATATAATCCCCCTTTAAAGATAAAACTCCTATAAATGACCCCATCATACTAACTTCTATTTTCTACTATGTTGATTTTGCTTATAAGTATCACTTTGAAAGTGCCTTATAGCCTTAATTTTTAATCAAATTAAGATAAATTGAACTTTATTATCTATAGTAACACGTGTCTAACAATATAAGCATAGACAACATCTTTCTCTACAACTCATAAGAGTATTTGTTATGTTTATGGCCATGTTTATCCCAAATTGATCCATCATTTCAAAGAAATCAAGGGAACCAAGATCCTATCTCCCCATCTGCATTCAAGTTACACCTCAGGTCCTCTCACCTTGGTTGAAGGACCAAAATTAGTTGGAATAGGCCATATCCTTTGTACATTCCCATTAATCGTCCCAAGGTTTGATCTAAAGGAAAGTGTTAGACACTTCTTTGGCTATAAAACAACATATCACCCAATCTACCACCATCCAAGCATTCCTCCATATTAAGAGAATTGTTTTCATGTCACCAGGTGGTGTATAATTGAGGACCAACATGATCATATCAAATTTATCTTAAATGGTTTATGGATGATGTATCAAGTGTTTGAAATTCTTGTCTAACTAGTATTTTGAATGAGCGTTATATTTTTTGGTTGTATTTAATATTAGATTGAGTTTCCTACAAGTTACAGAGTTTGAAATATAATATCTCCATCTATATTTAAATCCACCCTCATGTCCTCTCACCTTGATTCAAGTAGAGCCATAAAGTAACATGTGAAAAAGGAGACCCTTAGTAAAGTTCCTCCCTATCATTCCCATAAGGGATGGTCAAGAGAGATAGATATATCCATCCTTGGATAAAAATGACACATCAACAAGTATATCCTTTTTCATTTCCCCCTCTCTTATTTTCTCCTTTTTGGGGGTGTTAGAATGGGAACGAACACTCAATTGGTTCCATTATCGGGGATAGGATTGTCTCATTTCATTTCGAGACATTTTTAGGGTTTTGAGCTAGATTCTTCAAGTTCTATGAGTTAGAGGTTTTCTTACATGTACTATTTTCCCATCAACACCACCAAAAATTTATTTGTTTCATTTTTGGGAACTTCAAGGTTATTTTATCATCCTTATCTTAAATATTTTTTTATCAAAAGTTCTCAATCAGCTTTATGCATGGTTATTAGGATGATTTTGTTCAAAGAGAACCATTAGAAGAAAAAATTATTAGTTCTCAAATTTCAGAGGTTTTACACTGATTTAATTATGAGCTCCTAACTAATATTACTTAGGGTTTAGAATACTATATCAAATCATCTACTCATTTCTATTTGGGTAAAGGTAATCAATCATTTTTCAAGGTTAATATACAATTTCAAGAGTGAAAACTCTAGTGGTGACTTCAATTTCATTTTTGGGTTAGATTTTTGTTTATTATTGTTATATTTTGTTGGTGATTCAACTTCGCAATCTTGGAAGTGTTTAGGTATTCATTCAGATTAGATTTTGCAGAAGAAATCTTCTATGAGTTGGAAACTTTACATTATAGAAGGAGACAAGTTTGGAAACATATTGTCATAGTATTTTTTATCATATAATTGAAAATTTTATTGTTAGACACATGGATCATCCTCCTCCATGATTCCCTTTCATATTTAATGTCTTTAGACCTATAAATATTTTGTGCATGACAGGGTATCCTAATGAGGTGCCAAATGGAATCAAAATTAGATTGCCTAAATTTCAAAGAAATAATTCCAAAACTAGTGAGAAACATCTTAGATTGTATGAAAATATCACGGATGGTTATGAATTATAAAATGAAGATGTTAACTTATAAAATTAGATTGATTTTTCCACTGGATTGAATTATTTCATAGCTTTTGGATCTCTTCTATTTTTGTGCTTGTTCAGGGCGGTTCTTTTTTTAGTTTTGTTTTGGATCTTTCTTTTATCCATTTTATTTGATATTTGATATTTTGTTGGGATATTGGGATACTCATTGTGTTTTCTAGATTTTTTATCCTTATTATATCTAGGTAAGGTCCCTACTAAAACCCTCTTTTACCAAATATAAAAAAAGATGTGAAATTAAGGTTATTTTTACACACATTAGATAAGGATGCACAGGAATGGTTTAAATTTTTCCCTCATAATTCAATAAATTAGTGGGATGAAATGATGGATTTTTTTAGAATTCAATACGGTGATAGGACTAACCCTAGGTTCCTCCTGTCTAAATTTTAAAACATTAATAAAAACTCAATTAAATGTATATAAAACTTTAACATTAGATTAAATAAAACCTTGATGAGACTAACAATCAACTTGAGGCCAATTGAAGAATCCTTCTTAAACAAGTATTGTGATGCATTTGATAAGAAGGAAGCCTAAATTTTTAGAGAAAAAGATTTTATGAATTTAAGGAAATAACTTTCTATGGAAGTTTAAATTGGGAACAACATTAAGGTAGTTGATAAAAATCCAAAAATAGTACCCAAAAAATTTTCAAACTATATGTTATCGAATGGTAGCATAAAAATAATGTTAGCCATTAGCATAAAATTGTTGTTGGTCGGTAGAATTTTTATGCTACCAACCGACAACATACGATATGTTGTCATCTGTAACATTAAAATATGATACCGATTGACTATATTCATGACACTTTTATGAATTTTTATTTTGTGGGAATGGAAAACTGACCCCTATAATTAACTTGTACCCATAAAAATTTGGCGAACTAGTCCTAGCTTGTACCCTAAATATTCACCAATTTCAAATTTCAAAAACTAGAATATTCATGAATTAACAAATATTCACCACTAAAATTTTCCCTAGCAAGAACCTTATTGTATGTCCCCATCTTCACTTTAGATCTTATTCCTTTATCTATATTATTGAACATTTCCTTTTTTTTGGCACATATGGTTACTATAAACACTATCCAAATACCATACTTGCTTATTTATTTGATCAATTACATTCCAAGTTAGAAGGAAAGTTCCACTCTTTTCCTTCTTCTCTAGTTTGTCTTATTTTGCATTAGAGAAGCTTGCATTATGATTATGATTTCTCAAATCATATTCTTTATTTTTGCATTCACTTGCATAATGTCTAAAATTCTTACAGTAATATCATTGCACATTTGATTTGTCATACATTTTTGAAGAACTACTTCTAGAAGTGTTTCGCTCATTCCTCTTGTCTCGTGGCTCTTGATGAATTTTTCTTCCACCTTGTTAGTTACTAAATATTCCTCTTCCTTTATTATATGCTCATCTCCCCCTACATCTCACATTATTTTTTGTCTTTAAGGATTGTTCATGTGAGGAGATTTTTGATTTACTTATTCTTTGTTCATCGGTTTGCAAAGAACCCATCAGTTGATCAACTTTAATTTGTTTCAAGTCCTTAGACTCTTCTATTACAACCACAACTAGATCAAATCTTGTTAGAAGCATCCTTAATACGTTCTCTATGATTCTATATTATTCAAGCACATCTTCATTAGTCCTCATTTGATTTACTATGGTCATTGTTCTTGTGAAATAATCATTTACAAATTCTTTATCTTTCATGAGAAGGGTCTCAAAATCTCTCTTTAACATCCACAATCTAACTACCTTCACCTTGTTGCTTCCTTGATAATCATTTCGTAAGGTGTCCCATGTTTGCTTAGAGTTCATAGTTTCTACTATTTTTAGGAACACTTAATCTATGACTACATTCTAGATGTAGCTTAAAGCCTTTGCATCCTTTCTCCTATTTTCCTTCAAGGGATTATTTTGTTCTTGATTCAATGTATTAAATGCGTCCTAGTCACCTACTTCTATATATCCTCCTTCGAATAGTTCCCATATATATTGAGAAGAGAATATTATCTTCATCTTGATAAACCATATGTCATAGTTATTCCCATCAACTTCGTAGAAATCATTATGCTTCTCCACCATCTGTTGAACTCTTTTCAAATGTATGCAATCTTTAGAACCCAATATGCTTCCCGACATCTATTGAACTCTTTTTCGGTGTGTGATGTATACATGAATACCTCTCTATGTGTCTCCGCCATCTCTTTTAGTTCTTTAAAGGGTGCCAATGGAGGATCTCCTTTAGAAAAGAAAGGTTTCCCATCCACTATTTTAAAGATCTCAATTAAAAGTGACCATTTGGAATCCATGATTGATGCTTTGAACTCCATGATGGGTTTTTGTTGACGACATGGAATTTAAACATCTTTGGTTTGCTAATAAACATGATCTTTTGGTTACCATAGAGAAGGTGTGGTTCCACAAAGGATTTAAAGTTATATAATTCCTTGATAAGGTATGGAGTGAATGCACCTTTGGAATCCTCTTGACATGTTTTGTAAGTTTCCATTATTTGTGGAAAAGAGAATTTTTCCAATTTGTAAAAGTCTACTAATAATCAGAAAATGTGTCATCTATGTCTTCATGCGTGTGACCAACTTGAAGGAAACTCATGAACACTATGTTAAAAACAATTCTATTTTGTCGAAGCATGGATGCAAATGAAAATAGTGTGTGATTTTTTTGTCACTTACAACATTATCTAGTTGCAAGTACACAATTTGTGGTTGTTTTCTAAATGAAATTTAATATATTCTTATAATATTAGTTGTATGAGCATGCTCATTTTTCTACTTGTATTCCTTGCACTTTTCATATGCATTATTTTCCAACATTACATCCTGTAATGGGTGTTTTTATGTCTCACTACTATTTAATAAATGACCATATTATCTCGTAAGTTATTCTTCTAGCTTCCAGGATACATAGTGTCAATGATGTTATTTTGAAGTTATCTCCTCACTCAAGAAAAGGGATACCAAAGTGCGAAACCCTTGTTTTGTGCCCATGTGTCAGTATACCAATCAAGGTGACGAGGAGATTAATAACATTTCTTATTGATTTTTCTTTTCTAACTGTCCTTGGTATTGAATTTTTCATCTTGTCCATTTTTTCATGCACAATGCTCAAATAGATATTAGGATTTTATTGTGATTGCACTCTATGTGCATAATAATTTGAATGAAAAATTTGAATGTAATAATTGTGCTATTTCTGGAATTGATCTATTTGTGCCATTATTTCTAGACATGAGGTGGCTACATGTTTATTCTTAAGCTCTCTACACTCATCAAATTTGGTGAAGAAGTTGTTCTTAGTGATTGAAACATGGGAGAAGTGTTCTTGCCATAATTTGTTGAGATTTGATTGTGATGTTGGAGGAAGGTCCAATAGTGAAAGGCCCTCGTTACACTTTTTTAGGATGTAATAAAAACTATAACATGCAGGAAATAGTCTCATTATTACTTTAGTACCATATTTTCTCACTAAACGAGACATGTGTGGTGATATATCAGAATTATTCTCCACCATTTTGGATATCAATACAATAGTTGCAACATTGTTTTGCATTTAGTTTTGTTTTCATGTATTTCCATTTACTACCTTTCGCTCGCCATTAATAAAAAAATTATTTGTATCCGTAATAGGTTCTTTTCATGATTCCATGACATTTTTACAATGCATTCGACATACATCCCTTCCACATAACTTCAATTTATCTCGTAGTGCGTTTAAAAGTTTGACTTTGATCACAACTCGCTGGTATTTGTGTTGAATGTGTTAAGTAAAGAGTTTTTTATGACAGTTCATTCATACCTAGAGGTAAATTCCAATTGTGATTGAAAGTGCTTAGAGATAAATTGGAGATACATCCTTCCTTACAGCAAGGTTTTTTATCAACTTCAGTTAGAAAATTGTTCTCTTGTTTTCTTTGGTGTACTAGATGGAGTAGAATTTACCTTTTGGCATTTGTAAATGTTGTATGGAATTTTTATGAAGTATTCATTTGCTACATATGGAGGATTCATATGAATTTGAGTATACCAATTGAGGCAATGGCTCTTCAAATGCACTCCACATTTTTTCCGCAACTCTTCCGAATTTCTTTTAACCTTACTTCCATAACGGAACCATCCGAGATGGGCCAACTAGTGGCTAGCCATTGGATGAGATATCCTTTGATATGGAGCAACCCTTGAAAAAATTCCTAATTAATTTATCAACATACACTCCAAATGTATTTCCATCTAATTTTTTAAGTGCACAATGTCTCCTTCACGTAAATTTGTAATTGTTTCTTCAAAGCAACAAAATTTTTTTAAGTGCACAATGGCCAATTATGGCATTAATTTAAATTTCACTATTTGGGATAATGATAGTATCCCTAATCAGCTTCACAACAGCATACATGCGGACCTTCACACGCAAACAATCTCTAAAGATATGCTTTAATCTTTGGAGGAAATCCATAAATTCTTCCATAGGTGCTGTTTTAGTTTATTTGGCGTGGCATATGATATCTACTCCAAATGATAGCAAGATTTTGTTTAGGAACTTCAAGTGGAGTTGTCTTAATTTAAAAACAGCGCACGCGGGAAGTACAATAGCTGTTGATATTCGGTTGCCAAGCTCCGCGAAAACCGAAGATAACTACAAGGTGAAAGCTGACAGGATAAGGGTTTTCACGCGCGACTTCACGCAGACTCAGATCGGCAATCCTACAGCCGTTCGTGGGAGGACCAACGGCTACAGTCCCCATTTCTATGCGACCCGCAACGGTGAGAAACGAACCACTCCCAACGCCCAAAGGTATTTGGAAAATTGCTGTAACCAGCACATCCTTGTGAAGATGGGAGGGCCTCCCTGCCAGATTGAGCCGTGTGCAGACCCTGACTGGAAAGATAACACTGAGCTCTGGAACATTCTTAGTATTGGCGGATTCACCAACTTTGTGGAGAGAGTGCAAGGGCATGATCAAAGCATCTCTGTTCGCTTTGCCAAGGAGTGGAATGAGAGGATGGTCGACTATGGAGGGCAGAAGATTCTTATTAATGACGAACTCATAGCCGAAGCGACTGGCCTCAGCTTGGAAGGATACCGCTTCTTCAACAAGAGGGTTATCAAAGAGGCTGAAGAGAGAAGATTTGTGGAGGAGGAGGAGAAGCTTATATTCAACACCGCGGGTTTGCTTGTTAATTCAATTCCTTCTCCGTATGATGAAGTCACCCGCATGATGATTCGCTACATATCCTTGGAAGGCAGTTTGTTTATATCGTCCTGCCAAGCACCTTGTCTTTTTGAATCACTTTCGTAGGAGTAGGTTGGTTTGCTTCCCCCACTATCTGTTAAACTCTCTTGAGCGCTCCATTTTGGAGTTCCAGAAGCATACCCGGGCGGTTCCCCTTCACCAAGGGCTTATTCTGCTTATTCACAAGCACTGCCTTATCAAATTCCCCGGTCTCCCTTCCTCTCCCGGCCTGGCTTTGGTGGGCTCCGTTGCTGCCAGTCCTGTCTCCCCTGCTGTCCCTGCTGCTGCCCCCGCCTCCGGTGCTGATGCCCCCATGCAGGCTGCTCATGCTTCTCCTTCTTTTCCTCCTGCTGCTGCCCCTGCCACCCACACTGTCTCTACTTCTAAACGTGTCACCGGGGCTTCAGGAGACTCAATCTTGAGTCTCTGCTTTGGGGGATGAACCTTTGGATGACATTGCTCGTGATCTCTGAACATTAGTAGTGCTGGGTCCCTCAGGTGGCACCAACGGATAACCCTTCTAGAAGATTGGAGGCCTTAGAGGTGAGCTTAAATTCTTGAAGGATGAGGTAAAAAATCTTGCTAAGCAAAAAGGCAAAAAAGCATTGAGGGAGAAGGGAGCATTGGCAATAGCTTGACTTGATGAAATATACAAAATCGACCTCCTAGACTCCCGCCTTGGGAAAACGAAGACTAGGCATGAGTATAATATTGCAGCATTCGGGGCCATAGAGGAATTCATCGAAGGTCATGCAAGAAGTGTTCGCAGACTCAGCGGTGTCCCGATTACTCTTTGGGGCAATGAGAAAGAGAGTAAAAGAACCAGAGAGGAGCTCGATAAGACGGATGCTGCTCATATGACCACGCTGGGTATGTATCATGCTTGGAAAAAAGTAAAGATGAGTATTGATCAAGCGGCCAAGAAGTAGTCCAGTTTTACTACTGCTTCTTGGCTGTAGGCTTGCTGTTTTGTTGCCGTTGTTTTGTTGTTAAGTCTCGTTTGTGTTGCTGTTTCTAGGCTCCGGTGTTCTTTGCTGTAACTTTTGTGCTTTGATACAGCTTCTCTGCTCCTCTCTCTTATTCAGGCTTTTAGGCCTCCTTTTGTACACAAGGGTATAGTCCCTTTCAAAAAACTATTTACCAATATTAAAAAAACAAAATTTTGTTCTTTTGAAAAAAATATCAAATTCATAGTAACCCCTTGAACTTCAAATTGAAGTCAATGTTTGAGGTGGTGATTGTTTCTTGGAGTTTATAATTTCCATTCACACGAAGTACGAGTTCTTGTTTCTAGATAAACTAGGTTATTGATTGGCTGAAAACTTTGTTGTTGCATTGTAGACTTGGATAACAATCATTGTATATAGTTATAATAATTTCCACAAAAATACAAACCGTGTGGGTCCCAACAATACTCCTAAAATCACATGTGGTTCTTATACTAGGGATATAAACCCTTCAGCTATGTCAGTTTCTTTCTAAGCACACTTATGTTTTAGTGCCATGTAGGTTGTATAAAATTCATTCCTATCTTTAGGAGTTGTAAAACAATGGCTATCATTGTTATAATTCAAACCATCATCCTCATTAAATTTATCACTACTCATGATGTTTTGAATTCCATCACCCCCACATGTGAAACTTCTGAAATCACATGCTTAATAATTTTCTTCCTTTCCCATGGGATAAAGTATCCCTTGTTTTCAATTTCTTCTAGGGTTTCATAATCATCAATTATGTATGGTAGTCTCACTCTGCCATTGAATACAATACTTATTGTGACAACAAATAAGTTAGACCTCATGTCTCTACAATGGAACATATCTTTGGATGGATAAATTGGTCCCTCCGCAACATTCACACATTTGAATAATAAATCCACATGTGCTCCATCTTCAAAAATAGTGTTCATTTTAAATTGTATCCACAAATAAAAATAGAAAAATTATATCGACACTTAAATATTTAAAATTAGTATGGAGGATTGAAATCACAATGAAAAATAAAAATATACATCTTATATGAATATCTTTAAAACCTCATTTAATCCAAATATTTGAACATATAAAAAAATTTATTACACCCTTAGATCCCGTATTGTGTGTATATTTTTATCCATAAAACACATGGTGTAAGGGAAATGATCCAATGATTAGAAATTTAAATGTAGGAGGCTATTAAAGTTACTTATCTATCATTTTTTTAAAATACCCTTTAAAATATTATGATATTTTTTAATGCACAAATTTTATTTTGTGCATTTAAATTTTGTTGAAAAATATTTTTAAGGGATTTAAAATAGGTACTTTTCAATACAAATAAGATTAATATTATCCCTTGTGAATAAAATCACCTTTTGGGATAGCTAATGTGTCACCTTTTTATTGGTTGATTTATACATGTGAATTGATTTGAATTGTGTTATTGGTTACCTTTTGTAAATTTTAAGTATAAAAGTTATAAATGTTGACTTTGATTTTTACAAATAGTGGTAATATATTTCACATTACCACTCACAGTCATTAGCTTATGCACATTCTTGGAATCTTTCCCCTATGGATTTTAAGATTTGTATAGCCTAATGACTGCTTATGACTTCATTTTTTTCATACACGCTAAAATTAAAATATTGACTAATATGGGAGGTCAAATGTTGGTGATTGGACTTCAATGTTTGGGTGAGAATAATTCTACATTTGAAATCTCGCACTTGGACATGTTAATGATTGCTCATTATAGTGTGAGAAACACATGGCCTCATACATCTATGAAGTGTGATTTCTCGCACATAGAAGATCGATCCCTCACATGTCAAAGTGTGATCCATCACACAACTAAGTACACACATTTTCAAGACAAAGTCCAAGCATCACACTTATAATAGAAATCACTCGCATATTGAAGGGCCATCACTAACATTTTCACCTTCCATTCTAGTCAAAATTTGTCTAGTCTAGTTGCCTCTTGAACTTAAATTTAGGTTCATTAGTATTGTGTTGATGCAAATCATTCATGTATTTAATTCTCTAATTGTATAGCTATGTTTATTTGATGGTATAAAGTTCAAGTTTAGTCTTTATTGGATTAACTATGGTGATATATGCTTTGATTCAATTATGTGTATTAATTGTTTCTAAGGGTTTTATATCTTACGTAATCTTTTAACAATACAAGATTGTTTTTAATAATTGTCTATAATATTGAGTAGAAATAACCCATACTACGTATTTTATTATTAATAATTTTAAATATTAAAGACTTAATTTCAATTAAATATTTGTATGTCAAATTTAAGTTTCAAAAATGTTGAGTTTTAGTTTTCATAAATTAAAGATTATGTTATAAAAATCATACCTTAATTCTTTGAAATAAAAATTACACTTTTTGTAAGGTCAAATGTTATCTAATTAATATTGCACTTCCCTAAACATTAAATGGCCATTAAAATTATAATGCAAAATCTACCACTTGAGAGTTTTTTATTTATGTACTTCATTTAATGTTAATTTGTACAATATTAACTTTTAATCCACACAAGCTTTGTCAACATCTGTATTTTAATGCAATAAAATGGAAAATTGTATACTCATTTTAAAATTGACAACACCAAAACAAGGAGTACATATACAAATGGTGAGGAACACGATTCTGAGAAAATTAAAAGAGGTAAAGCATTATTATTTTATTTTGAAGAATTTCATTTTATACACCCATTTTACAATGATTGTAAATAATGCATTTGTTAGTAGGTAATTAACCAATTTTCAATGTTTCTCTACATGTTTTGATTATGTGAATTTACTGAGCACATGATCCCTTGTATATTTATTATTAGAAAAATAAAAAATAATTTTAAGTTTAGATAAAATATGAAGTACGCAAATTGTTTCATTTGTGAATGTTTATAGTAGCTAATAAATTCGTAGGCATGGAAAAATCACCATTTTCCTTGTTTTCACATTTTGAATCCCAAGTTTTCAAATCAACTCCAAGAAAATATGAAGAAAATATGGTTTTTTCAACACAGCTAAGCAAATATCGTGTAAAGAACTTCTATGTGTAAAACTTAGATGGAAATAGTGTCTCAAATTTGCAAGAGAATATAAAGGGCACACAGAAATTAGGTCATTGCATATTCCACATTCACAAATCGATCTAAATTCTCCATATATTGTTGATGATTGAAAATTAGAAGAAATATTTTCAATAACCCATGCTTATAACATAGATACAAATAATGAGGATATGATAAAAAAATAAAAAGAAGAGTTGTGGTAAAAACACTTTTTGTGAAAAATTTATTTCAAAATATGAAGAGGTTTATGAAGATCTAAATCATATAAAACTCGACAAGAAACATTGGGATAATATAGAAGATGCTATGAATCAAGTATATGGAAAAACATTCACTAGGATCTAATGAAAATACAAGATGAGCAAGTTGAAGAAAACCATAAAAATGAGAAACAATTGGAAAACACAACATTGGAAACATATTCAACATGGACTTTTTATGAATACATGGATCACATTACATAGAAAACACACAAGGTTATTGGTTTTAATGGAAAATAGAGGGTTAATATAATCACTTCTACTTCTGAAAAAGACATGAGAGGGAAATCAAAAATCCCTTCTATCAACATTGAAAATTTGGAAGGAGCAAACTAAGAAACCCCTTTGAATAAAAATTGAATTTAGAGCAAAGGTGTAAAGAGAAAAATAAACTCTTATGGATATTTGAAAGAGGTAATCGAAAATAGCATGCATCTATTCAGTTAGATAATGAAATAAATTGAGTAGGGAAGACTTCAACTTGAGCATGAAAGAATGGAACAAGAGAGAAATCTAATGGAGAAAATATTGGATGTACAACTTCAAGTGGAAAGTCCTTTTACCCAGATAAATTACAATTTTTTAACCATAGTAATATAATATTGCATCATTAATTCCATTATAAAATATGGTATACATTGTGTAAGAAAAAAGATCATGCATTGGAGTTAGCTAATACTTCTCTATTTTGCATTCTTCTTTTTTATTTCAAAACAATTCCAACAATCAACATCATGGGCACCACCAAGATCATTAACACACACATCCCAAGATATTGTTTGTGTAACAAAACAATTTAAAAATTATGTCAATAAAAAAAAAAATTGTTGAGGACAATATGTGAGACATCAATTGAACTACATATCATTGGTAGTATAGTTAAAGTATGGAATAATTATATACTCTCTATGTAATTTATGGATGATAATATTACAAATAAGCACAATGTTCTTTTGTTGATAATGTTTATAATATTGATAATATTTTGTGCATCATATATGGTTAATATGTGTGTGTGTCATTAAGTTGAATGATGTAAATTTCATGCAATATTTGAAATATGATAATTTAATATGTAAGGCATCAATTGAACCACATATTATTGGTAGTATAGTCAAAGTATGGAATACTTATATACTCACTATGTAGTTTATAGATGATAATATTGACAATGACCATGGTGTTTTTTTATGATAATGTTTATAATATTGATAATATTTGCATGTGGCATATATGGTTGATATTGTGATTCCATTAACATTAATTAGGAATCAAAATGAATAATGTAAAGTTCTAGTGGTATTCGAAATATGTGTGCCTTTTGATAGCCATTAATTTTCCATTAAATATAAAGCAATTTAATGGCATATGTGTGTCTTTTGTAATTCATGTGCCAAAGAAAGTGGCAGTTGGAAGTGTCGGTTCCATGTAACTATAGATTGTCATTTATTAGTATATTTCTTGGACACTTAAATTTGTGAAGTTTTTGATGATAACATTAGTGTAAGGGAAAAACTACATAAGTGTAATCATCTATCAGGAAAACTTACCATGATTTGATTTTCAAAATTTGGGCAAGGATTTTTTTCGTGAAAGCATAAAAATTGGTATGTGTTCTCACCTTTATTCCTTAAAATTTTTGAAATTCTGTAAATGTAGGTTTTTCCATAGCTTGTTTACCTAAATCCTATTTTGTCTACTTCCAGTAGTCAAATCTTATGATTCTATAATGCTCTTTTACAAAAAATTCTCAAGTGATAGGGTTTAACATCATTTTTTCATTTTATCTGGTGACCCCTAAATGATTTTCAAAATATGATTTACAAAATATGATTTGTGAAATATGATTATTGGTAGTGAATAAAATGGGTGTTTTGAAAAATCTTAGGAAATTAGATTTTATTCGAGCTTAGGGTTGTTATTCATTTAGGAATTTTGGAACTCTATTGGTCAGTTTCTAAATCATTTCATTTTAAATTTAAGTAATAAAATAATGATAGTATCTTCTAGTAGATGAAATAGTAATAGTAACACAGATAATTAATTTCTTGTTTAAAGTAATTGTGGGAAATACAATGTTATAAAAACATATATGTGATTCTTAAAGGGAAAATAAAAAGAGTTTTGTCTATATAGGTTCCTCCTTGAAAATAGTTGTATCGGGAACTATAAAAACCTACAATTTGAGAAGTCGGGATAAACAA
Organism: Taxus wallichiana var. yunnanensis; assembly: GCA_018340775.1. Taxonomy (NCBI): domain Eukaryota; kingdom Viridiplantae; phylum Streptophyta; class Pinopsida; order Cupressales; family Taxaceae; genus Taxus; species Taxus wallichiana. Next base: position 122,694,784 of record CM031239.1, read on the forward strand.
GATTTTGAGTAATGTTTCACTTACTATATAGTTTTTGAAATACATGTAGTAATTACAAATTAAAATTAACGGCTCTGGTTATTTTAGTTAAATAAATTAATGATATATCGACGCTAAAAATTATAAGATGTCAGGGATTTTTATCTTAATCTGATAATAATCATATGGAAATAGGGAGATTTAATATCTTGGGAAATTATGGTATTTAATGATAAGAGAGATTATACATAGGGTTTGGAGTCTATATGTTGATACTAAAAAGACAAATAGTGTGCTCATTATATTTATATTCATTATACCATGGCCTTTGATACTTCATTAACTAAAAAATTATAGACCACCATGGCTTTTGTGATTTCATTTATCATTAAAATGTGTAATTTTTATATTCCTTTCAATAAATTATAGTAAATAGATATGACAACTACATAACACTTGACTCGTCGAGGGTATGTAGTGCAACACTGGCTCCACAAGAGATATTCCAATCAATATAGTATAATTAAAAATAAGTAAATATTCCTGGTACAAGATAATTTAAAAATGATATGGCAGTTTTTATTTTTTTCTTGGTAATGTTGTCTATCACTCACTACGCTCAAAATGTTTCATTGTGGTTAATCCTAACATTAGCTAGGATAAGAACAACGTATGTCTTGACTAATGAAGGACATTATAGTCATAAAAAAATTCATAATCCTCCTTGAACATGACCACATTGTAGAGCATTTTGAGACCTTTTCGATGGTATACAAAACTCCGAGAAATGGAGTCCAGATTCGTAAGATATGCAGGTCAAAGTTGGGTTTAGAAAGTGGTCAAAATTGGTCAATAGGTGAATAACGTGTTGACAAGTGTCAAATTAGAAAAAAATAAAATTTTAAGTAACCTTACCCACCTTCCACTTTTTGAGAAGTGATATATAATTAGATCACTAATATTTAAAGGGACTTTTGTGAGTTTGTGTGTGGGCATAATTGACTAGTGTGCACAAAACACCATTTTTGGAGAACTTCCATTCATAACCAGAGCTCGGAGTGAACTAGTGATTTGTTTAGAATTCCAATAATCTCTCAATAAGATAATTATTTTCCCATTTTGCATTTTTTTATGTTTTGAGCTGAAAAATTGACAAGAAAGTAAAATTCCTAAGGGAAACACATCTACAAGTGTTGAGATACACCAAAGTCCTTCAAAGGTTTGATATCATAGTTTTTCAGGTTTTGATTCATTATTGGTTAATTTTAAAGGTTAATTGTATTTTTAATTTGAACATTATTAATGGATCGGTTTTAAACGAACCGAGGACGTAAGAATTGTGAATCCCGTAAATAATGTGCATGTCTTCCGATTTTGATTTTCAATTTTTGATTATTTAAAATTAATTAATTTCATAAAATTAATATGGATGCAATAATAATCATTATTTTGCAACTTTGGAAAAGCAAGTTGAATCGGGAAAATATGAATTTTTGGGCTTTGATCAAATAATTAATTTTGAGTAGAATGGAAATTAAATTCGGTGCATGATCAATCCTAAATCAGATTTTTAATCAGTTTTGGAGTAATTTAATTCCATAAAGTTGATTAAAATTTTACAATCCTTGGAAATGATTAAAAGTGAAAATTAAAAAAACACCCATTTTTGGATCAAGTTTGGTATCGTGAGCTAGTTTAGCTCGATATTTAGCTCCAATAAATCTAATTAACAATGTGATTGCTTCAAGTTGGTGCGAGTTAATTCAAAGTGTGGTTGAACAGTACATGTGCACTATAGGTAGAATTTCTATTGAGGCTAAGATCAAAGATATTAAATCTTACAATCACTAGATCCAAGGAAGATAAATCTCTCACGAGATCTAAGTATTTCTCTTTAGAAGAGGAGAATTATCAATTGAAATTGGAAATGCAAGCCAAGAATGATATCTTGCCAAGATTGGAAAATGGTGACCTTAAAAGGAGAGACTCTTGACTACAAATGCATAAATGATGACAAAAGAATACTCTGTAAGTATGTCACCATTAGATTCCTCATCCCATTCTGATTCAGATTCAGGTAAAATTGTTATTGGTGGTTTTGAAAGATACACTCGAGGAATTGGATATAAATTTTTAGGTAAATTTGGTTTTAACGGAATCGGCCTTGGTAAGAACAACCAAGGAATGGCTAACCCAATACAGGTCAAGGATTATCCTTGTTATGCAGGTTTGGGTTATTCTAGTGTGGGAAAGGAAATTGGAGAGACATCCAAGCATGTTGAAGGAAGATGAGCTTCCGACAGCAAAGTGTATACCCCACTAGCACAACAGAATGGGAATGGTAAGAAATTTTAGAGAAGAGGTAATAAAATTCCACCTCCTATTTCGATCATAAGCATAAGAGTATGAAATAATGTAAACCTTATGAGGATCCACTGTTTCATTTAAAACAATATGGGTTTGATATACATAATATGATGAATGTTTTTCCATGTACGTTTTGTGGAGGAACTAATCATTATGTAGCCTTTTTTTGAAAGAGATAATGATTTGTATGTAATTATTTTCCGGATGAGATGAAAACCAATCTCCTAGTGATTAGGCAAGAAAAGGTAAACAAGATTACTCACCCCAAAAGGAGAAAAAGAGGAATTATTGTACTCATTGTCGTATGAGTGGACATCGGGTTGATAAATGCTGAAAACTTCATCCAAAAATCATCCATCGTGCATGGTAAGAAGAAGTTGGAATTTAAGGTAAATGAAGTTTTTAAACCACCTATTGAAATGAAATCAAACTTAGATCTATTCACTATAGTACCACTAATGAGTTCATTCTGCTTTTGATATGGAAGTTCACAACAATAATTGTTTAAAGCATGCCAATTTTTTGAGAATTTATGGGTTTACAATGTATGTTGAAGGGTAAATTCACATGTTTTAATTTATTTGAAATTATAAAAATGGGGTCACATGTAAAGAAGATCTAGGGGACACGTTAAACATACTTATATTTTAACTTCTTACATGTTAAGGATGATAAAATGCCATTTTCTATTTTTAGCAACAGTATATGCAGATTCAATGGGCATGTGGAATAATGTCTAATTTTGGAAATGCATTTTTAAGTTACTATTGTTAAATGTCATTATACAAGTCTCTAACACCTTTTTGATTTTTTAAGTAATATACAAATATATTGTTCCTATACAAGGTAATTACACATTCATGAAGACCCTTATTTTTAGGGAATGTATTTGTAACTACCCTATGTGGTTACAATTGGTGTGTACATTATTTGCACTAACAAACTGGTGTGTAGGTATTGCTTGGTGATCATGTGTAGTAGTTAGCAGTTCACCATTGTTGGTAAGCATACAATTTGTTTCCTATCCTTTGACAATTCAGTTTTCTGGGGATAGATTTGGCAGATTCACGTGGATTCATTTTGACTATAGATATTTTTGGTGTTGATGGTATAATTAATCTAGATAATGATATTTGTAGTGTTTTACAGTTTCATAATGACACCTGGACAAGTAGCATAATTGTGGGCAATTTAGATGTCAGTTATATTGAGATATTTTTATGGAATTTTAATTTAAGTAATCAGTCATATCACAAGCATTAGTTGAACACTAGCTTTCCATTATAGAATGGGTGTTATTATCTAATCGTTTTTTTAATGGCATTACAATGGGATTTTATGGTTCATGATTATATACTGAGTTTATAGGGTTACAACGTATCGTTGGAAACTAACTTGAATGGGTGTTATTTTCATATCGGTTTTATGTGACTAGCTAATCAACTATTTTCATTTAATTAACCCATAATGTTATTTCTAGTTCTTGTATGTGATTATGCAATGCAGGATGAGTTAGCACATTTTGTGGGTTGATACATAGATTTTTGTGGACAAAAGGTATTTCTAGTTGGGAGGAGTGATCCGGAGGACATCCTAGTCATCAAAAGTTTCCTAAACCTCCCTAAACCATGACCATGTTGTAGAGTGTGCTAAGACCTTTATGATTGTATGCAGAGTCCAGATTCAAAATAAGGATGTAGAAGATATCATAGTTCAAAGTTGGGTTTGAAAAGTGGTAAAAAAAAGTCAACTAACAAATAACACATTGACGTGTGGAAAATTGGAAAAAGTTTAAAAGAAGAAAAGTTGTGTTTTCGAGCCACCGCTTGCTCTTTGACACATGAAAAATTAGTGGGCCCCTGTTATTTGTTGGTTGGGGGCTCTTAGCTAGGTTTGACACACTCTTTTAATGGAAGGATGCCTTGGCCTTTGACTCATTATATTATTGTTATGATATAGTTTTTATATGCCACATTTTTCTATATATTGTGCATGTGGGATTTTGTTATTCCTAAGCAATCATTTTGTATTACAGGATTATATTGTGTAGGGTATAGCTCAACCGAGCTATTTCTCAACTTAGCAATTTGAACCTATTTATCCTTTACATTGACCAGGATTCATTCCTTATATGATAGCGGATATACCCTCTAACTCGATCAGTCCATGTAACTTGTCAAGCCCACCAAACTCCCCACACAACTGGTTTATATATACAACTCGGTCGGTATAGATATTACATTGGCGGATTATCATACAACTCAAAGCTTAACATTGGTTGATTACCCAATACATGACATCTCTACTTAGACAACCCATTAACAACCAAACTATATTTAACCAATGTCTACCTACTTTAAAATGCATAGTTAAACAAAATGTGGCCTGAAGCCAAATTATTTAACTAACCAACCTATTATTAAACATTGGTAACATTTATCCCCCGAAGGATGTGGGATGAAAGATTTAATTTGGCTATGTATGGAAATTCAATGTACTTCTCAAGGAGTGGAACCGTGACTGTGTTAAAAGTTTAAGTGGCCTTACCCACCCACCACTTTTTGACAAGTGATATATAATGAGATCACTTATATTTAAAGGGACTTTTGATGCTCCGTGTATGGGAAGAATTGACCAATTTGCATAAAACACCATTTTTAGCACTTCCACTTAGAACCAGAGCTCGGAGTGAACTAATGATTTGTTTAAAATTCGATACACTCTCATTGGTATAAATTTTTTCCCATTTTGGAGATTTTGTGATGCTTGTTTGATTTACATAAGTCACAAGAAGGTAAAATTCCTTAGGAAACACATCTACAAGTGAATCAGGAAGGTGAAAGACAAGTGTTGAGATACGTCAGAGTCCTTCGAAGGTCTGATATCACATTTTTTCAGGTTTTGATTCATTATTTGTTAATTGTATTTGCAATTCAAACATTATTAATGGATCGGTTCTAAATGAACCCGGGGACGTAGGAATTCCGAACCCTATAAACAATATGTGTGTCTTTCTGATTTTGATTTTCAGTTTGAATTATTTTTAATTAATTAAGTTCATAAAAATAATATGGATGCAATAATAATCAGTATTTGACAACCTTGTAAAATCGGTTAAATCAAGAAACAATGATTTTTTTGGCTTTGATCAAACAATGAATTTTTGAGTAAAATGGAAATTAAATTCAGTGTATGATCAGTCCTAAATCATATTTTTAATCAATTTGTGAGTAATTTAATTCCATAAAGTTGATTAAAATTTATGATCCTTATAAATTATTAAAAGTAAAAATTAAAAAAACACTTGTTTTTGGATCATTGACCCCTCAAGATTTCTTGTGTTTTAGGATTTTTCTCTTTTCATTAAACGTTTTACTATTAATGATGCCTAGTGACCGCTAAGATACAAATATTTCGTTGTAGCTAATCTTAACGACTACTACGAATAAAATTAAGTATGTCATGACCCCTCGATATTGCATCAAATACCACACAGAGCTCATTGCATTAATAGTTTTCATGTTAATGTTTATTAGTGACCTCCAAGCTCTAAATATTTCTTTGGGAAAAACTATGAAAAATGAAATCCATTGTTATCACTTCCCAATTATTGATATTCTGTAAAAGTAGAAGTTTCCATAGTCTTATCAAAAAAACAAAATTTCGCCCTTCAAAAAGTCAATTATGTGCATGGTACCATATTATTTCACACATTTTAACAAACAATTCTCAATTCAAATGTTTTGGCATTTTTTTAATTCAATATGATGATCCTTAAATGATTGTGTAATATGTGTATAGTGTGCTAGTAAGAAATGTGAAAACAAGTTATGGTATTTTTCTCATAAGAGGACTGAGAACTGCTTCCTAAAATACTTGACATAAACAACAATGATTTCTAGAAAAGGCAGAAGGAAAATAGATTTTTGTTCGAAAATGGAAATTTTTATAAGCTTACCTAATATTTAGAAAAAGGAACATATGAATGTTGTGGATTATATTAACCAATAAGATTTATGTATTTTCTTGTTAATACATGTTATTAGTTTTCATGTTAATGATGTGTAGTGATCGCTAAGCTATAGATATATTGTTGTTATTAATCATAGTAAAAAGTAGGATAAGAAGTACATATTTATTTTTAATTATTAAACATGGCGGGAGAGCCGGTAATTTCAATGGTAGATACTTATTTATATTCCTACGAGGACAACATATTAATTAGAGATACCATGTTTGATCTAACTACCTTACATGACAAATTTCAGCATTACTCAACTCTATTTTCTGCAGTATATGATGAAAGTGTTGATGTTGATGTTGTAGACAAAAAGGTATACCGGAAGATCAAATGCTACAGCCCAAGAAATATGGGTGATAAAAATATCTATTCTACATTTAATTGCCACTAAACCAGAGGTTCTTCAATTTTTGAAAGTTATCGCTACCTATCTACTTCATGCCAAGTCCAAGGATTTGTCCTTATTTTCTAAATCATGGAAAAATATAATAAGTTTTTGTGTTGGGAATGCATAAAAGGGTTATTATAAACTTCCAGAGCAGACTCCATATAAAACTAAAAATAATCGATTCTGGATGGCCCAAAAGAGAGTAAGAGATGTTTTGCAAAGTTGGGCCACTGACCCATTAGATAATATGGATGATTCTCATCTGCTCAATATCCTTATTAAATGGTTTAGTCCAGGAGTCTCTATTAGCATGGCCCTCATGAATAGGTTATATGGAAATTCACCAATCTCTAAGGATGATTTTTCCTATATCCTCTTACTTTATTTTATTATTGATTATGAAAAGATTCCCTCCTCAGGGAAAGTGCTCAATGTCAATTTAGTGAGACAAAAATAATTTTTTCAAAAATTAGAAATAATTTTACATGGGTTCCTATCTTATCAATGTTGTATGTGGTGTTCTCGAATGTTTGGATTTATGTCAAATATGGTATCCTTCGATCCCTTTGAAATTAAATGAGAAATATTCATACTTGTACACCCATCATTTCGTATCACATAGTCAAGATATATGCACTTATTTGTATCATGATATCTACCAACAATTACATGAAGCAACAACACCAAGAATATCTAATGACATCCTCACTTCCATAAGGAAAATGGGAGTTGTATTATTCTATCCAAAATATACAATTATCATGAATTACGGGCTCCTTACACCTCCTTTTCAGTTTTCATATTCTATCCCACCAAATTGTTAGAACAAGAGTTTGCATATAATATTTGCAATGGTATTGCTGGAAAGTGTAATGAGAAGAAGGTTAAAACATAGTCTCCCTCCCATTCTATATGGGACACAAAAATTTAATAAGTAGCTAGATTTTAAGGCTACCTTATCCCATTGAAATTCATTTCATCTCCCCAAACACCTTTTAAGGCAATATGACAAAATGAAAAGGGTTTCCTAACAGATTAATTCGCGTAAAGGATAGTTAAATATACCATATGCTCACGTTACTAATGTCAATGACTAGGAATGGATTACCCAAACACAAGATAGTCTTAATAATTAGAATATGAAGGATATAATGGCAGTTCCAACTCTAAGAGTAATTAGTAAAAAGGAGGCTATAAAAAGAAAGGTATCTTTGTATTTAAAACATTCACAAAATCACTATGCTCCCTTTCTCCACCAATTTAATCTCAATCTAAGTTTCAAGAAGTCTTGAAAAAACAAAATGAAGCTTTAACTTTGGTGGCATATGCCTTCACTTCATCAGATGAAAAAAAGGAAACTATGAAAACTGAAATTTTAGCTAATGCAGCCCCAATGCAACCCTCTCAATCTTCTCCCTCTACTTCATGTGAAGAGAGATAAGATTGGGTAGAGAAATTTATAATTTCCCACAAAGAACATCTAGATTGGGAGGCATAAGAAGATCCCTTAGTAAACATTTAATTTAATCCAAGGACGAGAACCTTGAAAAGGGTAACCAAAAAGAAGATGTCAACACAGAAAGCCATTATTTGGCATGAAAATTTAGAAGACCTCTTCACTCTTACAAAGAAAAGAAAAGCCAAAGGCTACCAAGTGGTGCAATATGAGGAAGATTTGGAATCCTTGATAAGGGTTGCAGCTGAATTAACTATAGAAGTAGTGACAGTGTGTGCTAGAAATAATGAGATTGAAACTCAATTAATGCCCACTGCTCCTCTCGACACAATTTTTGATGTAGAAGAGGAATTTTGTGGATTATACAATAATATAAATAAATGCATCGGTGTAAAGGAGTAGGCAGAACCGTTCTTGAAAAGGAAAAAAAAAATCATTACATCAATGACATCATTGCAGAAAACATTAATACAGAAAGGACATGCCATTGAAAAATTCATTTGTAAATATACTTCATTATGACCATGGATGATATTGGTATACGCCAGACATATGCTAATTTAACAAAGGAAAGACTAAGGGAAAGGAATGAACATGTAAGAATAATTTCTTTACAATTTGATGACATTATTTCTAGAGGAAATCATATTTTCATAGAAGCTTCAGTCATGGAAATATTTAACAAAAACCATGAATTGGTTTCTAATGAAGAGTTTGTAACATCACTTAAGTAATTCTTAGTTAATTTTTAAAGGATAATAACTAAGGCAAATGATGAAAAACTTTACTTTTCATTAATATTGTTTTCAAAACAAGGAAAAATATAGAAAATAGAGAATCTAAAGGAAATTACAAAAACAAATTGGTAGTCAAAAGGATTGGTTTGACAAGTCTATGTGCTATATAGAATCCCAATGTGGGCATAGGAAAGATAACTAGAGATTATCAAATTTGCACAAAATCTATTGAGGAGACATGACAACAAGATGATAAAAGAGGTCCCAAAAGAGTGCAACAAACCCAAGAAGAAACCTGTTCCCATGGACTCGGATCAACAACAACCCATAATTAAGGAAGAATCACAATGAATCATAAATTTTAGTATCTCGAGATAGGTGGGTAAGAAGCTGTCATATGTATGGCATATAAATAGATAGATATTTATAATTTGTAATGCCATGTTCTCCAACGACCATGTTGCTAAGCATTTAACGTCGTGGTGCTCCTGTTGATCTCTTTTTGGTTTCACCCTTGTCACAGAAAATGATTGGAATTCCCCCACTCCGTCATGTCTTTTCGTGTCATGTTGATGTTTCCGTGGTTGGCCCCACCTCGTCCATTACGTTTTCCTCCTATTAAAGGAAAACTGTGTGCTCAATTTTTCAAGCTCATTGGTCGCTTCACGGATCAAGCCTCGATTCATGTAAGGGAAGCTTGTTCATGGGTGGTGCCCATCGGGGACGCAGTGTTCTTGTTTAAGGTTCAAAGTTTTTATCCTTGGCCGTTTAGGCACCCTTGTATGCTTTGTAAATGTTTGGGTAAATGCCTTCAACCACAATTCCTTTTTTCCCTGGTTATAAAATTGGTCCGTGTATGCCAAATTAGATAATTATCAAGTTAGTGGTGAATTTGACCACCAGCCTGCCACGCTGCTCCCGCCATAACCCAGCTCACCTCTTTACTCTTCGCTTCACATTTCGGTTTCTCAGAGATACCATGTACAACATGATTATTAAATGGATGTCTTTTAAAGTGGATATTGTGGATCCATTATTTATTCCTTGTTTCTATCACGTTAAGTGCCATTGGAGATGTCAATATTGAATTAGGTGAGGGCTTCTTTCAATCTGACCTAAAACTATACATGTTTATTTATGCTTAAGGCGTTATATAATACTATTTGTATGCTTTTATTTATTTCCGATCAGATCCAAGTACCAGACTTATTGAAACAAAGCTATCATATAAAATAATGCAGAGAAATGAGGATGAAACCTTATACTACTCGGCTTTTAAGGAGAACTAATTAAATATAGATTAGGTCAGTGAAGTCATAAAATATGTGCTCGAATGGGAAGAAATACAGGACCTGCGTATCACATAGATCCCTCCTCCAAAATAGACATTTTTTTACAACCTGGCGTACGTTCTGGAGGTTTTCACATCAGTTTTGAAAATGGCCGCATGAGGAAGTAACAGCCTGTCATTTCTGCACCTTCTGTAAGGGGAAATCATGTTGTATCTTGCCTGGGACCTGGGGAAGCGTGGTTGAACTCTTATTGGTTTGTGCATGTGTTTAGGCTGCGTAATTTTTAATGGCTTGCTAGCCACGTTTTTTTGGGATCTGCATGCTGAACGGATGGTGGGTCGCATGCCTTCATGGAAGCTCACATTTGTGGGTTTATTACAACATTCCTTTGCTTCATGGAGGATTTCTGAGTGCGCAGGAACTTTTGGTTGCCTTTCCCTGCTGGTGCATGGAGATCTCCGGGTATGGAGCCTGGTTTGGTTCGGTGAGTAAATACTCTTGCAATAGCTGCGTGAATCTTGTGGAGAAGTTGTTGGTCACACATGGTTGTCTGGGATGTCTTTTTGCTGGCCTCCAAGTCCATAGTTTGTAGTTGTGCCATTTCAAAACCATACTTCTTCTAGCACATTTTTCAGATAGGTTCATGAGGCTAGACAATGATGGTAACCTCATGTCATTTAGGGTGCCTCAACAGCCAGGCACAAGTAACAGATCTGCAATGTGGATTCTAGACTTTGGAATAGATCAATTTAACAGGTGTGTTCTTCCAAAGGTGTGTGGCCCTTACGGTAACTGTGTAGATGGTCAGTGCAGCTATCCAGGATCCGAAACCCCTGATTACTTTGACCAAATACATAATTTGGATATCACCCAAGGATGCCACAGCCAATCAGGTAGGGGTGCTACCATTTGAAGTGTGAAATGATAATATTTTCAGTGGCCATTTGATGTATTTGGCATAACTACAACAGAGAGCTCCTTATTTCTAAGGTGAGGTAAGAGATTTTAGTTTTAACGTGACACAATATGTTCCCTGATAAGTTCATATCCATTTTGCCTAGAATCGTTGAACACTAACTATTGTGAGTTTTTAAAACCTCTAGTAAACTTTTTTAAACTAATATTGTATTTTCTTCACATTTTTTTGTTGAAACGCTATGAACGCACTTCTATCTTGTGGGCTCTGTACGATTTTTGGTTTTACAGTCCACCAGTTGAGTACTCATTATAGATGACATACAATTTTGGGTGAATAATGTAGATTGTAAGAAGAGGTGTCCAGTGGAGTTCGGGTTTGAGAGGAATGTCGGTGCCTCGCATGCTACGGATGAGGATTCAACTAGAGGGTTGTTGTTGTTGGACCTGGGGAGTTTGGATGCCTCGTCGAAGCTGGAGGAGTAGGCAAGATAACTCTACACTTTGCTACTGTGCTATATTTTTTTAATATATCGTGAAATCGAACCACCATTTCCTTGTATTGGTTTGTCAGTTGGACGTCTTACTAGGAGACCTCTCTTTTCTGCTTGTTCCATTCTTGTTTTCACTTTTATCACTATCGGTGTGTTAGTGGAAAACACGCATGTGCTGTCGTCTCTGGGTGTTATGTTTTTCCTTGCTTGAGTGTTCGACCTTCATCCTTTCATTTACGTATATCTTCTTCTCTACGATTGAGTTTTAAGTTATTATGTTGTCCCAGCTAGTATTTCCGTTGTCGTTAAAATAAGTTTGCGATAACTATGCAACCCCTCTCTATCATCTGAGTTTATTTTCTGTTCCTTTGTATTTCATTGAAAGTTATTAAATCTATTCCTCAAACCCCTTTGATAATCTTCTTGACATCGAGAAAGACAGGTTGTAGAATTGGAGTGATCACCGCTTGGGCTATCCAGGGTTAGAGCTTCGGTGTTAAAACTTTTAAAATGAAAAGTTTGTGTGCAATGCGTATCAGATCTCACGTGCTTAGACTCCCGCATTATTTTTCATCTTGTTCCTAGGCTTTTAAGGCCATCCTCAGGAAGTACCTTGACCATCCCTATCCACTTGAACAGTAACTAGCTTTTCAGATTTGCTAAGCTCGAGGTTTCTATCGTGCGAATCTAGTACCTCGTTAACACTAGGATAGTTTGGGTCTAATCCCCCTCTCAGAATTATTGTCGATGGCATCTCTTTCTATTTCCTAACTTGCATTCTCTCTCTTTTATTATTTTAATGCTATTAATTAATATTGGTCATTTTCCCATGCACGTAATTACCTTAATATTTTGTGATGGAAATTGCCTTAAACGTTATTAATCTTCGGAAAACTCATCTTGCATTTGAAAGTCTTATGGTTTCATAGCGGAGGGTTTTGATTTGTTAATGTCACTTAGAAATTTATGTTTGTATCTATGTGTGACGGTTGACTGTGTTATGAAGGGTTGACTTAAAATATTGTTGTTTAAAAAAAGGGGGTAATTTATTTTAAATTAACCGAACTTTAGAATTACTGTGGAGGTTCATAAATCCTTAGTGATATAAAAATTTGGATGACGTTTGGTATACTCTTGATTGACGGAGTCCCCTTCTTCTCTTGTGTGTTATTACTAGCCTTTAAGGCATTGGCCCTTCTTGAATGATTTGGGAATCTCTTGGAGTTAATGGTCAAGTCTAGTATACCTTGCCTTCACTTCGAAACTTATGTCGTGTCGTGTCCGTGTATCTAATTTTAGTGATATGCTCTATGTGATTACAGGAATGAAATTTTATATGCTTGGCCTTTCATGTTAATCTGTGAACATTGTGGTTCCTCTTGGTTACGCTGATCAGCTCTTGTCTTTTAGAAATCTTATATTAAAGCCTATGCTTTTGGTATCTTTTGGTAATTTTAAATGGATAGTATGTGTGACAAACTTCAATCTTGTAAATATTTAATTGTTGATGGGAATCTTGTTTCTTATAGATTGTTTATTCCTTCTTATAAGGCCAAGAGCCATTCTCGTACAATTGTTAAACTTTCGTTGCTTTTGTTCATAATTGAAGTACAAGGCCTTTTCTTCTTTGATTGGCATGGTAGAGACTTTATGATAATTTGAGGTGTTGTTGTGTTTAGGGCATTGACCCAATTCTCGTCAATAGAGTGTTTCTTTCATGGTATTGTTAGACTTTAGTTATGGTGGCTTTGTGTAGCCTTATCTTGCTCAGTTCTCGCGGACTGACTCTTGTATACAAAAAAATATTTTGTTGCAGATGCTCATGCGGGTAAAAGAGGGATAGACTTGTAAATTTTGCATCAACCTCTGTTGAGAAGTTCTTTTGCATGAACCCTTTTTATATTGTTCAACTATTGATAACGTCCCATGGAAAATGTAGAAGAGGATCAATGTCTTAGGATATTGTATTGTGGATTATGTCATCTTAACTTTGGAAACCTTGAATTGTCTGTCTATCTTGGAAAATCTAAGAAAATTGGTTTACCTCTTTGTTGAGTGACCCTATTGGATTATCAGTATTCTAAGAGTTGATGTAACCTTGTTTTGTTCTTGTAAATGAGTGTTGTTAAACTTTACCCTTGAGAATTAAATGTTGAGTTAAATCTTGCTATGATTTAGTAATAATGTGTCATAAGTAAGCTAACATGGGTTGTTTAATACTTATAGAAGTTAAACTAGAAGTTATATTCGAATAAAGTAACGTAGAGGTTACCAACTTGAGAGCAAGTAATTCTTGAAGTAATCAAAGGTGAGACTATCATTGCAAGTAAAATTATATAACATGATAACCCTAGCTCCACTAGTGAACATTATCCCTTTTATGGTGAAATTCGTAAAACGATCCTAAGGTGAAATGAATTGTTAGTTGTTAGAAGATGATAAGATATAATAAGCCAGAGAAAACAATTTGGAAACCACACAACCTATTCCCTCGCCTTTTGGAAGGTAAATTGTTCTCTTTGGTAATACTCATTCAGTGAAGCCTAAGTAAGATCTTTGATAATTTTGGTTAAGATCTCTAGCTTCAATTAAATTTTGGCAATAACTAATGAGGTCCTAAAGATGATTTCAACTCGACCTTCTCCCTCTAACCTTTTTCCAAGTCACTTTGTATTTTTTTCTCTTAAGTGTGTTGAACGTAAACCCATGTTGTCATATGGGCAAGAACGAGTTCTAGTAGCGTTAGTGTGAATCGATGGCGTTGTGGGATTAAATTACCCCTTTTTCTTAATAAACGAATTAAGCAAATAAAGGTCAAAATAGAGAAGACTCAAAGCAAATTTCTCTTCAGAGTAAAAGTAAGAAACTTAGCGTTGTAAGAGGAATTATACGAATAAGATCTAGAGTCCTAGGAAACTTAAGTTAAGGATCGAAAGATGTTTTATTAAAATAAATAACCCTCAATAATTTCTCATGGTGGCTTGCCCTATCTGTAAGTGTGTTATGTGGTGGTTTCCTACGATGTCTTGTCCAAAAAAATTATCCTGTATTTTACTGTGTTGTTAGCGTGTGTGAAATTATTGGGTCGTTACATAATTGATTGAATTTTCATGTACATATATTCCAAATGTTATACTTATATAAACCTGCATTTGTTGTTTTGATACGCTAAGCTCCAAATATATCGTTTTGGCATAAACTAGCACACACTATGCTCAAATATCCATAAATTAGTACTAATCGCTAAGCTTGCAATATATTACTTGTTTTTGCTAAATCATAACGAAACCAAATATTCAAATAATATTTTTCAACATAAGCTAGAAAATGGTAATCCAAAAATTTTATTCTTTAAGTTGTTTAATGCTAGTGATGTCAAAGATGAAAATTTCCAATAGTGGTAGTGTCTTACTAGAAAACTTCAAGATATATGTTATTGAGTACCGATTGTTAAGCTCGTAAAATATTTTCAACGAATAATCTAAGCCACTAATATTGCAATATCCTACATATTTTTGTTGCATTTTGGTGAAAACATATCTTCAAATAATATGTTACAACATAAGCTAGTAGATGCTACACTAAAATTTTAATTCTTTATCATTTTACATGCTTCAAACATCTAAGCTCGAAATATTCTATTGTGTAAGCACCTAGATGTCGTGTAGCTTAAAATTTTTCACTTGTGATTGTTAAATAATACCACCGACGCTAGCCTCCTATAATATTAATTTAATGTTTTAAATCCTTGTGATGAGATATGCTCCAAATATTATGGGTTAAATCCTAGCAAATGTTAAACCTAAATTATTACATTGTTGTAAAGGCTAGTGGCCGCTAAGCTCAAATCAATTTATTTAAACTGTTAAATCCTTTCAAAAGCTTTGTTTAAAATATTATGTTATGGAAATATGTAATGGCCACTAATTTCATACTAAATTTATTTAATTTGTGAAATCCTAGTTACCGTTTAGCTCTAAATAATATGTTCATGACAATACCTAGCGGATGCTTAAACTCAAAATATATTTCTTTATTTTGTTAAATCTTGGTGACTCTTATGTTCCAAATATTATGATGTTGTGGTATCTTAGAGGCATTAAAATTTAGGATATCCATTATTGAGTACCGATCACTAAGCTCGAGAAAAAAAAATTGAGGCATAACTAGCGGGCGCTAAGTTCACAATCTCTTACACTTTTTTGTTAAATATTAGTGAAAACATATCTTTAAATAATATGTTGCAACATAATCTAGTCAACACTACGCTAAAACTTTCATTATTTTTCTTATTACATGATCGATACATCTAAACTCAAAATATTTTATTGTGGAAGCACCTAGATGTCATGTAGATCAAAATTTGTTGATTTGATTTGTTAAAGAATACCACCGATAACTTGAAAACATTATGATTATGCATATTCCATCGGACGCTAGCCTCCTAGAATATTAATTTAATTTGTTAAATGCTTTCGATTTGGTATCCTCCAAATATTATGGGTTAAATCCTAACTAACGTTAAGCTTAAATTATTACATCATTGTAAAGGCTAGCAATCACTAAGCTCAAATCAATTTCACTTAAAATTTTAAATGCTATCAAAAGCTTTGTTTATAATATTATACTTGTGGTAGTACATAGTGGCCGCTAATTTCATACTACCTTAATTTAATTTTTTAAATCCTAACGACTACTAACCTCCAAATAATATGTTACAGCAATACCTAGCGGATGTTAGACTCAAAATATCTTTCTTTATTTTTTTAAATGTTAACGACTGCTATGTTATAACTATTATGATGTGGTAGTTTCTTAGCATCCTAAGATTTCAAAATATTCATAACGGCCTATCGATAACTAAGATACAAATATGATATTATGTTATACCCTAGTGACCGCTAAGCTCACAATAGATTTCTTATTTTTTAAAATCCTAGTGACAACTAATATCCAAATAATGTGTTGCACCATAACCTAGCGTGCTCTAAGATAAGAATATAATTCATTAATGTGTTAACTGCTAGCAACCCTAATGTTAAACATATTATTTTATGGCCTTCCATAGTAACTATAAGCTCCAAATAAAATGTTGTTGCAAATCAGAGCGACCAATAAGCTCATAACATTTTAATCTTTTTTTAAATCATAACCACTTCGTGACTTAAAACAATATTCCATCACATTACCTAGAGGTTGTTGAGCTCCAAATATTATTTGTTA
This sequence comes from Taxus wallichiana var. yunnanensis, assembly GCA_018340775.1. Lineage (NCBI taxonomy): Eukaryota > Viridiplantae > Streptophyta > Pinopsida > Cupressales > Taxaceae > Taxus > Taxus wallichiana. Next base: position 122,711,656 of record CM031239.1, read on the forward strand.
GAATAGCCTAGCAGGTGTCTAACCTCAAAAAAACATTCTTCAAATTCAGATATCGAAAGTGTTAGACTGGCGACTACTAGGAACTAAACATAAACCTTTTATGTGTTATATAATTATAAATAGATTTTTATTATCACTGAGATTCAAGTAGGTTTTCTTCAAAAGTAAATTATAGCCTAGCGGTCACTAAGATAAACAATTTTTTCTTGATTGATTGTATTCAAATAGGTGAAATCAAATTGAAAAGGTTTAAAAGATAACAAATTAATATTGATAATTATCCTTTTTTTGATGTTTTATTATAGTTGTGCATTGGTCTTTCTAGGTTTTTTTCTGCTCTATTTTTGTGGTTTTGCAACACCCCTGTTTCATGTTGTTATACTCTTCCTTCATTTTCTTTGGGACTATTTTTGTTTTTTATTATTTCTTAAACATTTAGGCTTTGACCTTTGTACCTGGTTAGGATCCGAGTCAAAAAACCTTGGATCATAAATTAAAAAGTAAAAAAACAAATAAATATGAATTTTCCATTTGAATATATAGAAATACGTTTAGAATCATGAATTAATATATATGACCACACTCTATCTTTTGCAAATAATAAATGGCTACTAATAATATTGTTTTAAAATAATTATATCGGCATGAATATAAATATATGTGATTTTTCTTATGGCTTAAAGCGGTGAAAAGGAAATATAAATTTAAATATGTAGTGAATAAAATATTTATTTTATAATATTTAGGCATATATATAATATGCCTACCTAACATTACACAAAAAATTATCTCACAATTGAAAACTTAATATGATTTAATACGTTTAACCATTTCATTAACTTCTAATATCTTCTCACAATGTCAACGTGAAAACGATATAAACAATGTACAATGAAATAATTACCTCCATTGTTTCTATCATCATAATAAAAGGAAAAAAAAGGGTAGATGCAACGAATATGAAAACAATATTTTAAGTCTCCTAAACATTACAATTTTTAAAATTAGTGATGATGTGAATGGCCATCATTATCGGGAAAAATCCAGAGGGAGACATAGAACAATGGAAACTAAGCGTTCAAATGAAATTAAAAATACAAACTTAAAAGGGATTAATTTTTTATAGGGCACAACAAATTCCTTGTTTTATTAAAGAATAAGGAGGTTTGACAAAATTGTTAGAAGGAACCAGTTTAGAAGAGATGGGCCACACATCACATTTTTCTATGGAAAAGCATGGCTAGACTGATGTGAAAAAAATAAGAACTCGGTCGAAGACAAAATTATTGAACAATCCCATAATAAAAAAGGTGCACATTTAGTATAATATATGTTTTTGATAAATACCTGATTTAGATATGATATTATTTCATGCTTGGTTATGTAGTTCAAACCACCTTCTATTGCATCCAACTAACTATCTCGCACTATTTTTACGCAACCCCTTTCCCTTCCCTAGTTTGTGTGCACCCTTTTTATTACTTCCGATTGTTCCCTTTTTGTTAATCCACAAACAAGATTATAATTATTTCGATTGTTCATTTTCCAAAATGACGGGATTATTGCACTCATCCATCCTGTAATCTATGGCTTGCTTGTATTATTTTATGATTTCATGAGCTTCTATTCGTAAGATGAAAAAACAAAACCCTAAAAACTAGTACTTTGGGGTATTTAAAAAAATTCAGCACATTCCATGTTATACCTTTTAAAAATATAAAAGGTGTGGGATATGAAAATTAGAGTCGCGGAAATGGAGAGTATATTTAAATTTCAGTCATTTCAAATTTACCACTCATTAAGAAAGGGTGCGAGATATCGAAAAAATAAACAATATTTAAAACAATGCCTTTTGTGATTGGATATAGCTTAAAATAGTTAAAACATAATAAAAGATATAATATTATAATAAAATAGTAGAAATAAATTGTAAAAATGTATAGGAACATATATTTTTATTTTTTATCAAAATCAACCTAGACAATGTTAGATGTAGTGTGTTAATGAAATATAATTCTCCAATTACTCTTTGTGACATGGCAAGTTTGAACATGATAATTAAAAAACATTATAATTGACACATTTATTACGGAATTTAAATATAAAGAAATGAGTATAATATTAAACCATGATATTATAATATGAATATCAACCAATAAAATGGTGACACATGGTATGAAAATTTTGAAATCTCTGAAGGTGTTTTTTACATTCAAACAACAAAAAATAGTAGCGCTTCAAATCTATAAAGATAGTGTTTACAATGAAAAGAGTTATTGGTATGAGCCTAACACCTGCTAAGATATATCATGATTTTTTATTCTATTGCTATTTCCAAATTAAGTAACTGTTGAGCCCAACAAACCCTATGTCATTTCATTCAATAAATAAAGTAGCTTATTAGAAATACCAAGCATTTCTTTGATAAGAACCAATCTAAATTATATGTTCAGTAATGATATATCTTATAGAAACTATAAAAAAGATCACTTAGTGATCCAAAAATGAGTGAGGTAAATTTTCACTTATAAACATTTAAAAGGATCTGAGGAACTCAACATCAAATTATTGGTTCAATTACCCAAAAAATTGATTAATCCCTTTCAATACATGCACCTCAGTCCGATTATCAATCACAACAATGAAATGTCCATTCATGGATTATGGATACTGAATTGAAATCTTAAGTCCATGTTCCCATTTTTTTAGTGAATGATTGCTTAATCAAATTAATTAAAATCTGATACTAATTTTATCTTATCAAAATCTTTATCCACAACAGAATTAAACATCCACAAAAACCAGATTGATAATGAAGCTCATCCAAAGGCTAGGTTTCCAGATTCTCGAAAAGAGAATCGATATATTATTACCCAAATAAGTATAATTAACCCTTCCATAATGAAAAATATACCATTATACCTATAAATGAGTTGATCTAAGACTCATGGAACTTTGCACAAAATCAAAAATTATTACGAAGTCAATCTATGGCTCTACAAAGGTGCTTCCACGGTGTGTTCCATTACAAATGCAACAAAAAATTCCTAAAAGTGGATATTTATAAAAACAACATGGAAAAAAATAACATTTCTGAGATCCTCTCAAAATTCTGAACAACTTTGGTTTTTACACTATGACAAAAATCAAACTAAAAGTCCTCCAAAAATGGTGATCTCTGTAAATTGGTCCTTCACTTCCCCCTCACAGCACCGGGCATTATAGATGCTTGAATAAAAACGAGCTAAAATTCATAACACTAAGCTCCTCTGGGTGAGTTGGTTTGAACGATGTGTTTTAGAGTGGGTGGTCTCGAGTTCAAGGTCGTAGGCTTGATTTTCACCCACTTTTTTTTTGTGGGGAAAATATCCCACATATATCCGAGTTAGGAGGGATTGTTGTTGGATCAATTTCCCATGTATATGTGGCTTGGGCCACGTCTCACCCTTTGTTTGGTTCCCAACATTCTACCGAGGTGTGGACTAGTTTTCGATGTTGAGCTAGTTGGATTTGGTGGGTCTGTTTGATCACCGTGCCATTTGAAAGCTCCTATGTGGCGATTTGTTCACCTCGCATAGTGTATTATGGTGGGCACCAATTTGTGCATTGTTATTCATTACACCCAAGGTAATAAGGGTTTCTAGCTATTAAGTTTGATCTTCTTTGTATTAATGGATAATCCCAATGTGTTGAGTTGTGCATTGTATAAACCACCCACCGTGAGGGCCAAGTTGATAGGTTTTTTGATCCACCCAAGTATTGTTGAACTTCCCATATAATGTGGAAGGTATATAGATAGGATTTTTCCAAAGTAATAGATAAAACCCAAACATTGTAGCATATAATGTGATCAACTCGGTGGAGAGTTGATCACCCCACCGAGCTAGTAATATAGCTTGGTCGAACCAAATATCACCCCGTAATGCAAAACTATGAATTCTCCAATACAATATCCCAAATTGGGAGAGTTAGAAAATATATGGCTTATAAAATTGTAAAAATTACAATAACAATGTGAAATAAAGGCAACAAAGGCACCCCTTCTACAAAAGAGTGTGTCGAACTAGGTTGAGGTCCCTCGACCAGCAAATAGTGAGGCCCACCAAATCTTTAATCATGTGTTGAAGACTGGAAGTCAAAACAAAAAAACTTAACCTTTTTCACCTTTTACCGTTTTTCCACGTGTCAACGCGTGATTCACCCGATTGACCAATTTAGATTATTTTTAAACCCAATCTTCAACCCGCAATAACTTTTGCACTGGACTCTACTCAAGTTACGCATACCGTCGTAGAAAGGTATTAAAACACTCTAAAGTGTGGTAATGGTTTAGGGAGGTTTAGGAAAATTATATCACCTAAAACATCTTCGGATCACTCCTCCCAACTAGGAATGATTTTTGTTGACAAAAATTTGTGTATCAACCCTCAAAATGTGTTCTCTTCATGTAATTTTACTAACACATACATGAACCTAAAATAACATCATAGGTTAATCAAATGCGTAAATTTGATTAGCTAGTCACATAAACTTGATCAGATAATAACACCCAATTAAGCTAGTGTTCAACTGAAACATTGTAACCTTATCAACTCTACACACAACTATGACTTATCAAATCCCCTATAATGTCATCACAAACAATTGGCGAGATAATAACACCATATTCGGATAGTGTTCAAATTTTATTTTGTGATATAGCCAATTACTTAAATTACAATTCCATAAAAATAGCTCAGTATAACAAACATCTAAACTGCCCCTAATTAGGCTAGTGTCCACTATCTATCTGAAACTGTAAAAATTCAAATATTCGCAATCAATATAGTTTGACCATCGACTCCAAAATATCTATGGTCACAAAACCGAGTCCACATGAATCTTCTTAAAACACCGTAATGCCATCACAAATAATAAGTCAGATAATAACACCCATAAATAATGGAAGTTGTTGTTCAACTGACAATTGTGATTATGCTGATTACAATTGCAAATATTCACTATCTAAAATAATTAAACCATCAATGCCCAAAAATGGATATAGTCAAAAACTGAATCAACGTGAATCTATAAATTTTATCCATACACACTGAACTATAAAAGGATAGATCAAACTATAACTATGCTTACCCAAAATGGTGAATAACTCAATGTTACAAATGATCATCGGCATACCGCACACCAATTTTTAGTGCAAATAATGAATACATCAATTGTAACAACATAGAGTAGTCACAAATAAACACCCTAAAAATAAGGGAAGTCTTGAATGTGCAATTACCTTGTGAAGACACAATTGATTTGTATATTACTCACAATATCAAAAGGTGTCAATAGTTGCACAATGACATTTAACAACAATACTTAAAATGCATTCAAAAATAGACATCATTCACCACATGCCCACTGAAACTGCATAAACTGCTACTAAAAATAGAAATTGGTATATTGTCATCCTTTAAAAAGTAAGAAGTTAAATCTAAGCATTTTAAACTTTTCACCCATATACTCTTACAAGTGACCCCAATTTATAATTCCAATGTAGTTAAAAACATGTGAATTATTCCTTCATCATACACTAGAAATCCACAAAATTACCTTGAGAAGTTTGCATTGTTGAAAGCATGCAAAACAAAACTATCCAACTCACATGAGCCTACATTCTCCATATCAAAACTGAATAGACTCATAAGTGATTCAACAATGGATAAAGGTTGATTTAAAAACTATGGTTCAAAAATTCCTTTACCATGAATTCAACTTGTCTTAGCATACACTGGATGGTTTGTTGGACAAAGTTTCTGACAGTTCAACACGATACCTCATCTGACAAAATATCTAACTTCCCATAGTGCACCTATACATGTTCAACCACTGAACTAACTGCACCAACTGAAGTAATCACTATTAATAAAATTAATTTGGAAGCAAAATAATGCACTAAAACCAGATCGATACAAAAATTTCTTGGAGATTAGCAAGTTTACAAGCGTTGAAACCATCTCTGATACCAAACTTGATCCAAAAATGGGTGATCTAAATTTTCACCTATAAAAATTTCCAAGGAATCTGAGGAACTCAACATCAAATTAATGTTTCAATTACCCCAAAAATTGATTAATTCCTTTCAATACATGCACCTCAGTCTGATTATCAATCACAACACTGAAATGTTCATTCATGGATTATGGATACTAAATTGAAATCTTAAGTCCATTTTCCCATTTTTCTAGTGAATGTTTGCTTAATAAAATTAATTAAAATACAATAATGATTTTATCTGATCAAAAGCTTTATCCGCAACATAATTAATCATTTACAAAAACCATTTTAATAATGAGTTCACCCAAAGGCTATGTCTCTAGTTTCTCAAAAAGAGAATCAATCTATTATTTCCCAAAGAATTACAATTAACCCTTCTATAATGACAAATAGACCATTATACCTGCAAATGAGTTGATCTAAGACTCATGGAACTCTACAAAAATAAAAAATTGTCCCGAAGTTGATCCGTGGCTCCTATAGTTCTTCCACAGAGTGTGACCCCCTTACAAATGTGACCAAAAAATGCCTAGAATTAGAGATTTATAAATACTACATGGAAAAAATTACATTTATGAGATTCTCTCTGAATTTTAAACAACTTTTTTTTTTACACCATAGAAAAATTCAAATCAAAAGTCTCCCAAAAAGGTGATCTCTGCAAATTGGTCCTTCATTGCCCCCTCACGAGACCTGCACTATAGTTGTTTAAATAAAAATGAGATGAAATTCCTAACACCGAGCTCCTCTAGGTGAGTCAATTTTAATGATATGATTTGGAGTGGGGTGGTCACGGGTTCGAGACCTCGGGATTTAATTTTTCTCGGCATCATTTTGTTTTGTGCGGAAAATATCCCACCTATATCCTGAGTTAGCTAGGATTATTTCTTAGTTGGGTGTAATGCCCCGTCCCTCGCTCTCATTTTTTTTCTTCTTCTTCTTCGACGACCGTGTTGCCAAGCATTTAACGTTGTTGTGCTCCTGTTGATCCTTGTTGGCTTCACCTTTTCGATTACCCTGTTAAGGAAAGATCTATTTTCTCGAATTCGATAGGTGGCCAGTTGCGTGCTTAGGGATGGAAGCTCCATGGCGTTATTTGAAATTTGTGTGTTTTGTTGCATGCTTAGGGAGGCTAGGGTTTGAAAATGTATTTGTCTACCGTGGTCGAGCTAGGCGCAGGAAGCGAGAGAGCTTGGAGATTCAGGCTAATAATGTGAAAAGAATATGGTTGCGACAAACAAAAAAATAAATAAATAAATAACTACATGTCTTAGACCCAATAAAAAAATGTAGGGAAAAACATAAGTTTATATGTCACTTAATTCCATGAAAAATATACATTTATAATTTAATATAAAATAAAATAAAAACAAAATGGAGGAAAAAAAAAAGCTCTAAAAAAAATTTGTAGTTAGGGTTTTTGTCTTTTTGTTTTTTTGAATGGGAAAATTTTGAGGGGGTGGTTGAGCAAAACCAGTCTTCTCATGGAGTAACTAGGACTATTGCGGCCTCCTCCCAACCTCCCAGCCCGCACCAACATCCTCCCAGCCTATGTCCAAAACAAGAAAAATGACCCTAACCTTTTTTTTGAAGTGTTTAACTAGATGAAAAACGAGACAGCTTCCCATGGACGTGGTAACGGCCATGTACAGAAAACGTGGGGGGATTTTCGTCATAAGGTAGACATGTCATTTCACCATGCAACAAACAGGTCTCCAGCCCAATCAGTTTACTTTGATAGCGTACCTCCAACATGTGTGAAAATGGTTTTGTGGTAAAGGCGTGGGAACTGTTTGATAAATTGCCTCAAAGAAATGTTGTCTCATGGAATGCCATGATGGCAGCATATGCACAAGAAGGATGTGTTTTCTTAGTTCTAGTGAAATAAAAACGTGGAAGCTTTGGAGCAGGGTTTGAGCAATAGAATCTGGTTTGTTTGCAAGATTTTGTTCTTGCAATGTCACTTCTGAGATGTATGAAAAATCTGGAAGTGTATTCAAGGAAAGTGATCACGATTGATAAAATGCCGAGATATTTCAAGTCTCATGGAATGCAATAGTTTTCAGGGTATTCGTGAGATGCGTTTGTTGAAAGGCCGTTGAAACTTCCAAGCAAATGTTTTTAGTGCCTAGTTTGGCATGTGGGCAGAATGTGAAGGCATACACAACCCAGGTGAACTGTTTGACAAAATGATACAATGAGATGCATTCTCGTGGACTGCAATGATTGCAGGATATGCACAAAATGGCCTTCTTGATGAGGCTTTCAGCCTTTTCAATACAATTCTGAGAGGAACGTGGTCTCATGGAATGCATTCATTGCATGATGCTCACAAAATGGGCTTCTTGAAAGGGCCATGGAAATTTTCAAGCAAATGCAATTGGTAGGTGTAAAACCAAACTCAACAACCTTTTCTAGCATCCTCCATGGGTGTACCAAAATGGAGGTTTGGAAAAAGGAATGGAGATTCATCAAAAAAAAAACATTTGAGAGTGGGTTTTCGTCAGATATAATAGTTGTGAATGCCTTGATAGACATGTACGGAAAATGTGGAAGCATGCAAATGGTTGAGTAAGGCCTGAAAGGAATGTGGTTTATGGGCAGCATTGATTACAGGAGGTGTAAAAATAAAAATAAAAATGAGTTGGTTTAAAAGGCCTTGGAAACCTTCAAGCAAATGTAATGGGTATGTGTAAAGCCAGGTTCCACAACCTCTGTCAGCATCCTCCCCGCATGTGCAAAAATAAGAGCTTTAGAATTGAGCATGGAAAACTATCAAGGTATAGAAAACAAGATGTTTTTGTTTACAATGCAACTTCCCTGGTAGACGTGTATGCAAAATGGTGGAGCTGAGGACGCTCGAGGATTGGTTGATGCTGTGCCCAAGAAAGAGATTGAACCCAAGCCTGCGGCTTCGACCAACTTCGTTCTCCAGGCATGGTCCTTCTTCACTTACCTCTCATAATTCTCATGTTTTAGTTCTCTTTTGCAAATAAATATAATTTTAAAGTATTAGAAATTTTAATACAGTTAATTGTCCCTTCAACTCGTTGCAAAACAATAAATTGTCGTGTCGTAACTCACGACGTCATTATAACTCGCCTACTTTAAAACAAGAACTATCACCCTCACTTCAAGATGACATAGAAAAATCTTACCATTCTTGATCGCTTCAATATCATTTTATTGAATAGAAAAATTTGACTCTCCATTGATTAAGTTGACCTTCTTCTTGCTTAAAATAGTTAAATTTTACAATTTTTGAGAATCACCAAGTACCCTTCACAACTCTAGAAACAAGATGTGAAGTTTCATTCATGTACCTTGGTATACGAGGAGCCACCTTGATTTTTGGTTTGACCTGAAAATGATCATATGACATCCTTTTGATGCTCTTATAGGAGCCCTGTTACACCAGATTTACAAAGTAGAGAGTTGTTAAAACTAGAAAGTTGGCTTTCGTTTGGGACCACCATTTGAAACCGGAAGAGAAATAGCATTCCATCTTCGCAAACCTCTAGCATTTATACTAGACAAATTCATGGAACATTCAGCTTAGGAAAGAGAACTGGGATAGTTCGGGATTAGGCCTCCGATCGTAGTTTGACGAGGTACAACTGGACCAATTCTCCTTGTCGCTCCGGAAAACTTGTCGCCATTTGAAAATAGTCTATTAGTTCTTCTGTCCCGTCGACTCGATAAACTCTCCTTATGTAGGGGAACTAGTAGGAGATTTCTCGTTGTGTGATCCTCCATCGAACGTCAGTTATGGGCACGGGTTTCTGGGCCCTCGAGTTAACTTTTGGTATTTTATAACTGGGTGAACTACGACCAGTGGCCCGGACAACTAACCGCCAAACGCAAACCGTTTGCTCTTTTTCAATTCATCGATTCTTTATGAATTCTTGGTATATCTAGGGACACATAGTAAGTTAATCATGGAGTGCATGCTCATTGGAAGATAACCTTTGGAAGTAGTTTCTTAGCCTCGAGCCATTTTGTACGTTTTGTAGCTAGTGAGAAAATGTAAAAGTAGAAAGCTGCGGACCCTCGTAGGGTTACCAAATCACCCTGGAAAATTTTAACACACGTAAATAACTATTTAAAACACTATAATGAAACTTGTTGCATGTATTAGAACCTTTTCAAAATGAAGTTTTCTCTCTCTTCCTTTCTCTCTCTCTCTCTCTCCTGGGTTTATAAAATGAAGAAAAATGAAATGCAATGAATACATGTTTCTAGACTTTTTATTTCGATTGCAAATTGTAATTATTATCAGATGTAAATGGGAAACTGAAAAAAGAGAATTATGATTGATTAGGGTGGATGCCATGCCAGCGATTTATCACTGATATCATGCTCACGTGGGTTTTGCAGGATGGAAGAATGATGACGAAAAAAGGTGATGTGTAATTTAATTATTATTATTGAAAAATTTACAGGTCATTGTAAAATGAATAACTGTATAATGTAGTCTCTTGTTACTGAAAAGTTATATTTGAAATTTGTTAATATGTATGAGATGCTAGTTTTAGGGATATCTTAGGAAATGTGCATCTAATTCACCGGTTCAATTTGATTCTTAGTTGTGTATGGCAAAAAGAAAGATATGATTTATATATAGTAAATTGAAATTGAAATTAATATATTGTAGTATTTTCTCGAGTATTCAATAAACAATTAAATTAAATTTCTTGGGTTATCTTCTTACTTTGCAAACATAATAAAGAGTTATAATGGGAACAATTAACCTTAATAAAATATTCATGCATAGCTTTCTGCAAGTGTGATTCCTTTTTACCATATAAGAAAATTAAGACCGTAGAATGAACTTAAACTTTGCACTTGATGAGACCTCCTAGGTTAGGTAAATAAAACCCCTAGTCGGAGTTACCATCATAGTCATTAGGTTTAACGACATTGTCGTGAACCCATATTTTAGGAATGACATGGTCCAACTTTATTCAGAGTATGCGGTTCCCTTCTAGTTTTGGTAATCGCGAGAAGAATGTCCTCTCTTCAGGTCGACACCAGGCTGAGTGGTGAAGACCGCCTTGGAAGTCACCTTATGAGTCCTTGTTAGAAGGAATGACTAAGCGGTGTAACCTTCCCATCTGTGGAGTAGGTAGAGATATTACTCCCTTGTATCCTATTGGATTTCCGGGCCTTACGAAATTAGATCTAGAAATTAACTTCATCAGTGAATGGAATCCCTGTTGGATCCAAATGACCTAAATGAAGGTCGTGATATAGTTGTTCTATGTCTTGCATTCTCGTTAGTGAACCCTTTTGTCCCTTGTAGATAAATGTCTTGTCTTGGGCTTGTGAAAATTTAGTGCCTTGATCTTTCACAAAAGGAATATAGGGTAAATACATTTTAACCTTAATCACACCTATAATAGAGATTGAAGCCCTGGGTGAAACTGGAAGTAAGCTTAACCATGTGCTTCGTTAATATGTCAAATAAGTACTTTGGTAACTCTTGTGTTTAAAACGATAGTAATAATGAGATCCTAGTGCGACGCGAAAGTAAATCATATGAGAGTAAAACCAAAATTTGAGGTTGGGAATAATGTCACTGGGAGTCCTTGTGACTTAATTTAAGCAACTTCATGTGATACAAAGAATATGAATTATCAAATGGTGTGATCAAACTTCGAGAAAACAAAGGATGTATATATATATAAATCAAATTTGGAATTCAGCAAGTTATTGTACTATAATAATAATGATAGGGAAATAACTATTCCGTGATCGAAGGATGTTCTTGGAAAAAGGCTATCTCGAATCTATGTCTTCCTTAATCCCAAGATTTCATCTTGACATCACATTAGATTTTCTTGTGTAGCAAGAGTAAGTTTTATACATTAAATAAACATTTGAGAAGCAAAATCTTAACATAAGAATGGGAGATTTAAAATCTGGTAGGCATTTTGAAATATGGAAAAATACTTATGTAAGTTATGAAGATTTGTCATAAGGGTAAAGAGAAAATTAAATGGAATGAACTTAAGATTTTGTAGATGGAAAAAGAGAGAAAATTATGCTTACATAACCATGTTCTTGGGATGCTAATTGTAACTAAAATACCTTTGAAGTAGTGATGTGTTGTGGGTTCGCCATTCTTGAAGTCAGGTTCTTGTGGTTGGGTCTCTACTAGCAACCTTCCGTTGGGAAAAGTGTAGCGTCAGCATGTATTTGGTGTTATCATGTGTCTATGTGGTTTGATGACTTTTGTAAGTGTCGTATACGTTGTCGAGTTTCCTACTTGGAGCCCTTACTGTGTTGTGTGTAGTGAGCAATGTAAGTCAAAAAAAAATTATCCTGGTATTTTACTGTTGTTGTATTTGGGTGTGTAAAATGTGGGCACTACATATGGTATCGAGTGAAGGTTCATTCTCTCAAACCCTGCGGGATGGATTGGAGTTGTGATGATTATGCATGATGGTGATGGTGTTACATGATGGGTTGCATGATGGTGATAAACATTGGAAGTGTAATGTGTGTTAAGAGTAATGTGATCTATGTTGTAATTGTGATAATGTGAACGCACATGAGGTGTATGTCACTTAGTGTGCTTTTGTTATCATGTTGATGTGTTGGGGATGGGAGTATTCTCTCTCCTTCGTGTGGATTCTATGAAGAGTCCACGTGTGAATTACTTTGCTTGGATTGTGTAAAAAGAATTCTAATGTGGATGACGGGGTGTTGGAACATTGTGGCATATTGTGATATGTGGGTGTGTCGATATGTGGTATGACTGGATTGATGTAAAGTGAATTGAATTGTATCATGATGTTTTACCATGTTTTGAAGAAATGTGTGTATCACTTTGTATGTAGCAAATGAATGTTATGTTGTGATGTTACTATGTCCATCGTATGTATGATTTGTGTAATATGTGATGGTTCATGTCGTGATTTAGGGGCATATGGTGAGTATGATCCCTAGTGTACAGTGATTGCACTTTGGGTGTAGGATGTGATAATGTGATGTATCATAACCCATGAAAGTAGTGATTGTGTTATACCCTGTACATATATACCATGCGTAATACGTTATGGTTGTTGTGTGTGAATTACCATTGTGTTAGTGATGTAGTTATGTGTATGTCGTGGACCCTACACTAGACGACCCTAAGGGGATGAACTGTCAAGAGTGTATGTGTGGAGAGAGGAGGCGTGGACCAGGTTTTCATAATCTTGAGCTGAGTACGAGTGAGGAAGTGGAGTCTTATATAGACTGAAAATCCACTTCTATCTGTTTAGTATACTTCGAGCTTGCTCAGTATATTGTGGGTGTGCACCACCTTAGGCTCAACTTATGCAACCTTGTGTCCCCTGCTCTTTCCTATTGGATTGTTCATTGAATAATCCTATGTGATTTTGACTATGTTGATCCTTGTGGGAGTTTGGAGTTATGATTCAGGCAGAGATGATGATAGTTACATTATTTGATATACTCATTTCTGGTTACATGTATATTTTCACGAGTTGAGGCTCGATGTCCAAGTGCCAGCAACTCGATGAGTACCCCTTTGGTGGTGGTATGAGGCCACATAGTGATTGTGATGTGCTATTTTCTCATTATGTATTTTATTCATAAATTAATCTTTCTCTTTTCGCTAGAACCAGCCGTTTTCTTGATTGACATGTTCTTATATTTTGGGCATTTATTTGATTGTTGCATTAACAATTGGATTTTACACTAACCATGGCTAATTAGCCATTTGTTTTCTTAGTTTTAAAACCTTCTTTTCATATTTAAAATATTTGTAGCCTAGCCCAAGGCTTTTGATTTTTCCCTTGGCGTTTGATTGGATTGTTATACTGGTTCTAATGTCGTAATGTGTTGGATTAGGGTCATGGGATTCACCATAGAGTACGCCCCAAGGAGTACACTTCATTGTATGGGGGTACGCCCCAAGGAGTTACAGATAAGTAGTAGGTTGTTGAACCACGAGTTATTATGTCACTTGGGTTGGGGGTGACAGGGCTCTACGTGCTTAGGGCCATTGGGTGACCCGGACTCATTTAAAAGGAGAAAGGAGATAGGCCTCTATGGTTGAGTGACCTGTTATTCTTTACGGAACTCTATGGTTGAGTGACCTGATATTCTTGATGGGGCTCTGTGGTTGAGTGACCCAACTTGGTTTTGACACTATGTTTCCTTCTCTTTGGGAGGCATATGGAGATTATCTGGTGATGCTTTGGGGAGTATATGGAGTTGCTTTATGATACTTCAGGAGATATATGGAGTTTTACCTGGTACTTTTGGAGATATCTGGGGTTTATTTCGTGATGTCTTGATATGTGTGGAGTTGGTATAGTGAGTTATGTGTACTTGTATGAGTCTTTTGATACCTTGTTATGTGTGAGGCTTGACCCTCCTCTTGGTTGGTATGGACTATTGGGTATTGTTTTGGCACTATGTTGGTGCAGTCATGGATTTTTGGGGCTTGTGATACCCGTGTATATGTATCAACATGTTGATTCTGTTGTCAGTCATATGTGTGTACTAGATCTATGTCTAGGGCGTAATTGTTGGAAATTAATTGTGATGTGGTCTACTCATTGTCATTTCATGGTTTGGTGAAACCCTTGTGATGTGGTACAGTCGTGAAAGTATGTAAAAGTATGCTTGTGAAAATTAGGTGTTGTGTATACCCGGTAGGGTGTTATGACTGTAGTTCATGATGAGAACCCACAGGAATGAAATAACTAAAGTTATGCAACAATGAAATGCTAAAGGACTTGAATTAAGAATAATGTTAATGGAAAGAGAGTAAAGAAATGATGAATAAGAGAGAGTGCCAATCTTCACAGAACCTTGAAAGTTGAAATTTCTACCTATTGTTTGTAGGGCCACCCCGTGACCATGATTTTGTGTCGAAATCTTAACCAGTAGCACATGCCTTCGCCTTACTCGTTCCTTGTTGTTTACCATTTCTCCTTATTCATTGTATGTCGCATCGAGAACAATGCTTTCTTAAGGGGAGGAGAATGTAATGCCCTGTCCCCTCACTCTCATTTTTTTCTTCTTCTTCGACGATGACATGTATTGCCAAGCATTTAACGTTGTTGTGCTCTTGCTGATCCTTCCTGGCTTCGCCTTTTCGATTACCCTGTTAAGGAAAGATCTCTTTTCTCGAATTTGATAGGTGGCCAGTTGCATACTTAGGGATGAAAGCTCCATGGCATTATTTAAAATCTGTGTGTTTTGTTTGCGTGCTTAGGGAGACTAGGGTTTGAAAATGTATTTTTCTACCGAGGTCGAGCTAGGCACAGGAAGCGAGAGAGCTTGGAGATTCAGGCTAATAATGTGAAAAGAATATGGTTGCGATAAACAAAAAATAAAAAAATAAATAACTACATGTCTTAGACCCAATAAACAAATGTAGGGAAAAACATAAGTTTATATGTCACTTAATTCCATGAAAAATATACATTTATAATTTAATATAAAATAAAATAAAAACAAAATGGAGGAAAAAAAAAAAGCTCTAAAAAAATTGTAGTTATGGTTTTTGTCTTTTGTTTTTTTAATGGGTGAATTTGGAGGGGGGCGGCTGATAAAAACCAGTCTTCTCATGGAGTACCAGGACTATGGCGGCCTCCTCCCAACCTCCCGATCGGCGCCAACATCCTCCCCTGCTGCGTCAAAACAAGAAAAATGACCTCAAATTTTTTTTTTTGGAGTGTTTAACTAGATGAAAAATGAGACAACTTCCCATGGATGTGGTAACGGCCATGTACAGAAAACGTGGGGGTATTTTTGTCATAAGGTAGGCATGCCATTTCACAATGCAACAAACAGGTCTCTAGCCCAATCAGTTTACTTTGACAGCGTACCTCCAGCATGTGCGAAAAGGGTTTTGTGGTAAAGGCGTGGGAAATGTTTGATAAATTTCCTCAAAGAAATGTTGTCTCATAGAATGCCATGATGACAGCATATGCACAAGAAGGATGTGTTTGCTTGGTTCTAGTGAAATAAAAATGTGGAAGCTTTGGAGCAGGGTTTGAGCAATAGAATCTGGTTTGTTTGCAAGATTTTGTTCTTGCAATGTCACCTGAGATGTATGAAAAATGTGGAAGTGTATTCAAGGCAAGTGATCTGCTTGACAAAATGCCTCAGATATTTCAGTCTCATGGAATGTAATGGTTTCAAGGTATTCGTAGATGCGTTTGTTGAAAGGCCGTTGAAAATTCCAAGTAAATGTTTTTAGTGCCTAGTTTGGCATGTGGGTAGAATGTGAAGGCATACACAACCCGAGGAGAACCGTTTGAAAAAATGATACAACAAGATGCATTCTCATGGACTGCAATGATTGCAGGATATGCACAAAATGGCCTTCTTGATGAGGCTTTCAGCCTTTTCAATACAATTCCTGAGAGGAACGTGGTCTCATGGAATGCATTCATTGCAGGATGCTCACAAAATGGGCTTCTTGAAAGGGCCATGGAGATTTTCAAGCAAATGCAATTGGCAGTGTAAAACCAAACTCAACAACCTTTGCCAACATCCTCCCTGGGTGTACCAAAATGGAGGTTTGGAAAAAGGAATGGAGATTCATCAAAAAAACATTTGAAAGTGGGTTTTCGTCAGATATAATAGTTGTGAATGCCTTGATAGACATGTACGGAAAATGTGGAAGCATGCAAACGGTTCGGCAATGCCTGAAAGGAATGTGGTTTATGGGCAGCATTGATTGCAGGAGGTGTAAAAATAAAAATAAAATGAGTTGGTTTAAAAGGCCTTGGAAACCTTCAAGCAAATGTAATGGGTATGTGTAAAGCCAGGTTCCACAACCTCTGTCAGCATCCTCCCCGCATGTGCAAAAATAAGAGCTTTAGAATTGAGCATGGAAAACCATCAAGGCATAGAAAACAAGATGTTTTTGTTTGCAATGCAACTTCCCTGGTAGACGTGTATGTAAAATGGTGGAGCTGAGGACGCTCGAGGAGTGGTTGACGCAGAGCCCAAGAAAGAGACTGAACCCAAGCCTACGGCTTCGACCAACTTCATTCTCTAGGCATGGTCCTTCTTCCCTTACCTCTCATAATTCTCATGTTTTAGTTCTCTTTTGCAACTAAATAGAATTTTAAAGTATTAGAAATTTTAATACAGTTAATTGTCCCTTCAACTCGTTGCAAAACAATAAATTGTCGTGTCGTAACTCACGACGTCATTATAACTCGCCTACTTTAAAACAAGAACTATCACCCTCGCTTCGAGATGACATAGAAAACTCTTACCCTTCTTGATCGCTTCAATATCATTTTATCGACCAGAAAAATTTGACTCTCCATTGATTAAGTTGACCTTCTTCCGCTTAAAATAGTTAAATTTTACAATTTTTTGAGACTCACCAAGTACCCTTCGCACAACTCTGGAAACAAGATGTGAAGTTTCATTCATGTACCTTGGTATACGAGGAGTCGCCTTGATTTTTGGTTTGACCCAAAATGATCATATGACATCCTTTTGACGCTCTTATAGGAGCCCTGTTACACCAGTTTACAACAGTAGAGAGTTGTTAAAACTAGAAAGTTGGCTTTCATTTGGGACCACCATTTGAAACCCAGAAAGAGAAATCACGTTCCATCTTCGCAAACCTCTAGCGTTTATACTAGACAAATGCATGGAACATTCAGCATAGGAAAGAGCACTTTTCAGGATAGTTTGGCGAAGCCATTTTGTAAGCCTCTCGATCGTAGTTTGATGAGGTCAAACTGGACCAATTTCTCCTTGTCGCTCCAGAAAACTTGTCGCCATTTGAAAATAGTTTACTAGTTCTCCGTCCCGTCGACTCTGATGAACTCTCCTTATATAGGGGAACTAGTAGGAGATGTCTCGTTGCGTGCTTCTCCATCGAATGTCAGTTATGGACGTTGGTTTTCGGGCCCTCGAGTTAACTTTTGGCATTTTACAACTGGGTGAACTACGACCAGTGGCCCCAGAGAACTAACCGCCAAACGCAAAACCATTCATTCTTTTCAATTCCGTCAGTTGCTATGAATTCTTGGTATATCTAGGGACACGTAGAAAGTTAATCGTGGAGTGCATGCTCATCGAAAGATAACCTTTGGAAGTAGTTTCTTAGCCTCGAGCCGTTTTGTACGTTTTGTAGCTAGTGAGAAAATGTAAAAGTAGAAAGTTGTGGACCCTCGTAGGGTTACCAAATCACCCGGAAAATTTTAACACACGTAAATAACTATTTAAAACACTATAATGAAACTTGTTGTGTGTATTAGAACTTTTGACAAAATGATGTTTTCTCTCTCTTCCTTTCTCTTTCTCTCTCCTGGGTTTATAAAATGAAGAAAAATGAAATGCAATGAATACATGTTTCTAGACTTTTTATTTCGATTGCAAATTGTAATTATTGTCAGATGTAAATGGGAAACTGAAAAATGAGAATTATGATTGATTAGGGTGGATGCCATGCCAGCGATTTATCACTGATATCATGCTCACGTGGGTTTTGCAGGATGGAAGAATGACGACGAAAAAAGGTGATGTGTAATTTAATTATTATTATTAAAAATTTTATAGGTCATTGTAAAATGAATAACTGTATAATGTAGTCTCTTGTTACTAAAATTTTATATTTTAAATCTATTAATATGTATGAGATGCTAGTTGTAGGGATATCTTAGGAAATGTGCATCTAATTCACCGGTTCAATTTGATTCTTAGTTGTGTATGGCAAAAGAAAGATTTGATTCATATATAGTAAATTGAAATTGAAATTAATATATTGTAGTATTTTCTCAGTATTCAATAAATGATTAAATTAAGTTACTGGGTTATCTTCTTACCTTGCAAACATAATAAAGAGTTATAATGGGAACACTCAACCTTAATAAAATATTCATGCATAGCTTTCCTGCAAGTGTGATTCCTTTTTACCATATAAGAAAATTAAGACCGTAGAATGAACTTAAACTTTGCACTTGATGGGACCTCCTAGGTTAGGTAAATGAAACCCTAGTCGGAGTTACCATCATAGTCATTAGGTTTAATGACATTTTCGTGAACCCGTATTTTAGGAATGACATGGTCCAACTTTATTCGAGTATGCGGTTTCCTTCTAGTTTTGGTAATCACGAGAAGAATGTCCTCTCTTCAGGTCCGACACTCAGGCTAAGTGGTGAAGACCACCTTGGAAGTCACCTTATGAGTCCTTGTTAGAAGGAATGACTAAGCGGTGTAACCTTCCCATCTGTGGAGTAGGTAGAGATATTACTCCCTTGTATCCTATTGGATTTCCGAGCCTTACGAAATTAGATCTAGAAATTAACTTCATCAGTGAATGGAATCCCTGTTGGATCCAAATGACCTAAATGAAGGTTGTGATATAGTTGTTCTATGTCTTGCATTCTCGTTAGTGAACCCTTTTGTCCCTTGTAGATAAATGTCTTGTCTTGGGCTTGTGAAAATTTAGTGCCTTGATCTTTCACGAAAGGAATATAGGGTAAATACATTTTAACCTTAATCACACCTATAATAGAGATTAAATCCTGGGTGAAACTGGAAGTAAGCTTAACCATGTGCTTTGTTAATATGTCAGATAAGTACTTTGGTAACTCTTGTGTTTAAAATGATAGTAATAATGAGATCCTAGTGCGACGCGAAAGTAAATCATATGAGAGTAAAACCAAAATTTGAGGTTGGGAATAATGTCACTGGGAGTCCTTGTGACTTAATTTAAGCAACTTCATGTGATACAAAGAATATGAATTGTCAAATGGTGTGATCAAACTTTGAGAAAACAAAGGATGTATATATATATATAAATCAAATTTGGAATTCAGCAAGTTATTGTACTATAATAATAATGATAGGGAAATAACTATTCCGTGATTGAAGGATGTTCTTGGAAAAAGGCTATCTCGAGTCTATGTCCTCCTTAATTCCAAGATTCCATCTTGACATCACATTATATTTTCTTGTGTAGCAAGAGTAAGTTTTATACATTAAATAAACATTTGAGAAGCAAAATCTTAACATAAGAATGGGAGATTTAAAATCTAGTAGGCATTTTGAAATATGGAAAAATACTTATGTAAGTTATGAAGATTTTTCATAAGGGTAAAGAGAAAATTAAATGGAATGAACTTAAGATTTTGTAGATGGAAAAAGAGAGAAAATTATGCTTACATAACCATGTTCTTGGGATGCTAATTGTAACTAAAATACCTTTGAAGTAGTGATGTGTTGTGGGTTCGCCATTCTTGAAGTCAGGTTCTTGTGGTTGGGTCTCTACTAGCAACCTTCCGTTGGGAAAAGTGTAGCGTCAGCATGTATTTGGTGTTATCATGCATCTATGTGGTTTGATGACTTTTGTAAGTGTCGTATACGTTGTCAAGTTTCCTACTTGGAGCCCTTACTGTGTTGTGTGTAGTGATCAATGTAAGTAAAAAAAAAAGTATGCTGTTATTTTTTCTTGTGTTGTATTTGGGTTTGTAAAATGTGGGCACTACATTGGGGCTTGGCTGCCCATTATATACATGGCTTGGGCCATGTCTCACCCATTTTGGATCACTTACTCTCTACGGGGTATTTATGAATTACAATTTACAAAGATATATCTTATAAGAGATAAATATGTCTTGATACCTCTCGATGGAATATAATGCATCATTTAGGAAAACCGTGTAAAGTCCACCCAATACAATATAATTACAATTAATGAGAAGCACTATCGATCCAAAGTAGAACATATAGTGATTACAATGAAAAGAGATAATGATAGGAGCTTAGCGGCCACTAAAATAGACCATTGTTATTTATTATATAGATATTCTCAAATTAGGAATTGTTGATCCTAGCAGCCATTACTTTATTCCTTTTGACTAGTAATGGAGCTTAACGGTCTCTAAACATTTTCTTTGATATGAACCAAAAGTCTTGATCCCTCTTAATAGAACGTAGTGCAGGAATTGAATTCTCTAGGTAACGTGCAACTAAATTGATACAATTATAATAATTGAAAATTACAATCGATCTAAAGATGTACAGATAGTGATTACTATGACAAGAGGTAATGAAAGGATCCTAGCGGCCACTAAGCTAGACCATGATTTGTTATTCAATAACTATTTTGAAATTGAGAAATTTTTGAGCCTAGCGTTCACTAGGATTTTTCTTTGATACAAATGAATATGGATTATAAATTACAAAGATATATTTTAGGAGAAATAAATAATTCTTGAATCCTCTCGGTGGAATGTATTGTATTAATTGGGTCTACCATGTAAAGTCTACCCAATATGATACAATTACAATCAATGAATTACACTATCGTTCCAAAGTAGAACATATAGTGATTATAATGACAAGTGGTAATGATATGATCCTAACAATTGCTAAGCTAGACCATTTTTTATTATTATATATTTATTCTCAAATTGAGAAACTATTGAGCCTATCAGTCGCTACGTTATTCCTTTTAACTAGTAATGGAGGTTAGCAATTGCTAAGAATTTTATTTGATATGAAATGAAAGTATTGATCCATCTCAATGGAAAGTAGTAAAGGAATTGGCTCCACCAGTAACGTGCGGTCAATTTGATAAAATTATAATCATTTAAAAATAAAATTTATCTAAATATGTAAAATAGTTATTACTATGACAAGAGGTAATGATAGGATCATAGCAGCCGCTAAGCTAGACCGTAATTTTTTATTCAATAGCTACTTTGAAATTAATAAATTGTTTAGGCTAGTGGTTGCTAGGATTTTTATTTGATACAAATGGATATGGATTAAAATTTACAAATATATATCTTAGGAGAAATAAATAAGACTTACACCCTCTCAATGGAATGTAGTGTTAAAGAATTGGGTCTTTCATTTGAAGTCTACCCAATATGACACAATTACAATCAATGAAAAACACTAACTATCCAAATCAATAGATAGTGATTACAATGACTAGTGGTAATGACAAGATCCTAGTGGCCGCTAAGCTATACCATTGGTTGTTATTATATATCTATATTCAAATTTAGAAATTGTTCACCTATCACCGCAATGTTATTCCTTTCAAATAGTAATGGAGCTTAGCGGTCCTAAGAATTTTATTATTATACAAAGATAAATTCTTGATCCTCTTGATGGAAAGTAATGCAATAATTGGCTCCACCAAGTAATTTGTAGCTAGTTTGACACAATTATAATCATTGAAAAATTACAATCAACCTAAATTTGTACAAACGCGTTGATTACTATGATAATAGGTAATGATAGGATCATACTAGCCACTAAGATATACCATGATTTGTTATTCAATAGCTATTTTGAAATTAATTTTTTTATCCTACTTGGTTGTTATGATTTTTTTTTTATACAAATGAATATGGATCATAATTCATAAAGATATATCTTAGGAGAAATCTATGTCATGATCCCTCTTGTTGGAATGTAGTGCTACAATTGGGTCCGTCATGCAAAGTCCAGCCAATACAATATAATTACTATCATTGAAAAAGTATGGGTCCAAAGCTAAACATTTAGTGATTATAATGATAATTGGTAATGATAGGAGCCTAGTGGCTACTAAGCTAGACCATTGTTTGTTATTATATATCTATTTTCAAATTAAAAAAAATTGAGCCTAGTGGTTGTTACGTTATTCTTTTCAATTTTTAATGAAGCTTGGAGGTCCAGTTTTCAATTAAGATATTGTTGAGCCTAGTCATTGCTATGTCATTCCTTACAATTAGTAATTTAGATTAACAAGTATCTAAGAATTCTATAATATGATAACCTAACTGAATTATACAACATAAAGAATATATCCTATAAAAACAATATCAAGTTTTATCCCTCCCAAGGGTATTTAGTATAGCACTTGGCTCCATCAATAATATCCAAGCTAATATGATACACTTATAGTCATTGAAAAACAATATCGATTCAAAACTATACGAGATAGTGTTTACAACTACAAAAGGTAATATTGGGAACCTTGCAGCCAATACGCTAGACAATGATTTGTTATTTTATCTCTCTTTTAAATCAAGAAACTAAAGATCCTAGTGGCCTCTATGTCATTCCTTTCAATTAGTAAAGGAGCCTTGTGGTCGTGAAGTGTTTTCTTTGATACAGATGGATGTGAATTACGGCATACTACAATGCTCAATTTCAAATACAAATTGTTAGGTCTTAATTGCCAATATGTTATTCCTTGTAATATGTGTTATGGAACAATTAAACATTTTTATGTTTAAAAATACTGCTTAGTGACCATTGAACCCATTATTGTGATTTGTTTCTCACACACTCTTCTCAAAATATGAAAAATAAAATCTTAATGGCCTCTATGCTAGTCCATTCAATTGGTGTAAATTACCAACAAGTAATGTTAAAAATTGTCCATTTATATGTTGACTTAAATCCTATCTCTCGCTAACATCTATATTTTCAAACATTCCTTTCATGTTATCTACACAATGTGAATGGTGGTCAGATAATGGATAATCCTTCCAAAATATGTTGCGTGTTAATTGTCAAGAATAATTTTTCATAATTTCTATTATTAATGATGTGATCCACAAAATATGATTTATAGTAACTATTTGAAGGTTAGATATCATGTCCGGTCCAATCCTAGCGATAGAGTAAGCATTGCGTTGATTACTCTACAATGATAAAAAGTAATGTACTATAGAAATTGGTTGTCACAAAGGCTAATAATTACATTCATTATCATACAGTGGGAAAAAATACTCCATATGTGAAGTAATTATCAATATATTCTACTCCAATTGTAGGTAAAATGTCTTCCATTATTCAAATTCCATTCATTGAAGGCATTGAGTGCTGGAAGAAAAGAGATGAGGAATGGGTTTTGAAATCCATAACCCTGACAACTACTATGCCAACATGTGGTTTTTTTTGTTATAGATGACAAACATGAGGAAGTTAGTATGGTTATATCCTCAGTAGTTGTTGATTCAAGTACACTGTGTGTTCAGGTTGAACCCATTGACTATGAAAATAGTAAGTATCTTATTCTGGATATGGATTTGGATATTTATTTATTCAAGAAATGGGAAATGAAGGCATTAGAAGAAAAACACACAATTTTCTGTTCAATATATGGTTAGGATTTGGGGTTGTTAGTAGATAATGAAAAAAATTATATTCAAATATAGAAGACATTCGCAGTGGCATGCTTGTATTACTCAAAAAATCATATAGAGCTGATACAACCTCTTTCATTTGTCATTTTTTAAATAGAAAAGGTTTTCTTTCACCACATAAACATTCCAAGTTGTTTACTATGATGAGAGAAACATATTTGGCTAAATTTGAGATTGATCCATTCAGATCAAAGTTACAAGGGTTAAAAATAATGCTAAATAAGATACATTGTTAAAGAAAGTAACCACTATATTCACGAAAAATAGAACCTTCAACTGTTCAATATTTTTATTACTTTTTGTTCAACGATGAAGTATTTTCACTTGATGTTTCAAGGTTCTAAGTAGCACCTTTAGAGTATCAAGTATCATCCTGTATATGATGAGAATGTTGACCTTCTTGTGCACTCTATGTTGATGAATGTTATTCCTACAGAGAGGTACGTAATTATTCTTTCCTTATTGCATTCTATAAATAAGGTTATGGAGATCCAAGATTTGAAATACATTAAAAGGGATGACCTTAAATTTTATATACATGACGGCCAACATACAATATGTGCAAAAAAAAAATTGGGCTCATATACTTACAAGTATTTATATAAGATGCTATGGTTTTGAAGGGCTTGCATTCTTTCTACAAATGCAACTAACGAAGCCATTACTAATATTTTCAAACAACATAATGAAGTTAATAGAACTTGGATAGACACCAACTTTATTGATTTGCTGTACAAAGCTATCTTGGTTTGGAAATCACTTCGATGTCCTCAACATCCCAGATTTACAAAAACCAAAAAAAAAGAGTATAAGGTAATGTATTTTAATTTTATTGCATTCGTTATTAACATTTATCTTCCATATATAAAAATATTAAACATATGATTGTCCTTTGAATGTAGAAATTTGAGAATCAATGCCTTTTGATTTTCAAAATGGACAAAACCAAAAACTATACAAAAATGGACTTTTCTATTATTTTCAAATGATATATGGACTAAATAGACTATAACATTTCAGTTGTTTAGATCTGGTGGCCTTTATTTTTAATGTATTAAAGATAATCAAGATAACTTTCAACCTAATTAATTGGAAAGATTCATAGCTAATTCATTCAGGTTTGATAGAGGAATGAATGAAAAATAACTATCGGTGGTAGCAGATAAAGTAAAATCAAGGTATTTTTGGTTAACTGCCCTATTAGAGAAATATTAATAGTAGAGACATATGATTCTTACTTCTTGAGAATAAAAAGAGATAGAAAAAGGAGAGAAAAATTTCTATGTATTTTTTAAAAACATGTAGATAATAATATATTGACATCCCGCAATAAATCCAATGTAATTGAAAAATTTAAATTGCATAAATCACACTACTACCAATTATCTGTATTTATTGGATGAAGAGAGAAAAGGAAAGAGAAAATAGGGGTACCGCATAGGGGAAAAAAGAAAAAGAAAAAAAGGACCGGGTGGCGGAAGAAGTTATTCCCCAACAAAGGCTCAAACAATATTAGAAAACTATGTGATGTCAATGGAAGAAAATATACCCACAAGGATGGAGGACACAAAATAATTTACTTGTCAATTTGCATACCCATTCCATCTTCCATCAACTCTATCAGTTATTCCTATCACCAATCATTTCAATGCAGAATTTTTTATTGCTGATTTTTGTAATTTTTTTAGTGATATTTATTTTGAAGTAATAATGGAGTTGCTAACACTTATTAGAACCAATTTGTTGGATTGTATTATTATTGTTCTCATACCATTGAATATTCAAAAAAATTGAGGTAAACAGTAAAAAATAAATGGAAAAGGTTAAAGACATTGGAGAATTGATTATGGATGGATGTTAAAAACTCTATGATAGTAGCGTACAATTTTTAAAAAATGTCTTATGTACACAATAACTGGAGTGCACAAATGCAACGATAAAAATGATGAAAGAGAAGAATTCACTAAGGATTGAATGGAAAAAATGCCACAACAATTGATGACTATAAGCGAAATTGGCCTTAAAGGAAATAAACATCCTTTTCCTTTGGAGAGATCATATGAGTTCTAGGATGAGATGTTTACTCGTTGTTATTCCCAAAATTCTTTAGTATTATTTCTTTACAGAGATAGTGCCGCACTATGTGCATTATTTGAATCCAATATTTCGCTATTTTTATTGTTAAGACACATAGTCAGGAAATGTTTTTGAAACATTACTATTCTCATATGAAGAAACGTTCAAACCAGAATACAAATTGAACATGTGATTATGTTAAATTTATTTCAACCGAAAAAACTACTTACACATTTCTTATTTATGCAAACAACCAAAGAACAACAGGATTTGATGTACAAATCTCTCAACTTGACGCTACACAACCAACTCAACATTTTGATTGACCTTCAATCATTTTATAAATATGTTAATGAGCTTTGTTTTCAATTTCCATTATTTTCATATTTTTACAATACTCTATATTCACTGGCTCGATGACAGATGAGAATAAATCGCCACGTTTGGAACAAATATGCAATAAAATCCTAGTATGTTATTCATGTGTATTTATAAATAAAAATCGCTACTCAACCCCATAAATTTATAAGATAATTAATGGTTTATGCAGATAACCAAAAACTAGAGAAAGTTACAGTGGAGTGTATGGTGGTAACAAAGTAAGAATATGCAATCCGAACCGGGTATGTTATCTATGTTTATTTTTACACAAAACCATTTATAAGGATCACAAAGTTATAGAAAATGATATCAAATATTTCTAGAAGCGTAGCCATTTTCAAAGATGGATTTACCAAATAGCCTATTTCAAAAGTTCAGTGTGGCATCTAATGCTACACGGACTATAATTACTAGGTTGTTGGTTGTATTCATAAACCATTAGTATCGACCTAATTATATAGACATTGGTATTGATGCTTTTTCCAACCAATGATGGCATATCCTATCGTTTGCTAATCCATATCAATATCTCGGAAGCATGTTGTCTACCAAAGGGTGGTTCAATGAATATAAACAAACCCTAGCGGCCACTAAAATTCATTCAAAAGACCTAGAACATTTTTATTTATAGTTACCATATTACCACAAAGAGCACTATGATTTTAAATTATGCTTTCATTTTCCATATCATCAAATCAATTATGAATTGATTATTTTTGTTTTCAATAGATCTTGCATCGAAAAACAAGCAACTAGTAAGGTCTATAAAAGCCAAGTGGAAGTCGAGTCATTAAGTGGTAGCTACCTAAAGTGTGGATATTGAATTTACTATTTTACCATGTAGATCACTATTTTTTTTTCAAATACGATTTCATTTTCCATAACAATAGCTATATTATGAATATAATAATGTTTTTTTGAAACAAATATTGCATTAAAAGAACTAGCTACGGGTAATGAAGATGCAATCCTACACGCAAGGCCCATCGGTAAGTGGTAGCCACAAGCTAAAATGTTGATTATTTCTATTGGTAGAGGGCATCAAATATTTGGAGTGAGTAAATTATAAATAAAAATTTAGCATTTCAAAATGTTACTGTGATGATACAACTTACCATTGTAAATAAAATACATTCATATGTTTTTATGATGATTTTTCTTTACTATTTTGTATGCTTTGAGATTATACGAATATAAGTTGGGATAATTTATATTTTCCCGATTATAAGTTCGGAGTGTGAGCATATAATTTAGGAATATGAATTAACAAAAATATTTATTGTTAGAAATATTTGAGCAGCTTTTATTAATGAAATATGTATTCCTAAATTAATTTTGAGCATGCTTAAATACTAGTTTTTGCTTTGATAATAGAAAACATATACCACTTTCCAATGCAATGAAATAACTACAATATGGTATGTAAAGACTCTTCACACTCAAACATTACATTTTATTCAAATAAATTTTGCACAAAAATATTCCTATTATAACAATAAGAAATGAGGAACGCCCTTAGATTTTTTACCTTCATCACCACCTATAACCATTTTATTTACGATAGAACAATATCGAAAGGAACTTGTTTTTAATTTTTAATTGATTCATTGCCCTTAACCATTTGATTTATTTTTTCATTTTCAGATACGAACACATGCAACATGAAATTGATCATATTTTATATAAATGATGTTTGGGCACACACACTCCGTAATAAGGTTGATTCGACATTCAAACAATTAAA
The DNA here is from genome assembly GCA_018340775.1 of Taxus wallichiana var. yunnanensis. Classification (NCBI taxonomy): domain Eukaryota; kingdom Viridiplantae; phylum Streptophyta; class Pinopsida; order Cupressales; family Taxaceae; genus Taxus; species Taxus wallichiana. Next base: position 122,740,051 of record CM031239.1, read on the forward strand.
CAAAATTGGGAGCGTCAAGCTCAAAAAAAAATTCTCAGACCTAAAGTAAAATATTTCTTGCAATGGTGCATAAAACATTTCAAAATAGCAATATGGACATCGAAAAAAGTCAAATGTTGATGACATGATGCCTTCATTCCTTCAAAACATTGGCTTGGAGGTTGCAAGATTTGAGTTCATATTTACACAGGAAGATTGTGTCAAGACAAAACGCTCCAACTATGAAGGTTCCTTGAATCCCAAATTATATATCAAGAATCTTAACTCCACTTGGTCGCAGTTTAAGACATTGTACAATTGTAAAAATACAATTCTTGTAGATGACTCTTTAGAGAAAAAAATTCAATGATGTTGCGAACTACATAATTGCTTAAACATTTAACATACATTGTAAGTCGAAGAAAAATAACTTTTGATGTGTTGTGGCCTTTTATACAACCATTGAAGGACATCGAAGATGTTTGGGATTATATTAGATCACAAAAATAATCATATGGAGTTTTTTTATTGGATCTTGACTATGTTTTGTATTGTTGATTTAGAAGCCCATCTTCGAGAATAGTGTTACATTATAAATTCAAATTATTCTTCAAATGTTTTACTATAATTCTACCTTTAGTAAATAAATTTCAATTTATTTCATAGCTATATTTAAATACTAAAATATATTTGGGATAGTTTACGAGTAAATTTTAAATAAGTTCATATCCATACTTGAATATGGAAAATTTAATGCCATGTCTCTTACACTTAATTTAATATCTAAATTTAAATATGAAAATATACCTAGTAAGGTTTTACAATTAATTACGTTCTCTGCATTGGATTGTCGCCCTCTACTAATTTCTTCATAACAACTTCATAAATTATCTGGTTGTGTTGAGGTTCAATCACACCATAATAAATTAAGCTAATTTGATATCTAAATTTAAATATAAAAATATATCTGGAATGTTTTTACAATTAATTACATTCTCCTAAATTTAATCGTCACCCTCTTTAAGTTTCTTCATAACATCTTCGGTAATTCTCTGGTTGCCCCTAGGTTCAATCACACCATAGTAATTGAATTTGGAAGTGTCTCACATCTCATGAATGTCATTATCCTAGCAACCACTTGGCCAATGGAATTTTAAATATTCAAATTTACATAATTTAATCTTTAAAACATCTTAAAACTGATAAAAGTATTATTCTAACACAAATAGTAAGCCTAGTGTCCACTAGTCTTTATAAAATAGAACATGTATCTATTTTATATGGGCTAATGGCCGTTAGGCATTATTTCTTAGATCAATGTTGGATTCCATGAAATCATTAAACATTAATTTAGAGATTCATTAATTTAATTCTTGATCAAATATATTGGACTCTGGAAGGAGAATTAATAGATTCCAATATTTTGATTTTCGGATTCCAATATATGTGATTTTGGAGTACAATTAATTCCAATATATGTGATTTTGGATTCCAATATATGCGATATTGAAATCCAAAGTATGCAATATGGAATCCAATATGTGCGATTTTGGAGTGCAGATAATTCCAATATTTAAATTTTGGAATCCAAAACTAGTAATATTGGATTCCAATATTGGCTATATTTTTTAGCTGCTCGAACTGGAATAAGTCCATATTTAGTGAAATAAGCGTTTTAATTTTATAAAACTAATTAATAGATAATCTTGATTTAATTAATGTTATTAATTAATTAAATTAAAATAATTAAAATAATTGTCATTAATTTAACTCTTAATTAATGTTATTTAATTTATTAATTAATTAACATTATTCATTTTTAATTAAATTCCACATTTAATTATTAAAGTAATGACATTAATTTAATAAAAAATGTTAGTTAATTTTTAAATTAGTTAAAATAACAATTGAAGGAGGGACAATTGGTAGTTCACTCCCACTTCACCATTTGGGTCACTTTGCAAATCGGGTAAAAATAAAATACACCTCGCATGAGACTCATGCGATAAATTTTTCCACGAGGAAGTTTGTGAAATGCCAAATTTGGACAATTGAAAAACTTAACCTGCTTCCCCATTTTTCCATTCATGTTATTTCCCTCTACCACATTGAATTATCCACTTCCCATAGATAAATAAAATGGTTATAGGAAGCATGAAATCAATTTCTTCTTTCATTTCACATTTGCGTGTTAAACAAACATGTATCATGACATGAGGGTGGCATGATTTGTAGGAAGAAGTAGAAGAAATTAATTACATTGATACAATCAAGTTCAATGAACATGAAGCATGCCATAAAGATAACACTCTACATAGTGACCATATCTTCCCACAAATCTAGCAAAAATAGGATAAATCATGATCAAGAAATTTTGGGAAGGATTAAACCTCGCCATCAAATAATATCACAAAGGAAGCATGAATAATGGAAAATTCTATTGGAATTTTAAAAGGAATTTATTTGAGGAGATAAGGTTGTGTGAAAAGTCATAATTTTCACCAAATCTAATAATCTCATATCTATGCCAACCAACATAGCATAAAGAATAAAAATCCAATAAGGATAATATTACCTACACAACATGAGGGTAGACATCTTAAATGTTTTTACATGATAAGGAAGGTTGAAGGGACTCGCTTCCTATTAAAAACTCGGGCTCGAAAACCCAAGTAGATCTTAACAATGAATACTTGAAAATAATATTGACACAGAAGCTTTATGTGAAACAAGACGGTGCTTGTGTATTTTATTAATATCAAAATCAAGCATTACAAAACAAATGAGAGAGTTGCAATATTTATAGATATTGGACAACTTCTATCTCATCCTCAATATATGGAAACAAATCATCTAATCTGAGAAAATATGTAGAAATAGCATATTGCCCCTAACTACCCCTATTTCCCCTCATGGAAATCATCTCGGGAACAAAATATGCAAGATAGAACATGATCCCACAAACATTGGGATGAGAAAACTATCACTTAGTTAACTAACAACTAAGGACAACTAATATCTATTGACATAAGTTTAAAGTATTTAATTAAATACTTTAACTTATTACATTTATTCAAATATCAACTAATGATGAATTAAGCTAATTTTTATTCATAACAAAGTAGATAGACAAAACAGTAGGGCCAAAATCTTAGAATACAAACCTACGACACATAACTAAGTAAAATACCAAATACCTACTATTTCCCACTGGGTTGGAAATAACTATTCAATATTACCCATTCAACCTTTTTTATTTTTCTTGTTCCTTACTTCATGCCATTTTCCAGTGTCAAATGGAACAATTATCATACGATCATTGGGGTTTCCTGGGACTTCCCTATTATTAGGAAAATACTCTTGATCCGAATCTGATTTTTCAGATATGTGCCCTATTTTCAATCCTCCAAATATCTCCACATTCTCCCGATTTCTCAATTATGAAACTTGGTGCTTATTTTCTGTTGTTTTGTAGTCCTATGCTCAGTGCCCACTTTGAATGTCGAAGAAGATGCCGGATCTCGGATTCACGGGTCCCCAATCGCTAGAAGTTGTTGAGCTCTACTTTTAGAACCATTTTTATTTAAAGGACAAGAATTTTATAGATGTCCTAGGTTTTTGCAAAATCTGCATCTAAAGGTGGGGTTTTCATAATACAAAATATGTGAATGTTGAAATATTCCAAATTTTAATAATATACGATCTAGTAATCCTTTACTCAAATCAATTTCTACACAAATGCAAGCATAAGTGCATAGCCCTAAGTGATTTCTTCTATTCAAATATTCTTTAATAAACTTTCCCAAACCATTACCAATATCATCTAGGGCATACCAGAGATGGAGTGGGAGGTTAGGAAGCCTTACCCAAATAGGCATTTTGGTAAGCGAATGAGTTCTTGGATCAAATTCTAGAAATAAAGGAGTCAAATACAAGTCTGTATTTCTCTAGAACCAAGGTCCTTCAGATGGGAAACATTGGTAATCCTCGATTTCTCTTAAATGTACAATAAATAAACCCCTGGAACAGAGTTATATTTCACATTTGTTGGACCAGTTTTCAAATATCCATTGGTATAATTCGGTAGAGGAATGCCAACGGCCATTGAAGCACATGATCACAAAGCATCTCAAGAAAGAGACTAATATTATTCCTCCACCTCGGGGTTTTTGATCTCTAGGGCAGGAATTTCTTCGGCCAAATCAACTAGGTAAGCTTGGTTTCTAGGAGTATATCCACCTCGAGTGCCAAGGATACCTTAAAGGAGGTCATCTTAGAAGCAGCAACATCTTCCCTAGATTTATTATGCAGCTTAAAGATTTTCCTTCCTGTCTCTAACACATTCACATCCCTAGCCAATCTTTATGGATTCAGATTAGGGTTAGAAGGGAACCTCTCCTTCTCCTTGTCGCATCCTCCCTAAAGCCTACTTCTCGGCTGAGTTTAGTGGGACCATGGGTAGATTCTCCAAAATTTTCCAAAGATTTCCTTGTCATGGAACCATTTCCCTGCCCGACCTAATACTGTTGTCTCCATTCTTTTTGCTAGGTTTGCATTTTTGGTGCCATCGCCATCTTATCGCTACTAATATTATTCTAGACATCTAAAATGTTAACATAATTCATTCTAATTTATTTTTCCGAAAAATATCCTAACATCATCATTATCTAATTAATCTCTTTCCTATAAAATACCACATATACCCTTTATCCTAATTAATTTTATCATTTATCTAATATCCCATCAATATCTCATCATTAATCCCTTAATTCATTATTATATCCCATTATCCCACCTTAATCCTTATTATCATTTTCTAGGAATGTAATATTACTACACTCACCTCACCTACCCACCTACTCTACACCTAGCCTACACTTTGAGCCTCTCCATGTAATCACATCCCTAATAATAATTAACCTAACATAATCCTAAGCTAATCAAATCCTCTACCTCTAAATCTAGAGGCTTCTATTTCTAGAAGCCTCTCTAAACTTTCCTCCATTAAATTAAAAATTCAAATAAACCTTCCTCTCTCCATTGGATTTTAAATTCAATGGAGACTTCTCACAAAATCTAGAATTCTCTGTTTTAGAATCCTCCAGTCCTCTCTGCAATCCTAAACCATTGATTCTCATCCTACTTGGATAAATCCTCACCATTCATTCTTCTAAAAACTATAAATGTAACTCTCATCCTCCATGAGAAGAGAGATGGAAAATATTATAAGTCCATAAAAACTCTTATTTTATCCTCTTCAATCATCAAAGCTATCATCCACTCTATCATCCAATCAATTCATCCACAATATTTCATCAATCAATCCAAAAAAATCAAGGGGAGGTTTTTCCCAAGTAAATTCATGAAATTTGAAGCAATCAACACCATCCATGAGAAAATCCAACATGAAAAAGGAGGAGCATTGCATCTTCTTAGTAAGTATAGGTATAGATTCTCTCCCCCTTTCTCTCTTTCTCAATTTGAGGTACTATTGGAATGATTAGCATAGAAGAATAATTTCTTGGTTTTATTATATTCAAAAATAATATTTTCTAACATATACATTTATGGCGCACACCACGGGGCTTATCACCCACTTATTTATTATTTTCAACCTTATTTCATCCCTAAACAAGCTGTCAAAGTTTGAATAATTTTTATTTTCATTTACACTTTCAAATTTTAAATTTTCTCCTTCATCTTCTATTTTCATTGTGAATTGGTGCCTATGCCTTGTGTTTTGGTGCATATCTTTGCATAGTTTGGTGCCTTTTCCCCTGAAGAATTGGCACCTTTTCCCTGTATTGACAATTTTTCCCTAAGTTGGCACATTTTCCTTGTATTATGACACCTTTTCCCTAAATTGGTGCCTATGTTGTGTGTTGTAGCACTTTTGTTTTAATTTTTTTCCCTACCTTCGAGAGCCATAAATTTTGATCCGAGACTCAAAATGACTTCGTCTATTTTCCCGGAAATGTATCAAAAATATCTATGTAATGAAAGTGTTAATTTAAAATTTTATAAGATAATTTATTCATGGTTTTCATTTTCCTAAATATTTTCATTTTAACTACACATTGAGTTATATTTTTCTTGTTCCAAACTACTAACACTTTGTGTGTAGCTTCCTACGCTTACCAAAGATAAAAATCAATCTAAAACTACTAACCCTTTGTTTTGTAGCATGATCGGTCAAATCCATTTGAGATTATAAATCAAATTAATACTATTTTTGTGTAGGGCTTCCTCTTTAAGACCTAATCACATAATCTTTATTGTTCAATTTTATTATCTTTCATCTATCATCTTTTTTTGTGTTTTGTATTGTTACTTGTTTATCCTAAGGCTAAAACCATGTATGATCTCATCTTGCATCTTAGGATGATCTTGATGATAAAAAGTGTCTATCCTTCCTTATTTATTTATAGGGGTAATGTGACATGGAAGTGAAATCCATGCACTTATCATAGTCTTAGGGCTCTCGTGATTTGTGGGATTCATCTCTATACATATAGACACACCCCATGTTCCAGTGAGGTATATTAATTATTGGAGATTTTTCATTATTGTCTAAGTGCTTACTTGTTTTAAGAGTGATATGAAGTGAGGGGAATCCATGTACCAATACCTAGGCCTTAGACAACATCCTTGCAATATGGACTTGGTCCCTACGTACCTTGCAAGGTATATCGGGGACTCCCCTAGCAAGCTTGTATATCCTAGACTAGGTAGCATTTTGGCCACATATCAAACTATAGTGCAAGGAATCCTAACTCCCAAGATCCCCAAGATCTACAAGTATTGGAAGAAATCCATCTCCATTTTTACATATATTGGATTCCATTTTTGGCTATACTAGATTCCATTATTACTATTATTGGATTCCATTAGTAGCAATATTGGATTCCAATATTGTCATTATTGGACTTATTTGAGTTCCAATTTCTATTATTGGATTCCGATTTGCTATTATTGGATTCCAATTTCCCTTTTATTGGACTCCAATTTCTATTACTGGATTCCAATAATGTAATTAATGGATTCCAATTTCTCCACTAATGGAATCCAATTTCTAAATCCCAATTTTTGGATTTCAGTTTCACTATTTTAGGATTTATATTTTTTATTATTTGATTCCCCACATAATCCTCATGGCCACCAACTTACATAAGCCAAGCAGTTGCTAACTTACATAAGCCAAGTGGTTGCTAACTTACATAATCCAAGTGGTAACTTACATAAGCCAAAGCAAACATAAGCCAAGTGGACATAACTAAATTCAAGATAGTGTGTAAGTGATTGTTGTCATTTATGCCACATATCAATCTTAATATCATCATACATATATGACTATTTATGCATACCTTATTCAAATCAATAAACGTTGATGTTGAAAATCCTATCCCTGAACATCCTTGAATGGTGTTAAATTTGACGGTTGTTTAGACATTTTTCATGATTTTAGATGTAACATACTTTCAAATATTTTATAGAATCTGACATGTGTGACTCACATGTTTAAAAGGTGACCATCAAATTTTTATATACATTTATATAAAAAAAAATTTATTCATATATATTAAGCATAGTTAAAAAAATATGGAATTGTCATTTATAAATTTTGTAAGTAGTGTATAAGTGTGAGTGATCGCACTTACAAGTGTGATTGGTCACATGTCTAAGTGTGAGCCTCAAGTCACACATTTCTCGACTCACACTTTAAGTACTTGAGTCTCACTTTGCACTTCTAAGTGTTCTAAGTGAGTCTCGACTCACACTTCTAAGTGTCGAGTCTTGACTCACACTTCTAAGTGTGAGTCTTGATTCACACAACTAAGTGTGAGTCTTGATTCACACAACTAAGTGTGATAACTCACTGTCAAACAATTTTTGGGTAATGGTAATTTTTCAACACTACCCTTCAAAAATACAAAACAATGTTTATTTATACCAATTATTTTGTATAAATTTCATTATTTTTAATATATATTGATGTAAATTTTTATAATTTATAATATATAAATCTATATTAATAATTGATGGTTAAATATTAAATATGTAATTCATGTGTGACATTTATTACAAATTTTTAAGTATTTTATGGCTACAATCAAAAAAAAATGTCTAAATGAGCATCAAGAGTCACACATCGAAGTGCAAGCACAAGAATTAAGGGCTTTATTTTACCCGAATTATATAAGGGATTTTATTTACAATACAAAAATTATAATATTAAATTCTTACATTAATTATTTACAATACCAAATGTAGTATTAATGATAACCATTTTGTAAGGAAAAATGCTAATTAATGTTGTGGTTTGCCTCAACATTAATTAGCCATTAAAACAAGCTATGTAAAATTCACCATTTAAAAGTACATGCCATTCGAAATATGTGTGCCTTTTGGAGCATGTAAATGTTGTCACCATTAATTAGCCATTTAATGTAAAGAAATGTAAAATCATATGTGCCCTCTTAAATTCATGTGCCAATGAAATTGGTGGTTGGATTTTTTAGTTACATATCACTATAAATAGATATTTTTGAGTTTATATTTTTAACATTTTCCTTTCTATTCTCTTCATCAATGCGTAAGACACTTTATTCATCAATAGAAAAATCTCACCAGGGAAAGCAGTGTAAAAAATTTTGTGCTGATTTCTGGAAACATTTTGATTTCCTCTCATGCCAAAAATTGGTATGCATTCTCACCTTCAACCCCTCCAAAATTACAAAATTTTGTTAATGTAAAATTTTCCATAGTTGATTAGGGCTTATATCCATGTAGGGATTTTGTAGATAATTAAATGGAAGAAAGTTTGTTATTCAATATTTTGTAGAAGGTAGTTTTGTTTATCAAATAAATAATTTTGTAATATAGTAAACATTTTTTAGAGAAGTGAAAGAGGATGGAATGGAGCACATCTTGACAGATAAATGACACAGATTAATCCATAATAACATGAGAGGAAAATTTGTAGAATTTTTAAAAACCCATAACACCTGCCAAGAACTTGTTTTGTTGTGTTTTGAAAAATAATCCTAGTGGTATGGATGGTGGCTCAATTTTGTGCAATAAAAAAGTGAATATCGGAATCGATTTATGGTCATGGTGGTGGTGCACATGAATCGATGAGAAGATGTATTTGATAAAATTGATATTATTTTGTTGGCCTTATTTTTGTCCACAAATAGTCCTCTGTTGCACATACTCAACAAAATTCAATGGCTATGACATCATTGACATTGTCAATGAAAATATTTTAGAAGATATTCATGTTAAGAATGAGTTTCCATTCAATGTGTTGGTGTTGGATTACAATGACCTATTTTGAAAAAAATATGGTAATGCAAGAGTAGGAGAACCAAACAGATTTTGGAGAACAAAAGAACAAATACAAATTTGTGAAAGGAGAATTTGAGGAACAAGGAAACTCTAAGATGTTGCTTATTATCTTTAATAGAAGCACCATTTTACTATTATGGAAGCAACAACTATCCTCAAAACTATTCACAAAATGTAAATTTTCTTTGTTTGGGTCATGCCTATGTGCTTTTTGTCTTTTTTTGCCTATGGGATTTCTCTCTTCTATGCTTTCAATGTCATATTTTTCCTTAAGGGCCTTTTTGTAAAAGGATGCGGGTCCTTTCAAAACCCCCATATTCACCCTTTTAAAAAAAAATGGACATAGTAGTTGTACATCAAAATATGTTGTTGTGGCATAACCTAGCAGACTCTATGATGACAATATCTTACTTTATTTTGTTAAATCCTATCGATCGATAATATCTAATTACTATGGTGTCGCATAAGCTAGTAGAATGCTAAGCTAAAAATAATATTCTTTGACTTGTTAAATGCTAGTGATCCATAAGCTCAAAATATTATATTGTGGAAGTATTAGGTTACCTTAGGAGCTAAGCTCAAAACATCTTACTTTATTAGCTCAGAATTCTATACCTTTCATTCAAACAAATAATTTCTCCTCAATCCACCAATCAAAATAAAAAATTCTATAACTTTTCAACTTTCTAATGTTTATATTTTATTTAAATAATTTTTTAATCTACAAAACTTATTTATATTTTTCTTTATTTTCTAGTTAGTATTGATTTGACAAATATGAGGCCTTGTTGCAACATTGATTTATTCTATTTAATAAAAATCAAAATTCTAAGAAAGACATTTGTCCAATCTTTAAATAAGATATGAGATTTAGAAAAAAAAATGTTAATAGAATATTCACTGCATTTAATGTTTATCCAAAAGGAAGATGTATTTGCATGCTTGGACAAGTGGCACATCCAAAATAGTACACTATTCATAAAAATTAATAAACTTTATTTAACAAATCACATTATAAACATTTCTAAATTAAATCCCATCCCACTCCTTATATATTTTTTACTATTTTTTTTTGCTAGTCAAAAAGTTTAATCTTTGCTTTATCCCCATTTGCAATAAAAATTAGATTTGTAAGTTAAATTTTATAAAATACAATTTTTTCTATGTTTGTATTAAATTTTTTAACAATAAATTTTTTTATATGGATTATATTGTGTTAAAGACAAGAAAAATAATAATATTATTATTAGTTACTTACTATTGTGATAAATATTTTAACTGATTTATTTGGCTATTCCATTTAATAGCAAACTTTTATCTTTATGTAGGCATGTTCAACTTGTAAAATCGTGGTTTTTTTTTATTGCACCTGAAAAATCTAGCATATTATGTATTTCAAAATGCCACCTATATTGCTGCAATATTTTCAAGCATAATATGATTCTAGATCGCTCTATGTTTTTCCAAAGAATTATATATTTGATGCATAATTTTATTTTTTTTTTTTTTCTATCTGAATTTTAATGGGTATTTACAATATGTGCAACATTTAAATTGGGTACTTACAATATATACATATTTTATGCATTCAAAATCATTACATAGGGGCATTCTATTTTTAGCATTATGTGGATGTCGGCATACCGTATGTGCATAATTTATACATTAAGTATTGGTACATTCTACTTTCTAGAAAAATTTGAAAGTGGTTATTCTTAGCAATATAAAGCATGTAATGCAAAAAAATTATATAAAATTTTTTAAAACAATCGCACAACTAGCACATCTCCCAACCCGAGGCATGAACTTTTCGCTCTGTCTTGTTTAATTTAAAATGTCATTAAAAAATTACTATTAACAAGGTTTATTAAATATATACGTGAACATAATGATTGGATACTTTATACATGGATTAAGGCACCCATAAACCTTACAATAGAATGCATCATGAGCATCACCAAGAGTGAAAAAAAAAAAAACAGGAAAAAGGGCTAAAAAACTTATCCCAAACTATAGTCCAACAAATCAATACAAGGAAAAATCACAAAACATGGAGGGAAAACATCCCAAATGATATAGTCCACAAATAGTCAAACAAAATCTCCAAGATCTAAGGGACTAGTTAGTCTTCAAAAATTTGTACTCCTCGGTTGATGCTCTTCATATCCTTTCATATGATCATCCTGCTCGCTCATGATAGGGATGTCATCTTCAACCTTCTCTTCCTCATCAAAACTACTGAGGTGGAGATTATACTGTGAACTTTTGTGTCCCTACTCCACTTGACCACATGCCCTGCAACTCCAAAACAAAACTTTTGATCTCTACCATATCGGCCCTGATAGAGTTTTTGGGTGATGCAAATTTTCTTAGAGGCATGATGCAATGCATGACATTATTTCCCATATCCATTCCAACTTCACCTAAGGCCTCCATATCCATTTCCACCTGACTCACCTTGAGAGAAATTTTATCAAAATCCACATTCCAACCCATCTCCACTCTCTCTTTCCCTTTAGATGACTCCCCTTTCATATCAATCAGAGAGAACCTACAGCCCTATTATTAAAAGATTTCCCTTCCCCTGAGATGTCATACTCTTCTTTCTCCTCAGTTTGTTCATATGGTCAGCAAGAGTACAATTTTCATTCTGAATCCCCAGATTTGGGCTCTAATTCCTTTACCACCACCGGTTTACCATTCTTAAAAATAAAAATAATTAGACCATGGTGTATTGAGGTATCAATATTTCCCTATTGAAAATCATTCACCATGCGTAGAGAGAGACATAAACAAGAAAAAGGGAAGGCTCATAAAATCTTATGCCTAAACATATTAAGCATAGTAAGATGGTGAGTAAATATCTTTCTATAATTCACTTCAAGAGTAATGTACCTCATAAGGTGGAGGAAGACCATATTCCAAATATCAGGGATGCAAAATCTAGCTATACCATCTACCACATAGGTAAACCATTTCTTTACCATGGAAGAAAGTCTAAATTTTGTGCTTACGTCTAGTGTGGTCTTTGAATATCTTTAAGCCCCCTCCATCTCCATTTCATTTCTTGTGCTATGAATCCTCGAAACCTAAATTTCCATGTTGGATCACCATGTTACCATTGTTCCATGCCCGACCAAACTCCAACGCAAGATAAGGATCAGACCCCATGATTTTTGAGATGAAATTCCTAAACCCCCAATTTTAGAATGTGCCACAAGGAGGGGTTGTCCTTCAAGGCACCATAGCTCATGGGCTGGTTCTCAAATGACCACCTCCCATGGTTTTAGTCAACTGAGATTGAAAATGGAAGAAACAATGGCCAAAATGAATCGTAAGAGAAAAATTAATACAAATCCCACCATATATCCTACACGTGTGAAGGGTCTGCTAACCATAAGAACAAGGATGACATCCCAATGAGGGAAAAGAGCCACCAACACATCAATTACTTAATGTTATTAATGAGATTAATAACATTGGTGATATCATCTCCCTCTCACACACTTTAAAATTACTACCTTTAGCCCCAAATTGGCAAGATGATCCACACATTTATTACCCTTTCTAGGGGTATGAATAATTACATTTATCAAACTCTTTCAAAGAAAATTTTTATTTAGTATCTTTAAGGATATTTCTTATGGTCCAATTATTAATTGTATCCTTTCTCACATTCTCAAGGGTTAAAATCTTGTTTTGAACAACTAACCAAAAAAACATGTTGACATTGGGGAGTAAATCCTTAATCAATTTTCCTCTACAAATCCTTTGCAAGACAACATATGTTTTGACAATGAATATGTTTGGTCCAATAACTGATATGTCAGGTGTTATACTTAAGCATTTTAGTCATTGATCTCCATCAATGCATGTAGGAAAAGCATTTTTGTGAAAACAATTGATCTAGGATGTTTAAAAGACATCAAATTATTTTAGAAACATGTTCAATATTTTTCATTCAAACAACAACATATTATAAGTACAACATAAAAGGTATTTTGTAGTAATTAACAAATATTTCAAATAAATACAATTTTTTCCTCAATCTTTTTACAATTCAATTCAATTCTAGTTAAGGAAGGAAGACTTCAACTTGTTGACCTTGGGGAGTAAATCCTTAGTCAATTTTTCCTCCAGAAATCCTTTGCAAGACAACATATGTTTTGACAATGAATATGTTTGGTCCAATAACTGATATGTTAGGTGTTATACTTAAGCATTGTAGTCATTGATCTCCATCAATGCATGTAAGAAAAGTGTTTTTGTGAAAACAATTGATCTAGGACGTTTAAAAGACATCAAACTATTTTAGAAACATGTTCAATATTTTTCATTCAAACAAAAACATATTATAAGTACAACATAAAAGGCATTTTGTAGTAATTAAAAAATCTTTCAATCCTTCCAATAAGAATAACTTTTAACATCCACGATGCTAGTCACACTTTTGTTTCGAGTAGTAACAAATTTAAAAAATAGGTTACAAATTTCACTTCAATCCCAAACTACTATACCTTTTTTTGTTATATCAATTCAATCCTCCAACCAGGTGGAAGTTCATCACATGAGATTAACACTGGAGATACTAGTGAGAAACTAAACTCAATATGTATTTCTTTAGCTTGTTAAATGATAGTGACTCTTTAGCTCAAAATATTATATTCTTCAAATACATTTGACCGCTAAGCTCAAACTAGGTTGATTTAATTTGTTAAATCCCAGTGACCACTAAAATCAAAATAATATCTTACTTTCTTTTTTTGAAACCTAGAGACCATGAAGATCCAAATATTATGTTGTGTCATAAGCTAGTGGATGCTAAGTTCAAAATATCATTCAGTAACTTGTTAAATGAAAGTGACCACTAAGCTGAAATAATATAAACAAAAAATTTATGATTGTACTGCTAACAAAACAATCTTGATTGATTTGTTATATATATATACCCACACCATTCTAAATTCACATAAGGGTTCAATATAAGAAGAAATTTTAACATCCACGAGGCTAGTTAAAAGATGAAAAAGCATATTATTCTTTTCATGTAACATGTAATTATACTTGTAAGAGAACACAAACCAAATAAGCATATTATTCTTTCCACATACTGTAATTGTATCTACATTTAAGTTTATCTTGGTCTAAACTAAACATGCTACTCTCCATTGAAAAAATCAGACCCCGAGATAGAGAGGACTTGTGGGGATGCATTTTTTTTCAAAAACAACACCATCCCCATCTCATTCCATTCAAATAGTGTTTTGTGAAATCACCTCACCAAATATTACAAACAAATTCCCATCACAAATTGTTTTGCTCTCCTTGTAACATCTTTGTGCTTACCCTCTTCATTTCCATGTGTAGAATGAACAACCTTGGAGAACCTAAATGTAACAAATAGATGTGTCAATAAAGAAATTATAATAAGATATTGCTTTATGATTTATTGTCTGATAATCTATACAATATGAAATCATGTCTAGAAATGTTAGTTATTTCACCTTGCTCCATTTTGTTTACAAATTCTTCCTTTATAATATATATTAACTAAATACATCTAATATCACTAACATTCAAACCTTCAACCTCCAATAAATGTAGTAATTTAAAGAACATTAACTAATTAATGTTGCGGTTTCCTTAACATTAACTAAGATTACAATAAAATTTTTTAGGTTATGTTGAGGCATAACCTCTTTTGGTGCTACAAGAGGATATGACATTTGTATATTTTTTTGGGCATTTATGACATTCATAGATTGCATTTGTGTGATGGATAGGATCAATTAATGACTATTACTAATTAGGAAAAATTTCAATTAGAAATCTTGGAGACACGTGTTGAAGATTGGAATGAAGGTGCTTGACATCTCTATTTAAGCATCGTCTATATCAGGCCTTTGGAAATCATTGTCACAATAGCCCTATTCACTATGGGTGGCACCATCAAACACATTGAGCCTTCTTCTTGTGAAGAGGTCAAGGCTGACCAGTAGTATGGAATATTTTTCATGATGGTGGTGTTACATCGTCATTTATGGAAAGATTGTCTAGTCACTTTTTCGAGTGACCAGCAGTGTGCTGGAAACCTAGAAGAAAGGAAGAGTCAAAGTGGGCAAGATGAATTTTTTTATTTTGATAAAGATTCCATTGTGGATATGATGGGGATCTCTTAGAGGGAGACATTTATTTTAAATGTTGGCTTCAAGGAGGAGATGGATGATTTCTTGTGTCTGGTGAAAATCGAGAATGTATCATTAGGGCTATGAATGGGACTCGCTTCCACAAACTTGGGATAGATTTTTTGATCAACTGAGGATGTACTTAATGTTAGAGCGATGCTACTGAAAGTGATCTATAGAACTCATATTTTTATTCTAGTGCATATTCAACATGATCGGAAGGTAAACGTTTTGGCTTTTTCTATTTCAATCGCTTGAGAAGTCCATTAAACTGGGTAGAGAAGATGAAGGTTATTTCCTACACCAAGGAATTTTGTATTTTCTCTTTAAAATTGAAGCTTACCAAAAATAAAAATTGTGTTTCCCCTCTAATCCAAACAAGTAACATCATGTCCCCCTTCTCTTCGCAAATAGCTCCCTCTTTTCGTCGTTATCACCATCACCTTTATCTCCATTCTAAGATCTGATTCAAATATCATGATCATTAGCCAAAGCGGTCAGGTGGTCTCCCCTCATTTTTTCACTTTTGTCTCTACCTCATCTTCTCTAGTGGATCTTAACCCTTCGACCCCTTGGATCACTCTCATAAGGTCTCGAACCACTTTCGGACCGACATCTACTTCCTCTCCACCTCTTCCATGCTTCTATGGCTTCTCCTCTTGTCTCCATAGACATTGTAATGGATATAACCTAATAAACTCACCTAATCATAGAAGCATGTGTAGCTACCCTCCATCTTTTCATGGAAGTTAGCATGGACTCATAAATTACGAGATGTGTTGTGCAGGTCTCTCCTTGGTTTACCCTATTTCTCCTCTTTCACAAAAAAAACGGCTTCCCCCACTGTAGCTTCGGAACACGATGAGAATTTTGAGAAGATCTCTCTGATCCGCATGAGGCCACTAAATATTATGTTACACTCAGTAACTTCTATCAAGGAATGGAAAAGTTACATGGAAATGACCTGGGTGAAAATCAACAAAGACTTCTTGGAACACATTAAGTTAGTGGACATGTTGGTTGAAGAAAACCCTACTGTTGATGCTAAGGATGAAGCAACTACTCTCATGAATATCCATAAAATGTAATTTGGCTTTTTCTCGGTTTGGGACTTTTTGGTTTTTTTTTTTTTTCTACATACGGGATTATTCTCTTCTTGTTTCATTGTAATATTTGGTCATGAGGGATTTTTTGTGCAATTATGCGGGTCATTTGAAAAAACTCACTTTTACTCTAATTTCAAATAGTTTTATGTTTTGGCATATCGTAGCCATAACTAAGCTCCTAATATATTAATGAGTTTTCTTACATCCTTAAGATCGATATGCTCCAAATATTATGTCTTAGTATAACCTAGGGGCTTCTCGGATCATAAATATACTACTTTATTTTTCTAAAACCTAACAACCACCAAGCTCTAAAAATTTATGTTGTGGCATAACGTACCATTGTCTAATATCAAAATACAATTCTCTTACTAGTTAGGTGCTACCGAAAACTAAGACTGGAATATTATATTGAGATTAGCACAAGAAAAGTTATAAATATCTCCCTAAAATTTGTTAGATGTTGTAAAATATATTAACTATGAATTATTAAACCCTAGTGATAAAATCTCCAAATAACATCTTGTGGCAAAACCTAGGGGTCGTGAAGCTCAAAATATATTTATTTTTTATGTTAACTTCTACGGTATTTTGAGCTTGAAATAATATATTATTTAAGTACCTAGCAGCCACTAAATTCAAACTATGTTGATTCAAATTTTCTAAATGCCAGTGACCATTAAGATCTAAATATTATGTTTTAGCGTAACCCAATGAAAGCTAAGCTAATAATATCTTATTTCTTTTGTTTAAATCTAGTGAGCGCTAAGCTCCAAATATTATGTTGTGTCATAATCTATCGATGCTAAGCTCAAAATATCATTCAATAACATGTTAAATGATAGCAACCACTATGCTCGAAATAATATATTATGGAAGTACCTAGTCTCCACTTAGTTCAAAATATGTTAATTTAATTTGTTTAATCCTATCGATCGTAACCTCCATATATTATGTCGTTGTTTAAACTAGTGTCACTAAGTTCAAAATATATTCTTGTAATTTGTTAACTGTTGTAAAATATCGTAACTATGAATTATTGAACCCTAGAAAATTCAATCTCCAAATAATATGTTGTGGCATAAGCTAGTGGATGCTAAGCTCAAAGTATCTTAAACCACCGGTAGTCTCCAAATATTATGTGGTGGCATAACCTAGTGGGCGCTAAGCTTGAAATATCTTAATTCCAAATCTTAAATTCATACAAAAAATTCAACTAATTTATATTGGTCTTGATTGCTATAAAGATCTCCAAATTCAATGTCGTTGATAAACTTAGAGGTCACTAAGCTCAAAAAAATGTAATTTAATTTGTTGAAACCTAGCAACTTCTAAGTTTACAATATAATTTTTAGGTTATAACCACCATTTCATTAAATTTAGACTAATTTTAGTCCAAGATTTTTTTCAAAAAGTTCATTATCGGTTTCTTCACATCTAAATTTCAGTATTTAAAAATGTTATTATTGGTTTTCCAAAATGTTATTACTAGTTTTCAACATTTGAGTTATTGGTCTCCAATAATTGCATTATTGGTTTCAATTTTTAGTTAATTGAATTATGAGGTATAATGGGGGGCCACCCATTCTCCCTATTAATTTTCACTCACATTGGAAAAAAAATCATTACATTTAGACTAATTTTAGTCAATAATTTTTCAAGAAGTTCATTATCAATTTCTTTACATCTAATTTTTTTTATTTAAATATTAATTTTTGGATTTCAAATATGTTATTATTGGTTTTCAACATTTGAGTTCTTGGTCTTTAATAATTGCATTATTGGTTTCTAATTTCTAGTTAATTAAATTATGAGGGAGAATGTGAGGCCACCCATTCTCGCTATTAATTTTCACTCACATTGGAAAAATAGATAAGAAGTTTATTGTCTTTATAATTTTAATTAAAAAGAATGGGAGGTAAATATATTACCTTTTATACCCATATTAGAAGGCTTCCCAGTTGTTCCAATTTTTTTTACATTGCATGATAATGAGAGGCCACACATTCTACCTCTTCATGGTTATTTTGATCTCAAATGCACAATAGGATGTCATCTAGTTTAATAATTTAATTTTTCATAATATATTTGGTTTCCAATTGTTGGTTGATATTTGAGGGAAAATTGGAAGCCACCTATTCTCCCTTTATTTTTATTTAGATTGATATAATAGGATTCCATCTAGTTCACTTAAGGATTAGCTCATTTAAATGATGATTAGGAGGCCATCTAGTTCAACATGTGTAATTTCCATATTATTTTTACTCATACAAACAAAATTGAGTGAAAAAAATACTACTAAATCAATTGTTTCCATTTTGTTAGTTTTTTTTTTTATTATTGGCAAATAGTTTTTTGAAAGGGACTATACCCTTGTTTACAAAAGAAGGCCTAGAAGCCAGGATAAGCAAGATAACCAGAGAGAAAAGGATCAGAATCCAAATGTTACAATGAAGTTCAAAGTAGCCAAAAAATAGCTACCAAGACGAAACAAAACAGCAAAATTACTGTGAAAAAGTAGTAAAGGGTGCAAAAAAACAAAAAAACAAACAAGGACAGCAGAAGCATCAACAACTACTTTTTAGTAGCTTTGTCAATGATGGTTTTGATATTCTTCCAGGATTTGAACATTCCCAAAGTTGTCATGTGGGCAGCGTCATTATAATCCAGCTGCTCCACGGTCTTCTTACTTTCCTTATCATTACCCCAAAGAGTAGCCGGAACTCCGCTTAGGTTGGAGACACTTTTGACGTGTTGCTCAATGAACTCCTCAATCGCCCTAAAGATGGCAATGTTGTAATCATGTCGAGTTTTGGCCTTCCCTAAGCGGGAGTCTAAGGAGTGCAGCTTCTTGTAAATATCTTCAATTTGGCTGCTGTCAACATCCTCCTCCTCCTCCTTCTTCCTCTTTCCTTTCTGTTTTGCCAAGTTTTTAACTTCATCCTTCAACAATTTCATATCAGCCTCTAGGGCTTCCAGCCTTCTTGAAGGGCTTTCCAATTGCACTTCCCGAGGGCTTGCACTGCTGATATTCAGGAGGTCATGAGCAATTTCAAATTCCTGAGAACCCTTCTCCACAGCAAGAGTCTCAAGGTTAAGCTTCCTAGAAGCCCTGGTAACCGGTCTCCGCGAGGAAGAGGCTAAGTGGGGGGCGGGAGCAATAGAAGGGGGAATGGGAGAAGATGCCTGAATGGCCGGCGGGGGGGTGACAGCGGTGACGGGGCAGAGAGAGGAGAAACAGGGCTGGCAGCAGCAGAGCCCGGTAGAGGGGGAATCGAGCTAGGGGAGGATGGGAGACTAGGAAACTTGAGGAGACAACATTTGTGCAGCAACAAAATGAGCCCTTGGTGCAACGGAACCACCCGGGAATGTTTTTGAAACTCGAAAATGGAGCGTTCAAGTGAGTTCAGCAAGTAATGGGGGAAGCAAACCAAACGATCCCTATGAAAGTGATTAAGAAAAATAAGGTGTTTCACAGAACCAGTGACAAACCTTCCCTCCAAGGAGATGAACCATATCATCATGCGGGTTACTTCATCATAAGGCGGAGGGATCGAGCTAACAAGCAGGCCCGTTGTTATATAGGTCAGCTTCTCCTCTCCCTCAACAAATCTCCTCTCTTCAGCATCTTTATCGACCCTTTTGTTGAAGAAACGGAAGCCCTCCAAGCCAAGGCTGGTCACTTCAGCAATAAGATCTTCATTGATTAAGACCTTCTGCCCCCCATATTCCACTGTCCTCTCCTTCCAATCCTTTGCAAAACGCACAGAGATGCTCTGATCATGTCCCTGAATCCTGTCCATGAAGTTTGTTATGCCACCCTTGCTAAGAATGTTCCACAGCTCAAT
The DNA here is from genome assembly GCA_018340775.1 of Taxus wallichiana var. yunnanensis. Classification (NCBI taxonomy): domain Eukaryota; kingdom Viridiplantae; phylum Streptophyta; class Pinopsida; order Cupressales; family Taxaceae; genus Taxus; species Taxus wallichiana. The sequence goes on from CM031239.1 coordinate 122,760,517, forward strand.
ATTCTCTTTCCAGTCTGGGTCCACACTGGGCTCAATTTGACAAGGAGGACCCCCCATCTTCTTTTCTCTGATCTGATTGCAAAGATTCCTAACTGATCTCTAATGCCAGTCCGCTTTTTGCTATAGTAATCCACATAATGATGGAAATGAGAGCCGTTGCTATTCCCACGATCGGCTGCGTGTCTGCTGATCTGAGCCTGCTGAAAAGTGCATGTGAGAATAGCCCGCTCCCTGTCATCAATCACTTTATCACCGCCTTCGGTTTCCGTGGAGGTTTGAATCCACCTTTTAACAGTCTCAATGCAGTCCGCATGCACGATTTTCAAAACCGTATATCTCCACTTGAAATTCCCCATATGATTCACACTATCCTGATTATTAGACGTGATTTGCATAAACCAATACTTTAAATCAACACGTGTTGGAGTATTTTTGAAGTTGATCCACGCCTAAAAATCATAACTCATTTCTAGATATTGCTTGCGTATTGAGATCCGCCTGAATGCTATTTTGAAGCTGTTTGGGGATGCTATTATTGTCCCAAACTGTAAGATTAACATTAATGCCATAATTTTCCAGCACATCCGCCAATTTATTACCCTCCCTGTAGGTATGCGTGATCCTGATGTTACTGAAAGTATGAATAATACTTATGGACTCTGCAATAAAATCCTTGATGCTCCAACTTGGAGATGAGCACTGTTTAAGAAGATTAATGATATTTAGGGAGTCTCCTTCAATAATGAGGTTCTGAATATTATGTGTCTGGGCAATTCTCAGACCCCAAAGAGCAGAAAGAGAATATCTAGTCAAGCACTATTATTATAAAAACAAGAAAATCAACATATACATTTAATATATTTTACACTAAAAATAAGTTCACAATTTAAATTTCACTTACAATTAATAATCATCAATAGTTAATTTAAAAGTTCTCAATGAATGCCTCAAGTTTTTTACAAGCCCCACATGTTTAACCCAAGTACATAGATGGGTTTTTATAATTTTATCTTTCTCATAAGATCCATCAAAATCCCAACTACGTGGGATCTTAAAGTAATTAGCATTTCCAAACTCTTCAAATATGTATTTCCCCTCATCAATGAATAATATGTTAGAATCAACATATCTCTCTCTCGTACACATCAATAACATCCTTTAAAATTTTCTTATATACAGGCATCAAATTTCCACTCCGAGATCTCTTAAATGTATTTGATATTATACAATGTTCTCTTCCCAAGTGAAACACAATTTTGTATCTCGTAACCAAGTAAAGTGTGCAAGAAAAGAATGTACTTCTTTTCTATCTAAAAATGTAAACCACAAAGCAAGATCGAAATGTTCTCTTGCAACCTCTAATAAATAGGAGAATAAATCCTTTGGAAATATGTATATGAAGCATATTTAAAATCATGTTGTAATTTGTAAGGCTTAGTTCCAAAATATCCTGGAACTCCAAACAACAATCCTTCTACTCCCAATATCAACAATTTCCTTGCAACTGAAATCAAATGTATGATATACATTATTATAGAGATTAAATTAATAATTAATCCTATAAATAACCACATCAAAAAAATTGAAACTCATGCAATGTTATAGCATAAATAACAAGATGTATACTAAATTTAAAATAACTTCCAAAAGTACATCCCTATTACTACAAAAATCAATAAATTCATTGTAATTGAAGTTAAAGATATGACAAACATTACTAGCATTTTAATAATTACACTAGTAAAAAACAAAAATAAAAATAAATTTATGTCAATACTATAAAATAAATAATAATAATACATTATATTAACTTTGGAATGGATTTTATTGTCTTACAATACAACATCGTATCTTCAAAATGATTTCAAAATTTTCTCACAATGAAACTAGCTCAAAATTTTCATTGTAATATCATTTAAAATTTTTAACTAATGATCTTGCATCATTTACATCATTCTCAAAAGAGCTCAGGATCTTCCAAACATGATCCATTAACCAATTATCATCTTGCATATCGTTTGAGAAAGAAAAAATTGGTGCAATGAAACAATTTTCTTGAGGAACCCCTACCATTTTAGAACTGATCAATATGGTATTTGTAGTGTCATATGATTTATTATTTGACCATACTATATTCATATCTTTAACCTGTTCACAATTTGTATTTGTGCACATTTCAACACCATAATAAAATAAAGCTCTCTGCTTACCATCCCCATATTTCTTCAAAATCTTCTTCCCTAAATATTTAACATCTTGGCCACATAAACTTGACCAAAATGCTATCTCAAATTTAGTACATATGCATTTTAAAAATTGAGATAACTTTTGTCTTGGAACATAATGACATCCTTTGTCGGAAAGATCCAGATATTTTAGAAGTCACTTGAAAAATTAGCACACCTTCCAAATCTAGTATCAATAGAGGTTTTCTACTTAGATCTGCACAAATAAATTATTGAATCATATACTCTAAAAACTACCAATTACAACATTTTTAAAAATTAAAGTAACTAAATTTTCTTATACTATACCTGAAGATTGTGGTATTTGGCCTTGAATTGTTGACTCTCCATCTATATTTTCATCAGAACTGCAAATAAATGTTTCATATAATTAATCATTTAAATTCACTAATTGCAATAAAAAATATTATATGAAATTTAAAAGTGAGTAGTTAATTACATGTTTCAGTAGTGTAGTGTTATTTGAACCTTTTCAACTTCTTGATTCTCTATATTTTCTGGATATTTTACAACATTAGGTATGATTGGATCTTCTACCTAGGAACATTTTCCAAATATTTTTATTAGATATGCATTTACGTTTCTTAGAAACTATTGTTTTATTGCATCCAAGTCAATACCTTGTGAAACATCCCAAAAATCAATGCAAGTGGTTCTTTATATGTTTCAGAGACACTCAATTCTTGAATTTCCACACCTACAAACAAATATTCACTAATATTAGACCAATTATGAAAAAATAATGAAAATGGTAGTTAAAAAACATCTTAAAAAGAGATCACAAATTCTTACATCATTAAGTATGTGACCAATTAGATATCAAAAACATTCATAAACTAAAAATAATTTGCAACAAAAAAATTCAATTTAAAATATAAATATGTGAAATAAATTTTTGTTTAGTTCACATATCTGTAAAATTAAAAATAGACTCCAAAATTGAAATAATAAAAAATAAAAAAATGAGGTCTCATATTCTCCCTCAATGTGATAAAATCATAAATGAGAAATGATGGCTTCCTATTATCTATTAAAGAGTAAAATAGGTGAAGATGAGTAATTATCTAACTTTTAAAATATTTTGAAGTGAAATTAACAATGAAGAGGGAGAATGATAAGCCTAAAAATCTATCTCAAAGTGGAAAAATAATTAAAGGAAGAATGGGAGGCCTCCCATTATCCATCAACATGAAAATCTCATGGAGAATATGAATGACCTCACATTCTCCCCTAGAGTGAAGTAGAACAATCAAAGGGAGAACTGTAGGCCACATGAAAAAAATTATAGGGATAATGAGAGGTATCACATACTTCCTCAATTCTTCAATGTGCAAAAATATTATCTTATACAAAATAAACTTCAATTTAAGAGAATACATTTTGATAGTATAATAATTTAATTTTTTTCTTTCTAAAATAAAAAATTATAATCATAGAAAGGTAAAAACTCACCACGTGCACATGAAGCCTCAATGGTTGAGATTTCCTTGTAAAATGTCTTCATAAATAACTCTTGGTCAACATTTTCAACAATTGATACAAGAGAATGATCACCTATTTTTACAAATGTTGGAAGTAATGTGCATCATGTATAAATGGAGATAATGTTGCTCTCCTCTTGTGTGTGATTTTTTTATCAAATTGTTCCAAAACACTCCATTCGCTCAAATAGAATGGATTCCTTGACCCAATAAGATTAAGATCATTACAAGAAGGAATTTTCACTTCATCTTCATTATGCTCCCAATCTAAATCAACCTGAATTTTTTTCTTCCTCTTCATCATGGTTATGGATGTCATAAACAACACATATTACTAAAAACCCATCAAAACCATGGGAAGTATACAATCTATAGCACCCATAATCAAGCTCTGAAACATTATCCTTAACATATCTACAGTATATTGTCACAACTTCTGCCACAATTGGTACTTTTAAAATTGGAACCAGAAACACACAAACACATCTACTTGCATTTGTTCCCAAAAATGTGAACATGTCAATAAGGTCCTTTATTGTTACATCAGTAACAATATTACACATATCCATAACAAGAAGATCACATGCAAGCATAGATAAACTAGAAATATTCTCAATGTTGTTTTGAGTCCAAATGGAAAACTACAACAACAAGTAAAATTATTTGTATCTGGATCTTTGGCTAGAGTATTGTTGTGAAAAGCTTGAATATACAAATCTAATATTTTTGTGTTGCAATATTGTAGGTATTTTTGGTTCCTTAGCCTCATTTAGTTTTCTTTTTCCCTTTTTAGCAATTTCTTTTCCTTTCTGAATTTTTGAATTTCCTTTTGAGAATTTTTTGACCAATAGCAAAGTGTTTTTCTTCACCAATTATGTGACATAATTGAGCCAAATGGGTTCTATGAATTCCATATTTATTTACCACATTTTTTGCATCACATTGAAGTCTTGTACAATTGTCACCATCCTTCATGCAAACATATTCAAATATCTTTTCTTTTGTGTTTCTTTCTTCCTTAATTATTTTGCAATAATTGGAAATGGTCTCATCTCTTTGACCAGGTTCAACTAATGTCCTCAACCAAACACATCCTTCATATATCTCATCAACAAGACAATCCAATTCATTTTCATCAAGCCCATGTATGCACTAAAAAAATTAGCATTGAATTGTTTTATTGAATTTGTTGTGAATTCATCTTGGTTGTCTTTTTTGGGTGAACATGCTAATGCACCCAATCTATATAGTTAAATTTTTTTCCCACTTTTCCCAAATAGAATCAAGAAAGTACACAAATGTCAACTTATCACGCAAACTTTCTTCTTTTTCTATTTCAAATATATCAAGCACCTTTTAATGAACCCTTGCATTTAAATTTATTACAAGCATGAGTGTTAATTTCTATTTAACTATAAATATTCAATAAATATAAATTTGAAATAAATTTATAATACACACCTTCCACTCTGTTGACTATTCATTTCCCCTTCCTGGATATTTGGGTCTTCCACAACTTATCCATAGCTCTCTTGCTTTTGATATCATATCAATAAACTGTGTCTCAACCCACACTTTGTTTTCCCGATTTTGTTTTCTTATAAATAACAGATATTGTACTCAATGGAACATTATGGGCCATGATTCTAGCATTTCTCATTCTATAATGATTGTGCACATCAACATATTTGGATTGCAAAAGTATTTTCTTTTGGGAACTAATGGTGTGTTTCCCATCTAATATATAAAAATTGATGTTCTCATCCATGAGATCCTCCTCTATTATAATTTCAGCAAGTTGTTTTGTTATCTTGTTGAAAGGAAGAAGTATTGCATCTCGAGGAGTTGTAATCATATTTTGTATCATTGAGGAAACTATTTTTGAAACTTCATCTTCATCTAGCTTCCTAAATTGGATATCTTTAGGTGCAATTTCACACACCTCGAACATCAATAGAAAACACTTTTTCATCAAACAAGAAATGTTTTACCTCTTCACTAAGTTCTGGATTTTTTTAAAAAGAGAGTCTCTACTTTCTTTTCAACTTATTTATTTGGATCTTTTTCATCTCCTTGAAAGAGGAAAGAGATATATCTACCTCTAATGAAGGTAAATATGAATGCTTGTGATATGTCATTTTTCTGACAAGTGCAAGATTAGTTCCAAGGTGTGAAGACTTTCTGTTAAGAAGATGAAGAATTGAAGATGTTGTATGTTTTCCATACAACCTTTTAAGACTTTGCAACATACCTCTATATATTTCTTGTGATGTAGCCACACCTTCCTTATTATTTCTATCAGTTGGGAATGGTAAATTCCAACCAAAACCAACACAAGAATATTTAGCATTTTGTATTGACTTCTCCATTAAATATTTATGATAATTGGCCACATAGAGATCCATTTCCAAAAGATAGCATTTTCTTGTGATGTTATCAATTCTCTCAACTTGAACCTTGATCACATATTTATTTATTGGTTTTACAACTATAACCATACCAATTTTTGTTACATCATTAACTATCATCTGAAACATCCATAAGTCATCATGAAAGTTATCTGGCTTATGTACTTCAACAAACCATTCTTCATCCAAAATACCTCTTTCAAACTCTCTATCAACTTTTTGTAGTGGTATTTCTACAAATGAAACTTGACCAAGTGTTGCCATATTGTTCCTACAAATGAGACATTTGAACAAAGCTATCTCAATATCAATAATAATGAAAATAAACTACAAGTGTTTCCATAATGTTCATACAAATGAGACATTTGAACAAAGTTATCTCAATATCAACAATAATGAAAATAAACTATAAACAATTCTTGATTACATCTAATTATTTTTTCACTAAAAAATAGTAGGGATAATTGTTTTAGATTATCATCAATATTAACATTAATAAAATATAAAGAGGCCTACCACCATTTCCTAAAATTATCAAACATTTTTCATGGTATGTGAGGCCTACCATTCTCTTCCACTAATATATTTCATGGAATGGGAGGAGTACCATTCTCCTTCGAGAATATTTTTCAACATCAAAGTAAGAAACATAATCAAGAGGGAGAATGGGAGGTCTCACATTCTCACAAATATTAAACAATAATTATGAAGTAGAAAAGGAGATCTTCCTTTTTCCTTAGAGTGGAAAAATATTTTATCTTCCTCAAAAATTAAAATTACAATCAAGAGGGTAATTGGGAGGCCTCTAAATCTCCCTAAAATTATAAATCAAATTTTCATGGTATATGAGGCCTACCATTCTCTTCCAATAATACCCTTCATTGGAGGAGAGACCTACAATTCTTAACCAATGATAGTTTTCATCCTTAGAATAAAAAAATAAAAAAGGTAGATTAGGATGTCTCCCATTCTCCTTCATATTGAAAAATAATTAAGAGGTAGAAAGGGAGCTCTCCCTTTCTCCCTTAAGTGAATTTTTTTCCTCAAAGTAAAATTACAATCAAAATAAATGGGAAGCCTCCTAATCTCTCTAAAACTATAAATCAATATTTCATATAATGAGAGGCCTACCATTCTCTTCCAATAATAGTTTTCAACCTTATATTTAAAAAAATCAAGAGGAAAATGAGATGTCTCCAGTCTCCTTCATATTGAAAACTAATTAAGAGGAAGAAAGGAAGCTCTCCCTTTCTCCCTCAAAGTAAAATTACAATCAAAATAAATGGAAAGCCTCCTAATATCTGTAAAACTATAAATCAATGTTTTATAGAATGGGAGGCCTACCATTATCTTCCAATAATAGTTTTCAACCTTAGATTTAAAAATATCAAGAGGGAGAATGGGAGGTCTCCCATTCTCTTTAATATTGATAAATAGTAAGGTAAAAAGGATGGTGTCTCTTTTTCCTCAAAGTGTAAAGAATAATTTTTCTCTGTCAAAATAAAATTATATTGAAGAGGGAAAAAGGGAGACCTCCCAATCTCCATAAAATAAAAACTATTTTTTCATGTAATGGAAGGCCTACCATTCCCTTACATAATATTTTAAATAGAATGAGAGTCTTACCATTATCTTCTAATTATAGTTTTCAACATCATAATAAACTAGTAATAGAGAGAGATAATGGAAGGTCTCACATTCTCACTCATATTGAAAAATTATTATATGGTATAAAGGAGGTCTCTTTTCTACCTCAAAGTAAAAAATTTATTTTTTCCTTGATGTAAAATTATAAATAAATTTTCTGAGAATATATTTCATGGAATGGGAGGCCTAACCATTAGGTATTTCTCTTTTGATAATAAAATTCAACCTCAAAGTAAAAAAATATTCCAAAGGGTGAATGGTATGTCTCACATTCTCCCTCATATTGAAAAATAATTATGAGGTAGAAAGGGAGGCCTCCCTTCTCCCTCAAAGTAGAAAATATGTTTTTTCTCTCTCAAAGTAAAATTACAATCAAGAGGGTAAATGGGAGGCCTATTGATCTCCCTAAGTTTCTAAATCAATTTTTCATGGTATGTGAAGACTACCATTATTTTATGATAATATATTTCATGTAAACTTCCAATAATAGTTTTCAACCTCAGAGTACAAAAACAATCAAGAGGGAGAATGGGATGTCTCTAATTCTTACTAATATTGACAAATATTATGATGTAAAAAGGAACGTCTCCCTTCTCTCTCAAAATAAAATTACAATAAAGAGGGTAAAAGGGAGGCCTTCCAATCTCCCTAAAAATATAAATTATTTTTCTTAGAATGGGAGGCCTACCATTTTTTCAAAAATATTTGTCAACCTGAGAGTAAATAAATGATCAAGAGGGAGAATGGAGGTCTCCCATTCTTACACATAATGAAAAATAATTATTAGGTAAAAATGGATGCCTCTCTTTCTCCCTAAAAATAAAATTACATTCAAGAGGTAAAATGAGAGGAATCCCAATCTCTCTAAAATTTTATATCAAATTTTCATGGAATGGAAGGCCTACCATTTTCTTATATAATATTTTTATGAAATGAAAGGTCTAACATTCTCTTCCAATAATAATTTTCAACCATGTAGGAAAAATATAATAAAGAGGGAGAATGTGAGGTCACCAATTCTAACTCATATTGAAAAATGCCTATCATTCTCTTCCAATAATAGTATTCAAGAGGGAAAAAATGATCCTCCCAATCTCCCTAAAATTATAAACAATTTTTTTATGGAATGGTAGGCTTACCATTTCTCTTCTAATAATAGTTTTCAACCTCATAGTAAAAATAAGAAAGAGGGAGAATGGGAGGTCTCCCATTCTCACTCATATTGAAAACTTATTATGAGGTAGAAAGGGAGATCTCCCTTTCTATCTCAACATGCAAATAATATTTTTATCCCTCAAAATAAACTTACAATCAAAAGAGAAAATGGTAGGCCTCCCAATTTCCTTAAAATTATAAAACAATTATCCATGTTATGTGAGGCATACCATTCTCTGAATCTGATAATTTCTTTCATGGAATGGTGGCTTACCATTCTTTTCCAATAATAGTGTTCAATATCAAAGAAACAATAATCAAGAGATAGAATGGGAGGTCTCCCATTCTCACTCATATCTAGAAATAATCAAGAGGGAGATGGGGAAAGAGGAAGAATGGGAGGTCTCCCATTCTCACACATATCTAAAAATAATTGATATGGACAATGAGATGTATCCCTTTCTTAGACAATGGGATGTATCCCTTTCTCTCTCAATGTTGAAAAATAATGTTTCTCTATCAATTTTGAAAAAAAAACTCCCTCAAAGTAAACTTATAATCAAGAGGTGAAAAGAGAGTCATGTCATTCTTTCTACTATTATAAATCAAATTTTCACAAAATGGAAGCCTACCATTCTATTCTAATAATATTTTGCAACCTCGAGTAGAAAATAATGAAGAGGGAGAATGATAGGTCTCCCAATCTCACTCATATTGAAAAATAATTATGAGTTAGAAAGGGAGGCCTCCCTTTCTTCCTCAATATAAATAAAATGTTTCTCCCTCAATAAAATAACAAGAGGAAAAATGGGAGGCCTCCCAATCTCCCTCAAATTATAAATCAATTAAAAGGGATTAGAAGACCTCTCATTCTCAATCTCTTATTATATTTTTCCCTTACAAAAAAATTGAATCAAGATGGAGAATGGAAGGCATCCAATTATACCTCAGCGTAAAAATAATTAAGATAGATAATGGGAGCTCTCCCTTCCTCCCTCATACTTTTTAAAAAAAAAAAATTTTAGAAAGGGAGGCCTCTGATTTTACATCAATTTCAAAGAAATCAAAAGAGAATGACAAGCCTCATTTTCTATCTTACAGAGAATAAACATTGATGACATAGAATGGGAGGCCTCCCATTCTTCCTGAATGTGAAAATCAATCAATTTTTTATATATAAAGTAGAATGAGAGGTCTTAATTCTTTCTTAAAAATCAGAACTTTGAGTGAGAATCAACAACTGCCATTATCACTCAAATACTTTAATTTGATGGAGGATGGGAGGCCTCCCATTCTCCCTCAAGTTCAAAGGAAAATATAATGTCTCACACTCTCAGTCAAAGTAAAATAATGTTAATTTATAATGGAAGGCCTTTGATTCTCCTTAAATTTTAAAACTTTACTAACAGGGAGAAAGTGAGGTCTCTCATTCTCCCTCATAATGATGTGTTTTTAGAATACTAATTAAAATAATAATGAATATTCTAATATTTAACTTATCAACATTCACCTATCAAAAACATAATATTCTAATATTTAATTTAGTTTCAACATCAATAAAGTTATATTGATTAAACATTGTTAAATTATTACATTAATTTAACATTGCTAGTTAGTTTAGATCTTTATTTTACAATTGCTAGCTAGCTAGTTTCAAGGTAATTTAAAATTTCAATAACAATATATTAATTTAACATTATTGCAAAAAATATTAAAAATTTAATATAGCATGTTAAATTTAAAAATATACCTAAAATACATTAAATAATATTCACTAAAAATATTTAGAATGAACCACTTAAACTCAAGTATTTGTAACACCTCACTTAATCACACATAAAATAATTTGTCTCTATTATTATTTTAGAATTATTCATTCTACTTCTTATAATTATTATTTTTGACCTATTTAAATTTTTATATCAACCTATTTTTAATTGTTATTTCATCATATTTATTTTTATTTTCATTAAAATGGTGTCTAGCTATATTTAATATATTTACACTATTTTAATTTATGTATCAATTTTTTAATTTTAACTTTCAAATTCAATCCCCATCATTTTAAATTTCAATTAATATTGTCAAATGTAAATCATTTTTGTATTCACAAGTAAATACATAAATGTGTACTTGAATAATAAATATCTCGTCATGGATAGGGGACCCCAATCACGTGGGCATGGCGGGTGGCGAGCCCTGTTAAAATGTACCAAATGGATGCCCAAAGGATCGATGGAAATAGCGGCCTACGCTAATGCTTTCTTTGTTATTCATCTTTCCTGGAGGAGGATTTCTTAAGGATCTTAGCTAGAGGTCCTTGGTTCATGGGGCGCATTGTGGTCTTGGTTCAAAATGGTAGCCGAGATTCAATCCTCTAGAGACGGTTATCAAAGAATACCCTATTTGGGTCCGGCTTCCCGAGGCTCTGTTGGAATATTGGGACCTGGATATCTTGTAAGGGATCGCTAAGGCTATATGCACCTTGGTTATAATTGATCCAATCATAACTATGCAGAACAAGGATTTTATTTTCTCGGTTTTGTGTTAATGTGGCCCTGGAAACACCACTACCAAGAAACATTGAGATCAAGGCTCCCTAGGAGTCCACAACTAGAAGATCGACTATGAGTTCACCCCTTTTATGTGCTTTTCCTACTTTAAAGTGGGTCACAATCTCAAGACATGTCCTAAGGTGAAAGAGGAGGTGGCCCAAAAATCCCTACTCAAGAAGACTAAGAACATTAGTAAGGAGGATTTGAAAGGTAAGGGACCTATGCCACCAAATGGCAAAGTGGACCATCAAAGATCAACCATTCATGGAGGTAGATACCCAATCGTGTTGAGACTAAGGATCAAGTCACCGAAGAGCAACACCTAAAAGACTTTGGAAATAAAAGGTCAGAATAAGGAAACAATAGGGAAGTGGTCCAAGAACCTATCATTGACGATGATGATATGGTAGTCTTTGAAGACTGCCAAGAAGATAGTATAATCGGATCAATAGTCCCAGATTCGTTGGAGGCAAGTTTCTTGCCCAAAGACCGGAGGAAACAATACTGGTAAGAAATATGTATAAAATGTTGGATGTTAATTTGGAGGACATCTCCATAGTGGAGGAGGATGTTCAATGGGAACATGAGGCTTTGGAGATGATGATGAAAGTGATCCAAGTTGGTAGCTTGGAGGGTAAGGAAGGAGCCAAAGTTAGTCCAGTTAAGGAAGCAACACAAGATGGAAGTATGGAAGAAAAGCAAGGAGTAAAAGACAGTCCAACTAAGGTGTGCTCGGATCTTCACATCTCAGAGTCCAGCCATCCCCAAATTGGATACAAACACCTAGAACCAGATCCAAGGTAGATGTTGGGGCTAATAAGGCCTCACCAGGAAGACCATCGAAAGGGAAAAAAGGGACAAGGTGACAAAGAAAGACATCATGGAGGGTCATCAAAAACCATTAAATATAGGTAAGAAATCCTTCCACCATAAATGATTTACATTTCTTGGAATATTAGGGGCTTAAATCAGCCCAGTAAGCATAGGATTTTGAGGGATTGAAAGTTAAAGAGAAACTTGATGTGATAATGCTACAAGAAACCAAGATGAATGAAAATAGGATGAGAGATTTTTAGTCTATTCTTTGGAAAGAATTTGGATTTCATTGTCAACCATCGTCATGGTGGTGCCTCTGGAGGGTTATTGTGCTTGTGGAAAAGAGATATATTGGAAGGCTTCCCCTTATCAATAGTCAACACCATGTAGCTATTTGCTTTATGGAAGTCAATACTAGAAAATAATTTATTCTATCAAATATCTATGCCCCCAACATGACAGTGGGTAGAAGAGAACTTTGGGAGCATCTGACCACCTTCAGAAGAATGTTTAGTGACTTAAACTGGATCATCAGTGGTGAACTTCAATACCCTCTTATTCCATTCTAAAAAGAAAGGTGGTATTAATGTTTTCACTGAGAGTATGGAGGATCTTGGTAACTTCATGGGGTGGAATGCTTTAATTGATTTGAACCTTAGTGGCTCCAAATTTACATGGTCCAATAAGAGAGAAGGGGTTAACTTAATCCAAATTAGGCTGGACCATTTCTTGGTTAACACTCAATGGATTCAGGAACAACAATATTCCTTATCTTCTCTTCCATGGATCGGGTCGGATCACAACCCTTTGATCCTCAAAATAGTGTTAGGGAGAACCCCATCGGTAGACCTTTTAGGTTTGAAAAGATGTGGACTACTCATCTGGACTTGGAACAAGAGAATTAAGGATTGGTGGAGTATAGAGGTGAAAGGAAACAACATGTTCAAGGTGACCTCCAAGCTCAAAAATATTAAAACCAATATGAAGATATGGAACAAGGAGATTTTTGGAAACATCTTCCTCAAAAAAAAAAAGAATAAAAGAGAGGATCTCATAATTCTTGAAGAAAATATGGAACAAGGGGGTGGAGTTTTGAGGATAAAGTGAAAGAGAAGAGCCTTCTCTCTGACTATCACAATATTTTGCATAGGGAAGAGGTGTACTGGAAACAACAATCGAGAATCACCTGGCTAAAGGAAGGGGACCAAAACACCAAATTCTTCCATACTTCTATGACTATTAAAGCCAACAAACTTCGTATTCAAGAAGTCAAGAAAGAAAATGGGGATTTGGTCACTGAGGACAAAGAAATAGCTTCCACCATTATTTCCTTTTTCAAAAACCTCTTTATGGAGGATCTTCTTAATGATGAGGTCACCAGAGAAGAGATTTTGAATCTTTTCGAGCCTATTATCAGTCAAAGTGAGAATATGGAGCTTATTGTTATCCCTTCTAAAGAGGAGATCAAAGGTATTTTGGATGTTATGGAAGGTGACAAAAGCCGGGTCTGGATGGGTTTTCAGATTTTTTTCTTCCAACTCTATTGGGATATTGTCAAGACTGATGTCATCGATGTTGTCCAAGAATTTTTCCAGTCAGGATGCATTCTCAAACAAATCAACCATACCTTTCTAGCTCTCATACCTAAAAATCCTGGAGCTAAGGATCTCGGTGATTTTAGACCCATAAGCCCATGTGTAACACCATTTATAAGATCATGTCCAAGTTATTAGCTTTTAGACTAAGAGAGACTCTTAGTAATTTCATTTCTCCCAACCAAGGGGCCTTTGTGCCAGGAAGACAAATTTTGGACAACATAATCACTATTCATGAAACCATTCATTTTGTGGAGCTTTCAAGAAGGAAACTATGATTTTGAAGTTGGATATGCAAAAGGCTTATGATAGGGTTTCTTGGGACTTCTTGTATTCCCTTTTATCTAGATTGGGATATCATCCACATTTTATTAAAATGATTCAAGCCTGTACTAAAGATCCGAGTTTCTCGGTTATCATCAATGGGAAACCTAATGGTTTCTTCAAATCTGAAAGGGGCCTGAGACAAGGGGATCCTTTATCCCCCTTTTTGTATATAATTGTGGCTGAAACCTTGAGCAGGTTATGCATCAAATCCCAGAGAGAGGGTAGCATGGAAGGGGTCAAATTTTCCCATGGCATGGAGAACCAATGTCTATGCAGTAGTTGTTGATGATATGGTTCTTCTGGGACAAGTTGTTGTTCAAGAAGCCAAGACTATCAAAGGTATCACCAACAAATATGAAAGAGCTACAGACAGAAAATAAATTTCAGGAAAATTTCTTGCTACTTCATAAATGTTGATGAAGATCAACAATATAGACTAGCCACTATCCTGGATTGTAACATCAAAAAGCTCCCAGACTTGTATTTGGGAATGCCTTTATGTGGGAGAAAACTTGAGGAAGGTGGTTGGAATAAACTTATTGAGAGATTCCATAAGAAGTTGGCTTCATGGAAAGGATCCTTACTCTCTCAAGCAGGTAAAGCTCAGCTCCTTTAGAGTAGTTTGCAAGGCATACCGATCTACATCATGTCTATTTTCATTCTCCCAAACAGAGTCAAGAAATCCATTGAAGGTATCAGAAATGTTTCCTTTGGACTGGATCGGAGGATAAAAATAGAATCCCTCTAGTTTCCTGGGAAAAGGTTACTCAACCCAAAGACATGGGTGGCCTGGGGCTAAAGAACATTCAATTTATGAACCATGCCCTCATTGCTAAGGTGGGATGGAGACTTCACAAAGAAGAAGGCATCTGGGTGAAAATTCTGAAGGTGAAATATTTTTTTCCCTTTGGTGGAACTTTGGACTTCTTTAGTGATTTGGAGCTTCCAGAGGATCTATCTTCTAGAACAATTTGTGCCAAACCAGGAAGTTACTTATCAAAGGGTGTAAATGGAACCTTGGTGATGGGTCTAGATCAAATTCTGGGAGGATCCTTGGTTAGAGGATGTTTCTCTCAATTTTTAGGACCGTGGAGTGAGCTATGCAGGTCCTTTCTATTGAGTGGGGAGCTCTGGTTTGTAACTACTGGGACAATGACCGGAGATGGATTCCTATTCTCCCCCTCTTTCTATCAAGGTGATATCCAACCTTTTCATGATTTAAATAGGAAACTTAATGACATCTACATTCCTCTAGAATAGTTTCTAGGATGAGCTCATATGGAGAAGCACAATACTGGGGATTATGAAGTTAAATCGGGTTACTTGTCAAATTTTGATAACTTTGCTCAAAGTCCTTTTTGGAGGAAGGTATGGAACAAGTTTCTCATCCCCAAGATCAATATATTTTTTTGGGAAGTTATAAAAGGTAAGATACTCATTGTGGATAGACTCGACATACATGGGGAATGATCATCATAAACAAGATGTGGTTTATGCATGGACAAGGAAGAATCCATCAGTCACCTGTTTCTAGAATGCCCTTTCTCATATCAAGTTTTTTTGTTGAGATCCTCTACATTTTCAAAATTCAATTGGTCCTTCTAAGAGAGATGTGGCCCTTCTACCTGAGTAGTGGAGTTTCAACTTTAAGAATGATATGGTCAATAAAATTTGGAAACTGGCTCTGCCACATGTCTTGTGGGGTATATGGATTGAACACAACAATAGGATCTTTAGGAACAAATCGGTGAGGTTGTGCAAGGTTGTTGATAAAATAACACAGGATTTGAAGGACAATGCTCGGATTATTAAACCCAAACAGGTTCGCGCTAGCCCTGAGTGGGAGGAGGACATTCTTAAAAGGTTGGACATTGTTGTCTCTAGCACCAAGTAAGAGCAGGTTGAAACAAGATGTTAAATGGAATAAACCACCCAAAGGAAGTTTCAAGATCAACTTTGATGGCTCGCCCAGGTTAAAGATAAAGTGGTTGGTGGTGGTGGCCTCATTCAAGATCATAGTGGGAGATGCTTAGGAGCCTACACGTGGGACCCATAGGAAATCACTCTAACAACATGGCTGAAGTGAGAGCTATGCTTTGGGGTGTTAAAATGGGTAAAGACTTAGGGCTTAAAAATATAATCATTGAAGGTGATTCGATGTGCATTATTAATGCCCTCAAAGATAGTAGTAAATGTGGATGGAAACTAAATCATTTGATAATGGAGGCATGTGCCATGCTCGCATCATTTGAACAGGTGGTCATTCAACACATGTACCATGATGGGAACAAGCCGGTGGATGTTTGGCGAGAAAGGTAATGCCATGGTGGATTTGGTGATGTGGATTGGCACACATATCCCTTGGGGATAGGTTAATAAACTCATAAATGAAGACACAAAGTGGGAGGCTGTGATATGATGACACCCTTAGCTCGCATGCTTGGGGTTGTGAAAGGACTTTTCCTTTTTGGAAAATGCCCTTTCTCATTTCATTTGTTTTTTCTCCATTTTCTATCAATCGAGTTCTGGTGTTTGTGTGAAAAATGTCAACTTGTTTTGCTAGCTTCATGGGGGGGATAGGTTGTGTATTGAACCATCTACCTTTCTTCACCTCAAGAATGATGTGGCTCTGTGGAAATTTTGCACAAAGGTGGTCTCACTAGATACATTCGTCGGCTCAAAGGTAATGATCCCGCCTTTTATCGATTTTGTGATTTCTGGAAGGATGGTGGTTTTGTTTTTAGAGGGGTTCATATTGATGTCTCTGAGAATGCCATAGCTTGAGATCACTGGGTTAAAAATGATGGCCTAAAATTTTTTTAAAGACAAATCTAGAAAGAAACATGAAATTTCTACTTTCTTTGAAGTTGGGAAAACATTATTGCATATGATGATGGTATTGCTCACACCTACCTACCGGATAGATGGGCTGATGTCTACCTAGTTATTATGAAATATCTGACTCTTGAAGGAAAATTTCGTAAAATATTTACTCACCACCTGTCCATCCTCAATTTTCTCCATCATGTGACCAGACTATGAGCTTAGCATTTTTTCCTCCATAGGTCACTCCTCTCGACTATCGAGGATTTCAAGAAAAAGAAGGTGGATATCCCCCTTCACCAAGGCCTCATTCTTCTTTTGGTCCAAAGAAGAAAACCTGCCATCCCTAATCAAGTCAAGGATCAAGATTTTGACCAGAAACCCTTGCTTCTCACCTCAATAAAATCAAGAAGAATAAAAATTGTATTGATCCCGATGAGGGTGTTGTGGATGCCTTGTGTAATCTCAAGAAGGGGATTAGGAATTTGGGGAAAGTTCTAGCAAGAGGGACCAGGAGCTTGCTGACTGGGAGGCCAGACTGATGAGGGTCGAGTCCACAATGGATACCATTCTCACTATCAACAAAAACCTCATACAAGAGCTGAAAGATTGTCATCAAAGGATTGAAACCCATAATAGAACCATCAAGGGGATTCAAGCGGATTATGTTATGCAAGAGCAATGGATTTCTCTGCTTCAAAACTAGGTTGCTTTTGAGGAGGCCAAAAACAACATGAAGTGAGTTTGAGTTTCTTGATAATGATGAGATGGATACATGTGTGACAACTCGGGTATGGTTATGGCCAACAATCAGGGTAAGTCTAGGAGGAGGTTAATGTTGGCACTCAGACTGAGAATCAAGAGGTCAAATGCCCGAAGAGATTCATTATCAAAGTGGTTGGTTTGAAAGATGGTGGTCTGAGCTCCAGGACCCAAAGCAGGGATACTGAGAACTAATGGCGGGATTTTTGTAGCCCTTATCTTTTCTGTTGTTTTTTCCTATTTTTGGTCTTGGTTTTTGTTTAAAACTTGCTTCTATTATGTATGGGTTTTCTCAATAAAAAAGAATGTTCCTCAATGGAAGAGGCTACATGATTTGAAGGTGATCTCAAGATTAAAAAGTTCAGTCATGGTAGTAGCTACAGGATTTGAAATGGTCTCGAGAAAAAAAAAAAAAAAAAAAAAGGCCGATCCAGCAAATATGAAGTTCATCTCAACTACACAGGACATTATTTAAGATTATCTTTGAAGTGAAATATATCAGAGTTATATGCATCTCAGTTTCTAGTAGGAAAGGAACAACTACATATTAATACAAATACACATTTTATAGGTACCATTTCTCTACATTTTCCATATTTATTTGAATGTGATTAAAGATGTTTTAAAAAAATAAGAATACTGTAAATATTTTACTTCTACTATCACTTCTAGTTTCAAAAATTCTTGTTATCTCTTCTTTTCGTATGTGTTCAAAAACAAAAAAATCAACTTCAAATTTATTTTTAATATTAAACTTACCTATAATGTAAAAACCATGATTAAAGATGTTTAAAGAAATGAAGAATACCTGTAAATTTCTATATCTTCTAGTATGACTTTCAGTTTCAAATATTCTTGTTATTTCTTCTTCTCTATTTTCAAAAACAAAAAAATCATGTATTGATTTTATTTTTATTATGAAATTTATCTTCATTGTAATGAACTATTTCCAAACTCCCACATTTTTAAATGTAATGCATGAGAAACAAATATTTAGAATTTAGAAATTGTGGGTTTTTAAGTTTAGAGTTATATGCATCTAACTATTTAATGTTAAAAGAGTGATATTTTGACTTCAACATTCACATTGTAAGATTAAATAAAAAATAATATGAATCTATACAAAAATATTAAATGTATTACTTTATTTGAATAAGTTCAATGTTTTTATTCTCATTAACCATCAACATAATTTAAACATTATTTTTCACCTTGAAGCATAATGGGTAGCTTCCCAATCTCCCAATCTCACTTTTAATATGTTTTCTATTTTGAAGAAGAATGGGAGGCCTCACATTCTCCTTCAAATTAAAAAAAAATAACAAATTGAAGGAGAATGGGAGGTCTCCACTCTCCTTCATAATTTTTTTAATTTGAAGGAGAATGGGAGGCCTCCCATTCTCCTTCAAATTAAAAAAATATTTTAAAGGAGAATGGGAGCCTCCACTCTCCTTCATAATTTTTTTAATTTGAAGGAGAATGGGAGGCCTCTATTTTTATTTTATTTTTATACTTTAAATAAGAATGGAAGGTTTCTCATTCTCTAATTTTTAAATATGAAGAATGAGAAGCCATTGTTTATTTTTATCAACTTTGAGAGTGAAGAGAAACCTCCCATTCTACCATTTTAAAGTATAAAAATTAAAAGAATTAATGGGAGGCCTCCCATTCTCTTTCAAATTAAAAAAATGAAGGAGAATGGGAGGCCTCAACTATCCTTTATATAAAAAAATTAATTTGAAGGAGAATGGGAGGCCTCCCATTCTCCTTCAAATTATGAAAACAATTATGAAGGAGAATGGTAGACCTTCATTCTCCTTCAAAAATATTTTTTTAATTTGAAGGAGAATGGGAGGCCTCACATTCATTCTTTTATTTTTACGTATTAAAATTAGAATGGGTGGTATTCTCATTCTTCTAAAAGTGGATAAAATCAATAGTAACATCAATAAGAGAGGATATTGATTCTCCTAAATGTGAAAAATTAGATCAGATTCTCCTTTAGATTTATTTTTCACAATGAGGGAGAGTGGGGCCTTTTATTTTCCTTATTTATTCTTTTTATTTTAAGGGAGAATAGGCATCATATTATCTCATAATGTGAAACATTAAATCTAAGTGAGAATGATAAGCTCACAATTTATTTTAGAATTGATTTATCACTTGGAGGGAGAATGAGAGGCCTCCCATTCTCCTTATTTATTGTTTTGTTTTTGAGAAGAAAGAAAATATTTTCACTATGAGGGATATTTGGATGCATCATATTTTACCAAAAATTATAAACCTTTCTATTCTCAATAAAATTAAATAATGATTGTTAAGGAGATTGGGAAGCCTTCCATTCTCCCTCATTTTCAAAAATAAATGTTGAGAGAGAATGAAAAATTTCTCATTCTCTTTTCCCATTTTTTATTAAATTTTATTCCCACTTAAAAAGTATATTTCAGGGCCTCTCATTCCCACTTAGAGTGAAATATTAGTTCAAACAATCATTCAAAAGAGATATAAAAAGACATAATTCTCACAAAGTAAACAAAAATATACAAGGAGAATGAGACATAAACCCTCAAATTAAAAAAATAATGAAGATTGGGAATGGGAGGCCTCCCATTCTCCTTGAAAGTGATCAATTATTAAAAGGGATAGTGGGGGCATCTCATTGGAAGACATCTCATTATCCCTCAAAGTAAAAAAATAATCAAGATGGAGATTGGGATGCCTTTGATTCTCCTTAAAAGTGAACTATTATAAAACAATATATTGAGAACAATATCCCTCAAATTATAAAAAATAATCAACACAGAGAATGGGAAGCCTCAATTATCTCTCAAATGAATACAATGTAAAAATAAGTATCAACACAAAGAATGGGAAGCCTCCCATTCTCCTCAAACATGAATAATTTTAAAAGGGATATTGGTGGCCTCTCATTTGAAGGCCTCTTATTATCCATCAAAGTAAACAAAAATAATCAAGATGGAGAATGAGGCCTCCCATTCTCCCTAGAAGTAATAAATATTCAAAAGTATATTTTGGGGCCTCTCATTCCCACTTAGAGTGAAAAATAATTCAAACAATAATTCACAAGAGATATAAAAAGACATCATTCTCTCAAATTAAAAAAATCTTCAAGAGAAAGAGACATAATCCCTCAAAGTAAAAAACAATGAAGATTGATAATGGGAGGCCTCCCATTCTCCTAGAAAGTGAGAAATTATTAAATGGGATAGTGGGGCCTCTCATTTGAAGACCTCTAATTATCTCTCAAAGTAAACCAAAAAATCAAGATGGATGTTGGGATGCCTTTGATTCTCCCTAAAAGTGAACTTTTATCTAAATAACTCTCCATGTTATCTCGATAAATTATGTTCTCATTATCGACTCAATGTTTCACATTTCAACATGGATAATGGGAAGTTCCCATTATCCTCAAACAATTTGCTTGCTCATGCAGTTCTTCCATGCACCCGCGCACTAAGGTCTCTCGTTATCCCTTTTAGTATAAAAATAATCTCCATGAATAATGGGAATCTCCCATTTCCTCAAAAGTGAATAATTCTTCCTATCTTTTGTGGCCTCTCAAAGCATAAAAATAATCAAGACAAAAAGACTAAGTCCATGGCAGCCTCTGCATTTTCCTCAAAAGTGAATAATTCTCCATATTGTAACCTCTTTAAAGGCCTCTTTTCATCGTGCCTCCAAGTTAATGCTCACCTAATCTAAAGATGGAGAATGGTATTCTCCATTCCTATATATAATCTTCCCTTTGTTTGGGGCCTTTCTTTCCCAATTATGCGAAACAATAGTTTAAATATACATTCTTCAAGAGATATTGCGCCATCATTCTCTCACTTTGCCACATCAGGAGAATGAGACATAATCCCTAAAAGTGTGTGACACACATCATTGTAATGGGAGACCTCTCATTCTCCTTTAAAGGGCAGAAATCTTAAAAGAGAACGAATGACACCTCTCATTCAAAAAATCTCATCCCTCAAAATAAAACAAAAGCCGCTTTTTCAAAATTCAATTTGGATGCGCGATTCTCCTAAAAGTGAACCAACGGCTTTGACAGGATTGAGAAAATCCGTATATTCGATCATCACCCTCAAAGTATAAAAAATCAACACAAGAGAATGGGAAGTCTATTCAAATTCTTTAAAATGTGAATTGGTAGGCGAAAATGAAAGTATCTCTCATTAATCCACATCTAAGTATGAAATAATCAATATGGAGAATGGAGATCTTGATTTCTTTCTTATTCAAACATGAAAATTTTAAAAGGTATTGGTGATAGCATTATTTGAGGCCTCTTATTATCCATCAAAGTAAATAAAAATAATCAAGATGGAGAAGAGAGGAATCCCATTCTTCCTAGAAGTAATAAATACTTAAACAATATATTTTGGGGACTCTTCTCTCCTTATTTTTCTATAAATAATAGAGCTTTAAAAAAAAATCCACTAATACGGCACCAAACAATAATTGGCCAACTTCCCATGAGATATAAAAATACATTATTCTCTCAAATTAAATTTTTGCCTTATAGGAGAAAGAGAATATTTTGCCTCCAAGTAAAAACAATAAATTCATGTTTTGTGGAACCTTCCTTTCTTGTTCTCATTGCATCTCGAAATTTGAAATTTTTCGAAATGGGATAGCATGGGGGGCTCTCCTACTTACAATCCCCTCATGTGTCCCTCAAAGTAAAACAAATAATCAATCATGAATGATTGGGATGCCTTTGATTCGCCCTAAAAGTCATTCTCTGTAAAGGATATTGATACAATGTAGGTCTCTCATTATCCCTCAAAATATAAAAATAATAAACATATAGAATGGAAAGCCTCTCATTATCTTCAAAATTGAATATTAATGTAAGGTCTTTATCCCTTAAAGTATAAAAATAATCCTTAGAGAATGGGAATTTATTTCTCATCCTTTTATGAATAATTCTTCAAAGGCATGTATTTTAGCTCTAGGATTTTCATTTTACTAAGGAGTAATCAAAAATAATCAAGATGGAGAATGGGAGGACTGCCATTCTCCAGAATAATAAGTACTTATAAAGTATACTTGGGGCCTTTCATTCTCACATGAAGTGAATTGTTTTTTAAAACAACATTCAGTTTGAGGACCAAAGAATCATTCTTAAGAAAATGATAAACAAAAATCTTAAAGGAGAAAGAGTCTCTCATTATCCTCAAAGTATAAAAAATAATCAAACATGAGAATGGAAATCCTCTCATTCTCTTCAAAAGTGAATAAATAAGTAAGGCCTCTCTTGGAAGACCTCTTGTTGTCCCTCAAAGTATAAAAATAATCAACAAGAAGAATGGGAAGCCTCTGATTCTCCTTAAAAAGAATAATTCTTAAACATTATATTTTGGCTCTCAATTTAAGGCCTCTTATTATCCCTCAAAGTAAACAAAATAATCAATATGGAGAATGGGAGGCCTCCCATTCTCCTAGAAGTAATAAATACTTATAAAACTATATTTTGGGGCATCTCATTCCACTTAGAGTGAAAAAATATTTCAAACAATCATTCAAAGAGATATAAAAAGACATCATTCTCTCAAAGTAAACAAAAATCTACAAGGAGAAAGAGACATAATCCCACAAAGTAAAAAAAAATGAAGATTTAGAATGGGAGGCCTCTCATTCTCCTAGAAAGTGAAATTATTAAAAGGGATAGTGGGGCCTCTCATTGAAGGACCTCTCATTATCCCTCAAAGTAAAAAAAATAATCAAGATGGAGATTGGGATGCCTTAAATTCTCCCTAAAAGTGATCATTCTTAAAAAGGATATTGAGAATAATGTAAGGTCTCTCATTATCCCTCGAGTATAAAAATAATCAACATAGAGAATGGGAAGCCTCCATTCTCCTCAAAAGTGAATAATAATGTAAGGCCTCTCATTATCCCTCAAAGTATAAAAATAATCAACAAGGAGAATGGGAAGCCTCCCATTCTCCTCAAAAGTGAATAATTCTTAAAAGAGATATTGGTGGCCTCTCATTTGAAGGCCTCTTATCATCCCTCAAAGTAAACAAAATAATCAAGATGGAGAATGGGAGGCCTCCCATTCTCCCTAGAAGTAATAAATTCTTAAAAAGTATATTTTGGGCCTCTCATTCCCACTTAGAGTGAAAAAATAGTTCAAACAATCATTCACAAGAGATATAAAAAGACATAATTCTCTCAAAGTAAACAAGAATCTATAAGGAGAATGAGATACCTTATATTCTCGTTCACATTGAAAAAAATTTTTTAGAATAGGAGTCCTCCCATTCTAAATTCAAATGAAAAAATATTCAAAAAGGAAAAATGGAAGCTCTTCCATTTTACATCAAAGTGAAGAAACACCGAAGATGTAGAAATAATCAAGAGTAAGAATGAGATTCCTCCCATTCTACCTTCAAAGGAAAAATAGTTAAGAATGAAAATGAGAACTCTTCCATTCTACATCAAAGTGAAGAAACACTTAGGATGTAGAATGGGAGGCCTCTTAAAGTGAAAATCAATAAAGATAGAGATTGTGAGGCCCCCATTTCCCTATTGTATTTGTTGAATTTAAATTATGTTGCATTAAAAACATGTAAGCACCATAAAACATGTTTAAATAAGAAACATCTAAATCTAATTTAGAATGTGTACTCAATATTTTGGTTTTTATTAGCTATACATGGGAAATTTCATGTTGATGGGAATTATAATTTATACTAACAAATATGTCAACTTTCTCACTTTGATTTTTATTTCTTTATAGTTGCCTCTTTTTTATCTATATATTATGTTTATATGTATTAATCTATTATTTTTAAATTTATAGATTTCCCATAATGCCTCATATATTTGAAGAAGC
The DNA here is from genome assembly GCA_018340775.1 of Taxus wallichiana var. yunnanensis. Taxonomy (NCBI): domain Eukaryota; kingdom Viridiplantae; phylum Streptophyta; class Pinopsida; order Cupressales; family Taxaceae; genus Taxus; species Taxus wallichiana. The sequence goes on from CM031239.1 coordinate 122,785,200, forward strand.
ACAACATGTTGATTTATTTTCAAAAGGATTGAAAGTTCTTGAGGAAGAGTTTATCCAAGTAGAAAAACTCTACATTGCAAGAGTAATGGGAGAAGGTTTATTTGTCATTACTGTAGATAAAGTATTGGATGGGAAATCTTGGTTTCCTTATTTTGTTGATGAAGCAAAAACATTAGTAGACATAGAAAATAAAGGGTACTATATTGCATGGGATGAGAAGAAAATGTTAGCACATGATGATTCATCAATACCTGATATCAATGATATAGATGAAACATTGAATTGTAATTCAATGGATGTAATTGATTCATATGATGTTGAAATTGAATACAATGAGCACATTAATAGCACATATGAAAAAGATTGGCTCCAATTTATTGCAGAGAATGTGATACTTCAACAACATTGTTATGCACATGGAGACAATATAGCCATGGGTTTTATATCAAATGTGATTGAGGACCACATAGTTCAAGGTGAGAAGTTGGGTCCTCTAATGTTTGGTGTGATGGTGGAGAAGATATTAATTTCTTGCAATATTTTTCATCATCATTGAAACCAAACAATATAATAGCATGGCCAATAGAGAAATTGGTGAATCAAAATATAGGGTCTACACTGAAGGTCAAAAAGAGGGCTACATAGAATGTTTGGCCTCATCAAATGCCTATGATCACAACTTGAAATTTAGAGGACTTCAGGAAAAGTTAATCCATCTTTGTTCAAAGGAGAAAAAATATGTTGGAGAGGGGACAATTACAAATGTACTTGAAGGAGATATGGTTCATTTTAAATTGTTAGATGGAAATCATTTTGGTATTCTTGTTAATATTATATTCAACCCTTCTTGTTCCACATGCACCATATCAGAAGGTTCTCTCATACAATGGCCTACAAATCAACTAACATACCTTAGTGGTTCACTGATGGATGTGAAAATGAAGGAAGTTCCAAAGGAGATAGAAGTTAATATGTGGAGTGCATTAGAAGAATCACTTCCTCAATTGGCATGTCCAATTCTTTTGATGTCATGAATTACACATATACACAACCTTTGACAAGAAGGCCATATAGACATCACAAATGTTTGAAGCCCAATGCATCAAATGTCAATATGTCAAATGTAAGATCTGAAGATGAAGATGAATTATATTTCTTGGATAAAGTAAGAAAGATGAATTGTTGCAAAAATAAATGTCTTAGCTCCATAATACCTAGTGGATCAATCACTAGAGGTTGGCACAAGTTTAGATATATGAGTGAGGGTTCAAGAAGAGATTTTGTGTTGAATGCATTGGGAGAAAATGGATCCATAAAGAGAAATGACATAACAAGGAATAGAAACATTCTTACCATGAAGTTTGACACCTTTGATGTATGTCAAAATGCTTGGTTTAATGATTTTGGAATACCTAGAAGCAGCTTCTTTAAATACAAGAAAGAATTTTTAAATGGTGATATCAGGGAAGTGAATGGTAATGTTGGTTTACAAAAATCAAGGCCAAATACTATGGAAATGATTGCTAGTATCAGAAAAATAGTTTATGAAAATTCAGATATAGCTCCTCATTTGACTCGCTCCATAAATCATGATGGAACAAGAGTTCTTGTAAGGATGTTGTTAAAAAATTATACCCAATGTTCAATTCTTAAAAAGTGTAATGCAAGACCTTGAAATCCTAAATCTCCCTCCAGTGTCATAGTCTAACTTTAACAAGATATGGTCCCAACATTTCCAAGATGTTTCAATTGCAAAGAATAACTTCTTTGCAAAGTGTGATGAGTGTGTGGATATTACAAACAAATGAAAAACCACAATTGATCCAAAATAATCAAGCAGTTGTAAAGTATCAAAAATGTCACAATGATTACATTACAAGTTGTCGTGTAGACTATTATGCCCACATAGATTGAATATGAGGAAAACCTAAAAATTCTTAAGCATTGTGCATGATAAGATGGACAAGATGAAGACTTCCATACCAAGGTTGGGGAAGAATTCTAAGTTAGTTAGTAATGTTTGGAACCTCCCAGTCTCTTTAACATGTATGCTTACTCATGGACACAAGACAAGGGGTTTAGAAACACTTTAGCCTTCCATTTCTAGAAAGAGGTTCAAACTTCACAGTGACATCAATAGCCTTGTGCCTTTGCATGCTTGAAGAACCTAGTGGTTGATGTATATGGGCACCTATTGTACAAGATTGGGTCTTCAAAACAACCACTACATGATGCATTATTACAAAATGATTCATATGAAAAATGTCAAGTGTATAAGGGTACAACAATGCAATCTATTTCAAAAATGTATCTGAAACATGTTTTTCACTCAAAAATTTCCACCAATCCTCTACTTACAACTAGAAATGCTTCAAGTGATAATAAAAATCATTATTTATTTGGTTTTGTATCAATTTTGATAGTCATGAAGGGTTTTTAATGTAGTGTATGTAAGATTTCTACCAGTAGGACACACCCATGAAGATATTGATGGAACCTTTGGGATATTATCTGCTATGTTATGGTGAGAAGATACATATTCTCTACCACAAATCATGGATGCATATAGAACATGTAGATGATTCAAGTTCATTCACACCATACCTGATTGAAGATGTCTATGATTTCAAATCCTTTGTGGGGCCACATTTACTAGATGGGAGTCACATGATAGTGGGTCTTAGCAAGCCTCAATACTTTAAATTCCATGTCATAAATGGAATACCAATGATGCAATACAAAGAAACCAAAAGGGATCTTGCATGGTCTAATCCTATCAATGTCTAGTGTACATTTCCTAATGGAACCCAAACTTGCCTAAAGGGAAACCTCAACTAGCGCCATTTAAGACATTGAAAGAGATGGATGAACTAAAGACAAGAATAAGAGCCTATATTAGTCAATGGAGTAAAATTTCTATAGATGGAGGGAAAGCATTTTGGTTACCAAAGATAAGGTATTGGGAAAATGTTTTAGATGCTTTAGATAAGCCCTTCATCAATAGAGATATGTTAGAAGGTGATTTTTGGCCAAGAACTAGACAGAAATCAAATACCAATAATGATTCTCATTTTCTCTTGGATGATTACTTGAGACAAAATGTCCTTACCAATGAATAAATTTATGTGGGACCTAAATGTAAACAACCAAGAGATGAATTCAATCCAAAGGAAGATGTGGTACATGGACAATTTGTTTTAATACGACCAAGATCAAACAAAATCCCAATATGGATGGGTAAAGTAGAAGGGAATTTCTACCCTTGTAAAGATATTGGGAGTGAGACATATAAGGTAAAGGTTCGATGGTGGACACCAATTGGAAAAGGGAAATCAGAAAAAGTTTTGTATGAGGATTGCTTACACAAAACAAAAGAATGGAAAGAAGGAAATGAAGGAACAAGTGACATAGATGTGAATAGTATCATTTGGGCTTGGTCAACAAAAGCAGGATGGAATGGAATCAAGAAAGAATAAGAATAATAGAAAAGGGACATGTAACCATTAAAGAATATTGAGCGCAACTTCAACAAATTGAGGATAGCCAAAGTGATAATGATGTTGAATGATTTACTATAGGTAATGAAAACGTGTCAAAGACAATATGTGATATTTTATCTTGTCTCAAGTTATGGGTTTTATGAAAATTTATATTTTGTTGCACTTAAGATGATGGAAATATATGTTTTATGCAATCATTATTAATATTCTTTTTCAAATAATATTATCTTTATCTTGATGTATATCCATTGTATGAAAAAATGATATATTCCTTAGGAGAATGGTAACAAAACCATTTAACCTCTTAATTCATTCATTTCAATATGGGTCATAATAATATCACTTTGAAATAGAATGGTTGTGAAATATGGTCATTCATGCATTAGTGTAAGTGCTTTAAACTTGACCAGTTTTAATGTGTTTTCATGGTTGTGTGATAAACATAAGAATGTGGTAGAGGCCCATTTATTATTGAAGGAGAAAGCATGACTAGGATAAAGCCCTCATGTTTTTGTGACAAGAGTTTATTTGTACACCACAATTTTTATGACAAAGTTCATAGGTAATATAATTTCTATGATATATGATTATTATATTTATTTTTGTTTTATCCATTTCCTTTAAGATTAATTTTTGTGTTGTGATGGTAGCCATAAAATATGTATAGGGAGCAGCGCTGGATTTTTACGTTCAATGTTACAAGTTAAAATTTATATGGATGTCATTTGGTGTTCAAAATTTAATATGCACGTCGAATTTGTTTTTATAAAAAATTGCAAAACACATAAATTAAGTTAACTTTTTTTATGGATTTTGTTGATCTTTATAATATTCTTGAGTGTGAATTTTATTTAATTATGGATAATATATTGGACTAAACAATTTCATAGTTTTTTTCACAAGATTTTTTTTCAATAAAAATTAATGTTGCACTAATTAATTTAAAGATCCATAAATATCATTAAAGTTTATGACAATTTTAAAATGGAACTTCAAATTACAATCTAAAAAAATATTAAAGAAAGTGATAGAAATGAATCACTTACAAGTATGTAGAAAATGAATTCAAGCTTCCATCTTCCATCTTCCAAGCTTGCAAGTTCAAACTTCAAAATCTTCAAATTTCACGGTTATTGCAAAATCCCAAATCCAATGCATCTAGTGCCATGTTAAAATAAAACAAAAACTTTAGAGGAATACAAAAACTCCATCTTACTGGGCCCTCCTCACAAACACCCTTACACTTTAGAGCTTGAAAAAATGTAAACATATTTGAGCAAGACTTACGATTCAAGTTTGAGCAAAGTTTGGTTACATATTTGAAGTAAAATACTAGGGTCAAAAGTGGAGAAGAAAATTTTAAATTAAATTATAATAATAAGATATTTTTGTATAAGATTGAAAAAACAACAAATTACTTGACTAAAATCCATAATAGAAGGCTCAAGATTAACAAAGAAATTGAGAAAAAATAGAAGTAATGGTTTGGGCGGTTTCTTTGGTGTATTTGGCTAGCTTGTTTTTATTTTTCAGGTCCCATAAGTTACTTGGCCTCGTGGACAATATTTAGCATCTATTTATTTTAATATTTCAAAGCTCTTATTCAATGTTTGTCTCTTTGCATAATTAAACTCAGTGAACACAATACAATTAGGATGGGAACATGCTATTGTCTCTTTGATGAATTTATTATACCTTTCAATAATGATATTGGCTTTATCTAACAACTTGTCAAACAAATCTAATCTTTTTGAGAAACCGTGAAAATGCCGCCTGTAAATGTTGATAGACCGTCATTTGTAGTGACCATGTATTGCACACCTGTAGATTTAGGTGGTGCATTGATTTTTAATAAACTATGTTGGCAACTTGGCATTTCACAGTTGGCGGTAGCACTTGAAAAAAATTAATTTGACAAGCCCGTATTTCAAAAAAAAAATTCAAAAATCCACCGTGAACTTGAAATTAATGATTTGTACACTAACCATTTTAAGTTGAAAACTTGAAATAGAAGCAGAACCTACAGTTTTTGGGTAGCCATTTAAACCTACCAACATTCCTGCCCTCGTCTGTTACCTTAAATGATTCTTGAAGTTTTAATAAATGATCAGGGCGCAGAAATATAGTGACTAGTTTCGAAATTTGAAATTTAAGAAATGTACAGAAAGGTATTGCACCAGTGAATTCAGACCGGAAGAAATAACAAGAATATAAGAATAGGAATACGACAACCAAGCAAATCAGCTATATTATTCACTCATTTGTATGGTTTGATTTTTAAAAATCATGATTGCAGCTAAATTGTTTTCTTGCCAAAAGTCCAAACGTGGCTGGTTATATGCTCCCTTACACTTCTGTGACATTCAACGGGTATGTTATCATTTATTTTTTCTATAAATATTGGAACTTTTCAATTTATTATTTTTAAACTGTATTTTAACTATATTTTTATATAAAATTTTAGGTATCTTTTTTTCCTGTAAATAGATTTTTTTGGTATGACGTTGTATGTATTTAATTTTATTGAAGAATTTTTTTTAATGTGTGTTTGTAGCAATATGGTCGGTGTAAAAAGTTTGTTGATTTTAGTGGGTTAAAAATTCTGACCTAAATTACACATTTATTGACTAAGAATAAGTTCAATGTTAAAAATTCTAGTATAAAACAAGTTGTAGGTAATATTTTTCTACAAACGTAATAAGACGGTCAGTAAATATAGTAGGCTGTCATCTAATTTTTCGTTGACGGGCAGCGGGAGACGTCAAATCTCATCCCTGATCAGGTTAAACACCTGTTGGATGCATTTGGTGAAATAGTGTCAATGCTTTGAGAGGGAAACCATGTTTCTGTAAGCTGCAATTATGATATTCCATGAGAAGATGTCTCGTTCAGTCATTTGGTCAAACACTTGGCAAGCATCTACTAAACATCCGCACTTGTCATACATGCGTATAAGGGTATCTTGTAATAGTTTGTGCGGCAAGCTTAAATTCCCTCTCATTTAAGTGGGGGTCATTTCACTTACCCTCTGAAATAAAGGTTTGCAATCGGTGCAAGTATGTCTTTATTAAGAAAACCTGCAGGGGGTTGTGTTTACTAAGACAACCTTCTCTAAATAATGCTGTGAAATTGAAATTGAGATTGGAAGTGGAGTATCACTGAAGCTTTGGAAATGTGCATTGTTAAATGGCTTACTTTTACGACAATTACAGTAAAATGCTATCATCGTCTTCGTCCTCAAAAATGGTTTTGTGATACAGTGGAAGTGTTTGTTGACACAGAGATGCAGCGAACAAAACCCGTGTGTAGAAAAAGACATTATAAGTGGGGTATAACTTAACTTGTTCAAATGGAAAGGTATTCGCATAACGGAGACGGCGGCCAAGTGTTTGACCAAATGACTGAACGAGACATCTTCTCATGGAATATCATAATTACAGCTTACAGAAGACATGAGTGTCCTCTCGAAGCATTGACACTATTTCACCAAATGCATCCAACAGGGTTCAACCTGATCAGTTTACCTTTGCTGGCATACCACCAGTCTGTGCCAAAATAGGAAACTCAAATATCCTATTTAGAATGATTTGTAAACAACCCAACACAAAATTCACTTTTAAATCAAGTGCCAATACCAGAAGCGAGAGTGAGCAGAGTTACTTGAATGTATTCAAACGGGGAGGCCTGGTATACCTACACATTAACTACAACTAAATCTTTCCAGAGAAACTTCTAGAGAAAAATAGAAAATTATAGAGAAGAACCAAAGAACAATGAGAGAAAAATAAAGAATATATTGTGTTCTTCCCGAAGAACAGAAACCTAAATAGAATGAAGTGGAGAAGCCACCTCACAAGACAGCAGGAGGTCCTTTATACAATCCATGCGCAGAGTCTCCACAAAACTTCACGATGCAAATGCCAAAAATGGAGTGTTCTCAGGTTAGATCCCTATTTGTTTGGTTGACGGTGAGGGTGAATTAGGGTTACTTTTTTTAATAAATCCCATAAATGAGCAATAAAGCCTCTTTTTATTGATTTTTCCTCCCATAGAATAGGCAGTAATAGATTTTTACAAGGAGTTAATGTCTAAGGGTGCATTTATAATGAATAAATTTAATAAACGTATATGGGTGCTCCTAAATGTTGACTATATTTTGTCTTGGCTTGAGCAGTTTGGTCATTTAAGGTTGATAACAAACTTGTAATTAGGTGATTGAGACTTGATAGATGAATCTCTTTTAACGCATTCAATTTTATGAATTATTTTCCATTATTACAAGTTAAAGATGAACCCGAGAAAGTTAGCGACAATTCAACATATTTGTAAACCTAGTAGGACCTCGACATAAATCTAAACATTGGTAATACATTGAAAATATGTTAAATCTATAGCGAGTAAAATTTGGATTAAACTTAGATAACTTTTCCATGTAAGTGATAACACGATTTTACCTTACCCTCATAACAAACCTAATGATTGGTTGTTTATAATCCTACCTTACCCTAGATTCGGAGCTAGTAAATACCATGATATGGAAGCTAGCCAATCATGGCAACATCATGGTATATATTTAAAATGACCATAATTTACATACTAGGATGATGATATTTTGCATTCAGAATACCCCCCCTCCCTTCAAATTTTTTTTGGTGTTGTTGTAATAAGAAATAGTGATAAGGGATGACTTATTAATTCATAGTATTGTTTGTCAATGCTTCGCTTACCGTGTGGTGGCAAGGGTCATATTAAGCCTCATGCAAGTCTTATTGCGCGAACCTTGGAGTGAAGTGCAAGTAATAATAGTTCTACTCTTTCGAGAGAAACTTAATTGTTTAAATATGTTTAATTGCATGTAATTACATTAACTAGTGTTTCAACAAAAAAAATCATTAAAAGGCATTTGACTCAATGGTGAAAGATGCTTGGCTCTTAAAGAGTCCATTGGGGTTCAATTCTCGCTGAAGGCAAAGTTAGGAGATACCGTAATAAGGGATGAGGTTGGGATTGTTCCCCAGGAGAATTTGGTGGAATGAAACCCCTCAATCCTTGGTTGCTTAGCCGCAGCAAAGTCTTACCACCTCATCCGAGGGATGGCGGTCATGACCTACCGGGTTTCAAACAATTTTTTTTCCAATTTTTACTTGATAGTTGATGGTGTTTTGGGTCAAAACATTGGGTCATGACAATTTTATTTACTATAAAATTAAAATTTAAAAAAATAAATCAAATCATTCTTACAACATAGTGGTAGGTTTTCCAACTGGAAGCCACAAGTCCAAAGTTCAATTCTTGTTGACATTGGTTATTGAAAAATACTTATGGAATCTTGATCAATGTGTTTCACATCTAATGCACCTCAATCTATCCTTTCCTTGTGGATCCCAATGAATATATTTTGTTCTTTCTAACCACTAAGAAATGGTAATGCACAATTTTTTGAGTACTAGATCAATCAATCAAAGTGTAAAATCAATCAAGAGGGATAACGGGAGGCCTCCCATTCTATCTAAAAGTGAAAAAAACAAAAAGGGGAAAATAATACCTTCCATTCACCATCAAAGTTAAATATAAAATGAAAAAGGTAGATTCTATGGAAAAGTGATAAATATTCAAGAGGAAAAATGGGACAGAAAACTCAAGAGATAGAATGGGAAGTTAAAAAAATAAGGGAAAGAATGGGACGCCTCTCATTCTCCCTTAAAGTGAAAATACTCAATAATAACACAATTGGTCACCAACATTCACATGTTTGGAAACCGATAATAACACAATTGGATACCAACATTCACATGTTTGGAAATTGATAATAACATAACTGGAAACCGATAATCAAACAATTGGAAACCAATATTAGCACAACTAGAAACCGATAATCACACAATTGGAAACCAAATTTCATGTTTATAAAACTAATAATCACATTATTGGAAGTCTAGAAAATTGGTGGTTAGTCCAAATTTAATGAAATGGTGGTTTTATGTTTAAGCATAACCTAGAGGACATTGGACTCAAAATGTCTTTCTTTTGTTTGTTAAATACTATTGACTTTTTAGCTCAAAATATTATATTATTAAGTTCTTAATTTCTTTTGTTGAAACCTAGAGACTGCTACAGATCCAAATATTATGTTGTGGCATAACCTAGTGTCTATTGAGTTGAAAATATCTTAATTTAATTCATTAAATCCTAACCAATGATAGGCTACAAATATTGTGTGGTGGCATAAACTAGAGGGTACTAGGCTCAAATTATCTTAATTTTAAATCTTAAAATCATACAATAAAATCAACTAATTTATACTGAGATATTGATTGTTATACGAGTTCTCCAAAGTTAACTTAGTTTATTAACTTAGAGTTCAATAAGCTCAAAACAATCGTAGCGAAGAAATGACTGAATAACACGATGAGATCCCTCTCCACCATCAGTTATGTTATGCAAGATTATTCGATTATTGATCGAAAAAACAAAAAGGGAAAATAATACCTTCCATTCACCATCAAAGTTAAATATAAAATGAAAAATGTAGATTCTATGGAAAAGTGATAAATATTCAAGAGGAAAAATGGGATCAGAAAACTCAAGAGATAGAATGGGGAAGTTTAAAAAATAAGGGAAAGAATGGGATGCCTCTTGTTCTCCCTTAAAGTGAAAATACTCAATAATAACACAATTGTTCACCAACATTCACATGTTTGGAAACCGATAATAACAAAATTGGATACCAACATTCACATGTTTGGAAACTAATAATAACACAACTGGAAACCGATAATCACACAATTGGAAACCAATATTATCAAAACTAGAAACCGATAATCACACAATTGGAAACCAAATTTCATGTTTTTAAAACTAATAATCACATTATTGGAAGTCTAGAAAATTGGTGGTTAGTCCAAATTTAATGAAATGGTGGTTTTATGTTTAAGCATAACCTAGAGGACATTGGGCTAAAAATGTCTTTCTTTTGTTTGTTAACTACTATCGACTTTTTAGCTCAAAATATTATATTATTAAGTTCTTACTTTCTTTTGTTGAAACCTAGAGATTGCTATGATCAAAATATTATGTTGTGGCATAACCTAGTGTCTCGTTGAGTTGAAAATATCTTAATTTAATTTATTAAATCCTAACCAATGATAGGCTACAAATATTGTGCGGTGGAATAAACTAGAGGGTACTAGGCTCAAAATATCTTAATTTTAAATCTTAAAATCATACAATAAAGTCGACTAATTTATACGAGATATTGATTGTTATACAATTCTCCAAAGTTAACGTAGTTTATTAACTTACACAATCCATATTGTTTTACTAGTTGCTTTTTACATTGTCTTCTATTGCATGTTATCTATTTTTACACTAACTTTTGCTCACTAGTCCTTTTTTTGCATGTGCATTGGTTCATACCATACACATCCCCTACCCCTGCATGTATCCACTCTTAGATATGCATATCAAATTTTGTTCCTCTCCTTCATGCCACATGCTCCTACATTATTTACATGTACCCAAAACGAGGTGACATATGTTGGGTGAAAATATCACCCTTCAAGTAGCTTAGAACTATAGATCAGAACATCATAGTATAGAATTGGCACAGGAACACAATCATAGAATGGTCCAAAATTAGACTTGGGACACAAACATAGAGTAGACACTAGCACCCAATAGTAGAAAACACGAACGGTGGGTGCTTGTGTCCCCACAGTGCTTGTTACAGCAGCGGAAAAATAGATAGTTTCTCAGTTCAACACAATTTCCAGTAATTTACAATATAGTTCTACAATATCATATATTTATCTCTAGTTACAAAATTCATTCAATCAACTACAATTAGTTACAAATCAAGACTTTCCATCTATAGTGGCACTTATTTGAGAAGCGTCATGGATGGAGAGAAAAATATACCTCTCTCCACAACACTCTTCTCTTGGTGTGAGATCGCCGAAAAACTTGTTCTTAGCGTGAGATCGCCCAAAAAACTCGTCCTTGGCGTGAGATCACCCAAAAAAAGTTTCTCTCAACGTGACGTCACCCAAAATCCTCACCCTTAGCGGCGGGATGCCCAAATCTATAGCATCTCCAAGAAAAACATGACAACTTTATAGCCTTTACTCTCTCATAAATCGGGTGCACGCTTTCCTTTTTATTATGAATTCATATTATTAGTGCTTCACATATAAATAATGTAATATAATGTGTAAGTTCTTGGGTTATTATAAAATGTTATTATTTACGATTGTGTTGTTACGTGAGTAACAATCACACTAGAATTAGATATTGGGGGATTTGTAGTTAAACAAACTCCTTATTCATAAGAGTGATATTCTCTATATATTTGTAATGACTCACGTATGAATATATAATTGTGGAGATTATTATCTGTTAATTTCATGAGCTTTCCTAAATATCTTACATTTGGTACCAGAGTAGGCTTATTTTATGTGAGAAATGATTGTTTAAGGAAAATCACAAGGGCCGTTTTATAACTTGTATTATTTCCCAAGAATTCAGAAAAGTTCCACATCTAACTTATAGAGACTTCTTCACCATTGCATCTTACATACCATTCAATAAATCTAGATCGAATCTATATGCATTGACTCAACCTATGCAATAGATCTTGCATTTTGCATCATCTGTAGAGTAAATTTGCATCATTTTTGGCACTCATCAGGTCTGATTTGTTCTATATTGGTTGGCACCGAATCCTTAACGTTGATATTTGGTTAGAGATTCTTGGATATTGTTATCGCTCGATAGAATATCCAACATTATAATCAGCATTTGGATGGCTTACACTAGAAATATGATATGTATGTTGTCCAGATTCAGACCTCAACAACATTTCCAAAGTTTGCATCAAAACTCATCTCCAGCAAACTACAAACTTGACACGTTATGGTGCACATTTCACATGGTTTCATGTAGGTGGCGTTCCTATTCTTTGGTGAATGCAACTGGGATAATCTAGGTCAATATACTTGATAGTATTGATTTTTTGTTTTATATATTGTCTTATAGTTTTACTTGAGTCTCATGATCGATCAACTTGCGACTTTGGAATAGTCATAGCTTAGTTAATTTTTTTAGTTTGAGTAAAAGTCATAAATTTTTGTTGATATTTAGTACTATTTTATTTCTTAGTGTCAAAAAGTATTTATAATTCAAAAGGTCTATTTTTGTATTTTTATATGTACAAACACTCAAAAGCAATTTGTAAATCTCGTCATTTTCATCAAATTGTAAAAAGGGTCATTGTGTCAAATGAGTGTCATCAATTTTCAAAGACTCAAAGTTTCATTGTCTCTAGTCAATTTTTCATTAATTCCAATAATTAATTGGAATTTATAATAATTCGTTACTTTTGTGTCTAGTATCATTAAAAGTTGTAGTGTCACAAGTCTCTCATGATAGTCATTGTGAGTTTTAGTCAAAAGTGTCATTTTCAAATTTGTGAGTTGTCTTCAAAATTTGTGTCATTATAAAAATTCCATTAAAAAAATGTTGTATGGATGCATTTTCAGTGTTACCTGACGTCCACAAAATAAACTACTTCACATTGCGGGGGAAGTTATACAAATAAACTCAATGTGGAAATTGTTGAGCATCCAAGTCAAATCCAGCTGAGATAGCAACATGAAATTGGAGGACGGAAGCATCGGAGGTAGGAGGTCAATCAATGACCTCTCATCAGTCACCAATGAAGGGCCGCACCAAGCTATAGTGATAGTGTGTTTATGATTTTGTTTCAGTATTTGATTTCTAGTGTACTTCTTTTTAGAGTTCCAGTTTCAGTTGTGTGTAGTATGATTTCAAAGTTCCTGATTTGCGTGAATAAGTGGAAAGTTCACATTAAGGGGAGAACATGGTCTCAATGTTCCATTTCCTTTTCTTCATTTTTCATATTTTTATTCAATGTGCAATAATATCCTACATAGTTTCCTGATGTGAAAATATAGCGGAAAAGATGAAAGAACAAGGAAAAACAACATCATGATATTTGGGTTGTTGGTTGTCTTGTAAAACCATCTGTATGTTTTGGGTTGTTTGTTGTCCTGTAAAACCATCTATATGCTTTAGATTGTTGGTTGTCCTTGAAAAACCATCCTTGTTGAGGTTTTTGTTGTCCTGAAAAACCATCCAGGTCATGAGCACGCACAGGTGGCAAGCTGCAAAGGAAGTGTGATTGTTTTTCTCCCATGTTTGCATTAGGGAGGAATTTTAGGAATTCATATTATTATTGCTTCACATATAAATAATGTAATATAATACGCAAGTTGTTGGGTTTTTATAAAATTTTATTATTTAGGATTGTGTTGTTACGTAATAATCACACTAGAATTAGATATTCAGGGGGATTGGTAGCTAAACAAACTCCTTATTCATAAGAGTAATATTATTTATATATTTGTAATGACTCCCAGATGAATAGATAATTGTGGAGATTATTGTGTGTTAATTTCTTGAGCTCTGCCAAATTTCTTACACTTTTTACTCACGTAGACACACGTTACTACGATTTTTCATATACAAAGCTCGACTACTTTCTTGTTCTTATTTTGTAGTTTCATCCTTATATGTGACAAGAAGCAACTCACATTAGTAAGCACAAGCTCCAAACTGGCACATAACTACGCATACACTCCACCCCTAGGGTCTACCTCACTTTCTTAGTTTCCACACTTCACTCTTCACTTGTCCACTTGGCACGTTATTGGAAACACTCTTCTATGGATTACAAGGTATGCATCTTTTATATCAATAAGCTCAAAACAACTTGATGTTGGCGTAGCAATGAATAACATGATGAGATCCCTCTCTACCATCGGTTATGTTATGTAAGATTGTTCGATTATTGATCGATTCTTCTTGTGATTATGTTGGAGCGATTACGATTCAACCCAGTGCAAGTTGATCGTGGTGGCACGGATTTTCGATCACGATCCATCAACTCTTTCATGGTATCAGAGCTGAGATCGGGTAAACGTGCACTCATTTTTTTGAGTTGTGATTACTCTTGTTTTCATTTTTTTAACTCCTTGTGCAAGTTTTCGATCATTATATTCTGGTTTTTCCTTGCTAACGTATCTAACAAGTTGTTCTTGGAAAGTTTTTGGTTTTTTTGTGTTTTTCGTACATGTGCAGGAATCTCCTTGAACTATCAGGGGTTTCACAGCTACATTTAGCTAGCTGTGGATAAATTTAGTAGATCAGCTAAAAATAGAGGTTTATTTTCTAGTTTTTTAATTTTGTTTAATTAAACTCGATTTTTTTTAGATCTCTGTGTTTTTTGGCTCTGTGTTTGCATGGTTTTGCGGTACAAATTTAAAAATAAAGTTTTTTGGTGTTTTGGTGGTTTTGCTCAAACCCTAGGAAGCTACTCATCCTCGGGCTCTTCAACCTCTTAAGGGTGATCATTTTTTTGTGTGGTCGTGAGTCTACTGCATTTTTTCTATTCTTTGGCAAGTTCCTAGCATCCTTCCTTCGTTGTTCAACCCTGCTTGGCCCTCATTACTACCGTGGAGCTTTCCCTGCTCATGCCCAAGCTCCTCGCCCAAGCATTTTTCCACTCGCTATTTTTTTTGCCTCACTTTGCTCCTCTAGTTTTTCCCTAGCCACTCCTACTTTGCTTGGCCGATGTCTGCTCTCCCACGTCTTTGCTGGTTACTCCCTCTGGCCGCTCCTCCCTCCTCCCTCCTCTCTCCCAACTTGCACACTAGTCCACGTGGTTTCCTCAAAACCTACGTTTTTTTCACGCACGCTATGTTTTTGCTGTAACACCGTGAGCATCTTTTACCTTCTGAGCATTTTTCTGGAATTCTGGAGCCTCTAAAATCCTTCAAGTTCATTTGAAACATTATTTTTTACCCTTATTTTTTCTTGCGACTAGTGAGCACATTCGTCACGATCTGCGGCAAGAGGGGTATGCTTTGCGATGTGAGACGCTTTTTCTCACACCTAGGATTGGATTTTGCCTCCTTCCTTATTTTTTTGCTTATGCTTGTTTACGGTGTCCTATTTGTTGTTCTCCATGAAACACTGTTGTGGTCTCCTCTCTTGCGTGTTATTACACTGATTGTAAGATGAGTTACCAAGTGTTTCAAACCGCATCTATTGAGACACTGATTGTAATCAACGCACTAAACTATAAGTGTCGAAAGCAAGGGGGTTGTTATATTGTCCTGGGTGGTTGTGTTTCTTTTACGCATTTCTTTTCTCTCTCTCACTATGGATGCAATTTCAATTCCTTTTCTTACGCCATTCAAATTCTTTGAATGGAGATAAAAAATGATTATGAAAGTAAGGGGTAAAGGATTATATCGCATCACCATGGGAGTTGAGATGAACCGGATGACGATCCTAAAAATCTAAGTGGTTAAAGCGTAGTGATGAAGCTTTAGGTCTTCTTTGCATGTCTATTTCTCCTGACTTGCTCTTTCACATTGAGGTGTTCGAAACACTTAAATTTGCGTGGAAAACGCTGGATGTGATGTTTGGAAAACTAGATGACATGAGAGCGCATGAGTTGGAAAATGAACTACTAGGGTTAAATCCTAGTGACATTGAAAACCTACAAGATTTCTTCTCGAAATTTGTCCATATCAGATTGTTGTTAAAGGGATGTCAAGTAGAGAAGAAAGATTCTCAATTGATCTTGTTGATTCTCTCTAAGTTAGGTCCCGAATATTATGTCTTTGTGTCAACTTTCTACGCTACAATTGTTACTTTGGGCGATGCTTGGACTATGCCTCCTTTGACTATTTTTTGTCCCAACTCATTTGAGAACATGACAAACTCATTCAAATGGGGTCTCTCAAGTCCAAGTCACATGCCCTTGTAGCAAGTACTAAAAAGGGAAAGAAGACTGAAAAGAAGAAAGAAACAAAGGATCAACCTAAGAAAGAAACCAAGATCAAACCTAAAAATGACACAAACACTTCGAAAATTGAGCCTAAGGCACAAAAAAACAAGTTTTTGTGTTCCTATTGTAAGAAGTTTGGTCGCAACGAGCACCACTATTTTCAGAAACAGATTGATCACTTATCTCATTTACTTGAGAAGAATAAAATAAGTGTTCCTGAATCCATAAAATAAAATGCTCCGAAGGCTGAGTCTTCTATTGTAAAAGGTTCTAAAAATGATAAGAAGAAAGGAAAGTCCCTTGTAGCTAGAGTTGTTCCTTCATCGATGTGGATTATAGATTCCGGTGCCTCGCACCACATGGGTTCTTTGCATGTTGAGTTCTCCAACATCGAACCTTGTGGAATGTCCCAAATCATGATGGGTAATGACACGACAATGTCGGTTTCCGGTAGTGGATCGGTAGAGATGGATGGGGAACATTTAACCAAGTGTTGAGTGTTCCTGATCTCTCTACCAATCTCCTATTGGTTTACCAAATCACTCACCTTGGTGAAGGAATGTGAGTGGAATTTGGTCCTAACTCGGTGATTATTCATGAGCTTAACGATGACACTACAGTGGCTGAGGGAAAGGTAGATCACCGTTCACGGTTGTACACCTTCTTCCACTTTACTTCTGATTCTATGCCCACTTATTTTCTCACTCATGTAAATGAGGTTAGTAAGCTATGACATGAGCGTTTTAGACATCTAAATTATCGCTACCTTGAACAATTGAGCCAAAAATAAATGGTCAATGGGTTGCCTGCGTCAAGTTTTCTAAGGGTCTTTGTGAGGGTTGTACCCTTGGAAAGCATCTTGAAAAGAACTTTGACAAAGGAAAATCCTGGAGAGCTACTCGTCCTTTGGATCTTGTTCACAGCGATATTTCTGGTCCATTTCCTTCTCCTTCGTTTACTAGAGCTCTTTATGTGCTAACCTTCATTGATGACTTTTCGTGATATACTTGGGTATATTTTCTTAAGCTTAAGTCTGAAGTCTTTGAAAATTTTAGGACTTTAAGGCTCTTGTTGAGAAACAAGCGGAACGGTCTATCAAGGTTCTTCAAACCGAAAATGGAGGTGAATATGTAAACAATAGGTTCATGGATTTCTGTACTTCTAAAGGGATCTCTTTGCAACATACAGTTGCTTATAGCCCTTTGCATAATGGAGTCACAAAATGAAAGAACTGTACTCTTAAGGAGATGACCACCTGTATGATTCACTTGAAGTCTCTTCCTCCATAGTATTGGGCCGAAGCAGTGAATTACGCAAATTACATTCAAAACTGTGTTCCACACAAGGAAGTAAGAGGGATGACACCCTTTGAAGGGATTGGATGCAAGCCTGATGTTGAGCACTTTCGAGTCTTCGGATCCAAGGCTATGGCTTGGATTCCCAAGAATAAACATAAGGCCTTGGAACCACAATCCAAACCTTCTATCTTTGTAGGGTATCCTGATGGCATGAAGGGATATCAATTGATGAATCCTACTTCTCATGAGTTGTATATTGAGATAAGTGCTAAGTTTGATGAGTCTTCTTCGACTTCTACTTCTCCACCTATTGAGGTTCTTCAGCTAACTGATTTGGATTTTGACTCATCAGATGATAATACTATTGAGCGTGCTCCTCTTCCAGATCCTCCGACCATCAAAATTCTAAGTCTTCTGCTTCTAACAGTAGTGATGACGAGGACTATGTCCTTTCTCACTCAAGTGAAGAATTTTCTAACTCTAAGCCTGATCCTCCTGGTCCTCTTTGGGCAGGAAAAATTTGCAAAGTGTTGGAGATTTAGTTGGAGATACTTCGGATATGAGATGTACTCGCTCAGATTTCATTGGACCCCACTCTTTCTTTTCCTCTACTTCTGATCCACAGTCTTTCCGGGAGGCTTTTGGTATTCCTAAGTGGGATTCTGCCATGGATGAGGAGTATTCCTCTCTCATGAAGAATGATACTTGGGATCTCACCCCTCTTCCGAAAGGAAGAAAAATCGTTTGGTGTAAGTGGGTGTTTCGAACAAAGTATGGAGTAGATGAAGACATCAAAAATTTTAAAGCACGATTAGTAGCTAAGGATTTCTCCCAGATATCTGGGGTTGATTATACTAAAATATTTTCTCCGGTTGCGAAGATGATTTCTATTCAATTGAACCTAGCCATTGCCACACGAATAGATGGAAAGTCCATCAAATGGATGTTAAGAGTGCCTTCCTTCATGGTGACCTAGAGGAAGAGATCTATATGGAACAACCTTCGGGTTATGTCCAAGATCCCTCCCTCATTTGTAAGTTAAAGAAGTCTCTTTATGGCCTTAAACAAGCCCCTTAGGCTTGGTATGCCAAGATGGACTCCTTTTTACTTACATCAGGGTTTACTAGGTGTCACTCTGATCCAAATGTTTATATTCTACGGCAAGATGACTCCATACTCATTCTTGTTCTCTATGTTGATGACTTGTTGATCACAAGTAGTTCTTCCTCTATTATTGATTTTGTGAAGATCACCTTGGCCAACAGGTTTTCCATGACTAACTTAGGTCTGCTTCATTACTTTCTTGGGATCCATATTTCACAATCTGACTCAAGAATTTTGATTTTGTAACCTAAGTATGCTCTTGATTTGCTAGCTCATTTTCAGATGTCTGATTGCAAGTCTTCTCCTACTCCTTTTCTCTCGGGGTTAAGTTGGTTTCAGATTGCTCTACTCCCTTGGTTGATGGTACTCTTTATCAACAGTTGGTGGGGAGCTTGATTTACTTGACTCACACTCGACCGGATTTATCGTATGCTATTGGGATCGTGTCTAGATTCATGCAAGAGCCACATGAGCTACATTGGAAAGTAGCTAAACAGATCCTTCATTATGTTCGTGGCACTTATGCTGATGGCATTTACTATCATGGAGGGTAGATATCAAATTAATTGGGTTCAGATTCGATTGGTGGTGACTTAGATCATGAAATCTACTTCTAGATACGAGTTTCTCTCTTGGTTCGGGTCCTATTAGTTGGTCTAGCAAGAAGCAAAATGCAATTGCGATATCATCTACAGAGGCATAATACAAAGGAGTAGTTAACGCTGCCACTGAAGCTATTTGGCTCTGAGGTATTACGACAAAGTTTGGCATCCACTTACGGAAGCCTACCATTATCTCTGTTGTGATAACACGAACACTATCTCTATTTCTAGAAATCGAGTTTAGTATCGGTGACGAAGCACATTGAGATCCAATGGCACTTCATATGAGATCTTTTTCATGGTGGTATCATCGACATTCAGTAGATTCAGATAGCTGATTAGATTGCAGATTTATTTACCAAGCCCTTCACTAAGATGAAGTTTCTTCACTTACGATCTCTTCTTGGGGTGAGGTCTTCTTTGCTCATCTTCTTTGGGCTATGTAGTCCTTCTTTTCTTCTTCTTCTAGGAAGATTTTTTTTGTATATGGGCACCTTATTAGGACTTTAGTTGCTAGGCCCCATTGACACATCTTTCTTAGTTGTTTAGGAGCGTCTTTGTTTTTTCGACTCACTCATCATAGCGCTACCCGGCTTCGATGAAGGGGGTGTTGGTGTGAGTTATCCTATATGTCCTCCTCTCATATTGGAGGGTCATCTCACATGGGTTAGGTTTAGGGTTTTATATTGAGTCATGCACTAGGGTTACTCAGCACCATACATGTACCCTTTCACTATTCATTTATGAGCATACCAAGACACTCCTCTATCTTTTCTAAAAAAATGACTTGCCATCACATCAAAAGCTCAAGCGGTGGTGGAGAGGGATCTCATAATGTTATTCAGCTACTACACCAACACCCTCTCGCACGATGGAGCACTGGTATACACCCAATCAGCCCAATAGCATTAGGAGCGTGATATTGAGAATTTTCCGAGAGGTCACCCATCGCCATACTACTCTTTTTGGGTGGCGCGCTTAATTTCCTAGCTACGATACCAAACGACTTGCCATCACCTAAAAGCTGGAATTGATGGTGGAGAGGGATCTCATTGTGTTATTCAATTTACGCCAACACTTACTTTAATTTGTCAAACTATAATGAATTATAATATTTTAAAAAATTGTTAGATTATTTTGAGGGTAACCTTTTTGGCGGTGACAAGAGGATATGGCATGTGCAACTTTAATGGGCATTTATGACATCGATAGATTGCATTTGTGCTGATAGAAAGAATTAATTAAGGGTTATACACACATGAGATGTAAGATGGCATCGGGAATTTAAGAGTTTTAATAGGAAGCATGATATTTATGATTAGGATATCCAATCGACGATCTTCGATACCCTCACACTTGCCTCCTTTTGTGTGTTGTGCCTTTGGTTGCTTTATATCTCTAAAGGATTGGACATTTCACTACCCCTTTCCTCTTTTCATTTTTGGTCATTGTGCTTCATGTCTCTCTACGATGGTGATAGGGGTGTTAGTGGTTTCTTGGGTAGCATGGAGTGTGGTCCTAGCAGGAAGAGGTGAGAGCTATGATAGGAAAGGATGTTAGGGAATCGTTTACTTCTTGGATGGATAGAAAAATTCAGAACACAACTATACAAAATTGGCTCGAGAAGGTTTGATCGATTATGAAGTGATTTAAAGAAGAAGATGATGGTGATATTTGTGAGAGCATGCACAAGTTGATGCTTGACCCAAACTAGTCCAAAGGGCAGAGGAACATTTTTGACATGGCATAAGGGTTGAGTGTGACAAACATACTTTCCAACTCTTTGGGGAAGTTTATCTTACATAAGGAGAATGATAAGTTGGAAGAGCATCTAGTCATCCTTTAGTATCATGTCCATGCCTTGATGCGAGGGATGTAGGTGATTATGTGTGGTCTAGAGGTGGTTACAGAAAATTAGGGTATAGAACTCCCTGTTGATGCTAAAGTGAAAATTCGAATGTTGTGTCAATTCGTCCTCCTCCTTTGATCAGAGTAAAGGGGATGTAGATGTCGAGATCATCGATGAGGTGAAGCTGAGAGGCCGAATGGCCTAATCTTTCCTAGATGCATTTGTATTTTTTTATTAAGGGCCAAAATGGTTATTTGTATAGCAAAGTGTATAGATATACAAAGTATTTATGGGTGAAGTAAAGTTGATTACAACTCTTCCCCATATTTTGGCATATAGATATACAAAGTATTTGTGGGTGAATTAAAGTTGATTACAACTCTTCCCCATATTTTGGCATATAGATATAAAAAGTATTTGTGGGTGAATTAAAGTTGATTACAACTCTTCCCCATATTTTGGCATATATTTAGTATGATAAGTTTCTTGTAATCATCATGGGAGTCCCTCTTTGGAAGACTTATCATGGACTGGTTCCTCATGTACTATTTTTTGAAGACTTATCATCAAAATATCCTAGTTTAAAATATTAAAATCATATAATGAATTCAACTAATTTATATATATCTTCTTTAGGATACGTATCATGTTTGCGATACATAACCTAGTGAATTGAATACCAAAATAATATGGTGTGGCATAACCTAGTAGTCGTTAAGCTCTTAATACCTTAATTTAGTTTAATAAATCCTAACAACCACCAAGCTCAAAATATCTTAACTTAAAATCTTAAAATCATATGATAAATTCAACTAATTTATACACATTTTGTTTGCATCTTCAAAGATTACACTATCATTTGTTGAAGTTTTGTTGAAACAAAACCTAGTGGAAACTTAACTCAATATGTCTTTCTTTAGTTTTTAAATGCTAGTGACTCTTTTTGTCAAAATAATATATTGTTTAAATACTTAGCGGCCACTAAGCTCAAACTATGTTGATTTAATTTGTTAAATCCAAATATTCACTAAGATCATATTATTATGTTTTTGCATAACCTATCTGCCTTTAGGATTATAATATCTTACTTTCTTTAACTCAAACCTAGAGACTTATATGGTTGAGGAAGCGGTCAACAATGGGCATGGTAGAGAGATTGATGTTTTAAAAGCCAACTATGGTTTCATAACCAATGAGTTGGACCATTTTGTGTTATTCTCCACAACTACATGGAGTGGAGTGTAGTCATGGTGAAATCTACTCTGCAACATCTCTAGACTCTGGGTCAGCTCGCTAATGCCTATAGTGTTGTGGATAGTCAGGGTAGGAAAAGAAAGGTGACTCCCAAAGGTCTTGACTTGGTGTCTTTGGCTGGTAACATAGATGCTCTGGCTAAGGAATGGGAAAAGGTGTTGGAGGGGCTTGAAAAATCCTATAAATGATCTGGGGAGGGGTGTTTTGTTTTATTTACTGTCTCTGTAGATTTTTGGTTAGTTTCGAATCTGTTGTTAGTTTCCTATTTTTTTGTTGTTGTTTCACTACTATTGCTCCTGGGGGAGTTTATTTATTATGGAATGTTATATTATCAGATTTTTTCATGGTTTTGTAATGTATTTATCTGCTCTCATGAAGTTGTGATTGTGTTCGGGGTAGGGTCCCCTCAACCCTTTTTACTCTCGATAAAAAAACCTAGAGACTTTTAAGATCCAAATATTATGTTGTGTCATAAGCTAGCAGATGCTAAGTTGAAAATATCATTGGGTAACTTGATAGATTATAGCACCCACTAATCTCAAAATATTATAGTGTGGAAGTACCTAGCGCTCACTTAGCTCAAACTATTTTAATTTATTTTGTTTAATCTAACCAATCGTAAGGTCTTAATATTATGTATTGGGCTAACCTAATGGATGAGAGACTGCGAAGATTTACAACAATTTTTTATATACAACACAATATACTTGATGAAGCCTAGTGACCGCTAAGCTATTCTTAAAATTAAATATATTATTTTTATAATGAAGCAGTGTTATGAATTTAATTATTAATATTTGTGTATTTAACATGAGATAAATAACAAAGCGATCACTTGACCCAAAAAAGTGTGTTGCCTATAAAAAATCCACTTATCCGTGATTCCACAAAGGTAAACGAAGACTGCATCCAAATAAGAATTATAGCCTAGCGAGATGCTAGAGTAGGTAAAATTTTCATGTAGATTGTATTCAAACAAGAGTTTATATAAACGGTAAAAAATAAATCTAGAATTTATATAATGGTATACGCATAGACTTGGACTTGTTGTACCCTAGCGGCCATTAAGATATTCTTAAAGGAACGTATATCATGTTCATAATGAATTTGTATTATAAATCTAAATTGTTAATCTTTTTGTATATAACGGAGAGAAAAAAACAAAAGCAATCGCTAGCAGCAAATAACACTATGTTGTCTATATAAACAAAAACCTGCTCCCTGAGGCCATGAAAGGTAAATGAATGTTTTATCTTAATAAGAATTATTGTTTTGTGGGTGCTAATGTATGCACGTTTTTTCATGTAGAGTGTATTCAAAAAAGATAAATCATATCACAAATCTATAAGCGATAACAAATAAATCTAGAGTTTATATAATGGATGGATAAATATACGTTTAGAACCATGTTTTCATGTGTTACACATCTATATTGTAAATTATGAACAAGGACATAATCTGCTTAATTTATTGATGTTCAATCAAATCAGAATTACAAAGAATGGGCTGAAATATTTATAGATATTACACAACCAAATACAAACAAAGAAATAAGTTTCTGGTGTATCCATGAAACAATACAGACAAGAATATTGTTAAAAATATAACAATGATTAAACAACCTTACATATTGTTGAATAAAAATAATTGGATGGCTATATAAACATAACCATATTACAATTATGATTAATTACCCAATTACTATAGTAAATGAAAAATTAACTATAGTAAAATATATTTTACCTAATGTCCACTCCTTAATTTTTCATTGTCTCAAGGGATGAGGAGAGGAACTCTCTGACCAACTCAAACTTGTCACATGCAAGTGACTTTGTGAAGATATTTTCTCGATGTTCAATTTGTTGGACAAAAATGAAGCTGTATATTGTGTTTCAAGACATGCTCGTGTAACAAATGTACTGTACCTCAATGTGTTTTATTTTTCATGAAAAACTAGATTGCGAACAAGTTTGAGAACACTTTCATTGTCGACATACAAGGTGGCCAGTTTATCCTATGGTATTCCAAGTCCTTCAAGTATGTGACATAGCCATATTGCTTCAAAGATAACTTCTCCTGCAGAATGATACTCGACTTCTGTGGAAGAATGAGAAACAAAGTGTTGTTTCTTTCTTCCCCATGATATTGGTCCAAATCCCATAAAGAACACAAACCATGAAGTGGATTTCTGTCATCAATATTTCTAGATGATCGAATCGAATATCTTGACAAGAAGAATTTTTCGTTATTCTTGTATTCTAGACGAAGATCCACCTTGATCCTTAACATATCTCAAGATCCACCTTGTTGCCTTCCAATGAAAAACTTTTGGTTCTTGCATGAACTTGGATAGATAGCTCACTACAAATATGATATCTTGTCTAGTGTGGGTCGGGTAAATGAGACTTCCAATCAACTACCGATAGAGAGTGGCTTTTATTGCAGGAGATGGATCTGAATGAGAAAACTACAATATGTTCTCCATAGGTGTGCAATCAATCATCCTCAATTTCTCGAGTGTTTTCTTGGTATATTTGAACTGAGAAACAAATATGTGATTCTCTTTCTTCCATACTTCCAATCCAAGACAATAATGCATCAGCCTGAGATCTGTCATGTCAAACAATCGGTTAAGATATTTATTTGTTGCATCAATCATCCTCACTTTGAAATTCCACTTTGATGACTAGATTATCGACATAAACAACGAAAATCACAATCTCCCCCCCTTGCTTTTGAGGTAGCTATTGGGATTGTATGGATTTATAGCAAATCCATGTTGTACGAGATGCTTACCAATTTTGATGTTCCAAGCACTGGGGTGCCTATTTAAGGCCATACAGAGATTTCCTAAGTTTGCATACCTTTTCTTCATGACCAGGTACAACATATCCCTCAAGTTGAGTCATACAAACTTCTTGTAAATCTCTATTAAGAAAGGCACTTTTTACGTCCATCTGATGGAATTTCCAACCAAACTGTGTAGCTAGAGAAAAATCATCCTAGTCATTTTGATCTTAGTTGTGAGAGAAAATGTCTCCTCATATTCAATGCCTTATTTTTTGCATACCCCTTTGCTACTAGTATCACTTTATACTTTTCTATGGTCCCATATGCCTTGTACTTTGTTTTGAATATCATTCTACATCCAATAGGTTTCTTCACGATGGAAGATTGACAATGCCAAGTGTTTTTTTCATCACTGAGTTGTATTCAAACATCCATGCTATCTTTCCAAGATTTTGATAGTAGGGATTACTAGGTGTAGAGGTCTTATCAAATTCAATAACTCTACTCATGAAAGTAAAGTTTACTTCTTCTCTTGTTTTTCTTTGTGAGTTCGTAGTCCAGTGATGGATGTATCTAGTGGACCATCCATTCTTACATCTCGTAGCAAACTAGTATACAACTTGGGCATACATTGCACTACTCTCATAGATCATGGTTCTATATGATCATCACCATCCTCCCCATTATCACTTTCATAATCTGTGGAAACATCAACTTCTATTTTTACATCTGGTGAAAAATCTACATCAGGTGAGTCTGGAGGAGGATTCTGCTTTCTTCTTCTCAAATATTTCAACATCTCTTCGGTGTATAATTTCTTGGTCTTTGGATCCATCAATATGTACCCAAGAGTTTCTTCATTGTATGCATTAAAGATTATTTTTGTGATTTCATATCCAATTCTTTCTATTCTACTTGGGCATGTGCATGCTTGATTTACACCCTAATACTCTAACGAGGTGTGCAATATATGGTTTCCTCTTTGACCATGTTGCATGTGGTGTTACTCCGTCAAGAGTAACTATGCACACTCTTTTCAACAAATACACCGTTGTCTTCATTGCTTCGCCTGAGAATTTCTTTCCTAGTCTAGAATCATCGATCATGCATAAAACCATTCCATGATAGTATGATTTCTTCTCTCAACATGTTTGCGAGAAAATTGGTTGGGTGGACAAACTTGTGGAGTTATTTCAATGTTCTGGGAATCTAAGTCCCTCTACCTACCTAAGTGCAGCTACCGTATATGCATGCATGAGAAAATGTGAATTTTGTGGTGGTCTTTCAATCGGGGATCCAATAGGGGCACTCCACTGACCATGCGGAAAAGCTAGCAATCTTTTTCTAGGGAAAATTTGTCGAAAAGTGGAAAAGAGGAGTGAGAAAAGAGGTAGGAAAACTAATGCTGTAGGTAGAAAATCAAATTCCTACACACACACTACCTAGAAACTTCAACACATGCATTTATGGGAAGAAACAACTCTGCAAATAGCAACAAGACCAAATAGAATTCACTGATCACCAAGTATCAAGAAACCCCTTAGTCAAAGAAAGCTAGAAACTCCTTCTTCTTGTATTGATTTCTCAAATCAAAGTTGTACATAATGTGGGAATGGAGGAAATTTGAGAGTAGAGGATAGTAGAAGAAAATGGCTATCTCCTTTGCTTTCTCTAGGTACAATGCACTCTTGAGTTTACAAGATCAATCGCCAACCCTTTGAAATGGGAATGACATTACAATTTATAGAGTAGAATATGACTCTTCATCTACCCCCAATGCCTTTTCATATGTCCTCGCACAACTTAAAACTTTTCAACTTCCTAGGAAAATTTTAAGTCCCTTTTTATAACATAAAGGTGACTTATTACATTAGGAACATTAGGACATATGAAAAAGTGCAATCCCAATGTGAAATTAGAATATTGGAAAGTGAGAGAAAGTTGGGGGAAGAGGAGAGAGAAAGAGAGAGAGAAGAAGAAGAGGAGATGTCATTTTTAATGAAGTCCATTGATCCTCGTTGATGGAAAGCTCCAAATGTAGTGAAACTCTAAATCTTTGAATTCCTTGCACACTATGAATCTCCTTCAAATCAGCTCATGAATGCTTACCAAGTTGAGTGAATTGTTCCATTGATGACCATGCAACTCCCATCCTGTATGATATAATATTTTTAGTGAGAGGTGATTTTTGCCTCTTCTCGACCATTGTGATGTGATGAACTCCCTCATTCGATATTGTGCACCCTACCCTTGCCTCAACCGCTTCTTTGGGGTGACTTACTATTTTTAGAAAGCATTCATATAAGGGACTTACTATTTTTAGTAAGTGGTCATTTTCACTATTTTTTGCTCTGAACACTCATTCTAGCTTCCTTGTGATCTTCAATGCCCGTTGCCTTTGTCTCAGCTTCTTTTGATGATGAATTTCCAAACATAGCAAGTCTATATAGGAAAACTTACTATTTTTAGAAAGTGTGTTTCTAGTGCTCGATTTGTGATAGAACATACTTTTTTGGACTCGTCTTTTCATTACAATCACACCCTCTAAATTTCACATATTTTTGCCAACTAGAATGATTGGAAATAAATTTTGAAATTTTGACATGACAGTGGCTTCGGGCACGAAGCTACCATGGCGGCCATTAATGGAGCTTAAAATTTGCAGATCTAATTTTTGTCTCTGTTTGAGATGAAAAAAACTCCATTGTGATAGGTTTTTATTTTGAGCCCATGTATATTTTTTTTAGACCGTTTTCATTTCAGTGAGTGATGGGAAATCCGACAAATGTGAGCCGGTGCATGAAGTGAGGATTTTGTTGGAGAAAATGATTCTGGGCACCATTTAACTTCTTATTTGCTGAGTCTTTATTGTCTTGCAAAATTTGAAATTCTGCAAAATACGGAATCTCAATCGACTTGTAGTTTGTAAGATATGATGAGTTTTTGATCGGGTGGCTTCGTAGTTATCTAGTGAAAAATCTCCATTTTCTCTTCATTCTTCGTCATTTCATTCCATTTTTCTCTGAGGCCTACATATTACTATGAATTCATGGTATGGAGAGTTTATGTGGCCATGGCGGAGCTGTTTCAGAGCAACAATGGTGGACTGGGTGTCTGGACAATCATTCACGGAGCCATGGCAAGGTATGAAGTTGTGAAGGAGAAATGAGGGGGAAGAAACGGCTAAGTGTCGGATTTAAATTTTTAAAGAAATGAAAATGGAGGGGCTAGGTGTTATTTTGTGTCCCTGATGTCCCTGACCTTAGGGACATGAGGGACATCAATTTCCATGGTGGTCAAGGTGATGCCATGTGTCCTCGATCTGACGATAGGGGATTTTCTTGAAAAATGCACATGGGGGATGAAAGTTGGTCACGTGGGTGTCCAAAAGACTCCCCATAGGGGATGGGAACATTTTTCAAGGTTTGATGTCCCTCACCTCAGGGACATAAGGGAAATTAGTTTCCATGGTGGTTCTGGAGCTGACACGTGGCGCTTGAAGTGACGATGGAGGGAGGAATGGATGCTCGAAAATGCACCTGGGGCTAAAAGCCGATCACATGGGTGTCAAAAGACTCCCGTAGGGGGATGAGAATATTTTTCAATGTATGATGTCCCTCACTTCAGGGACATAAGGGACATCATTTTCCATGGTGGTCTTGGAGTTGACATGAGACATTTCATCCCACGACAGGGAATGGATGCTCCAAAAATGCACTTGAGGGCTGAACTATCAAGTTTGGAGGTCATATGAGGGTCCAAGAGGTCACATGGGGGCTAGGTGCAGTTTTCAAGGGTTAGTGTACCTAACCTCAGGGAATTCGGGGACATGAAATCCCGCCAGGATCCTGGTGCTGACACATGTCCTCCTAAAAAATGACTAAGTCCTAAACTACCTTTGAGAGGGTAACTTGGAACAATGATAACTTGAGCTCCGGTGGAATTTATTGGTGAAATATTATATTATCATGACTAGAAATGGAATTTTTAATCCAATGGTATGGTTATCATGTCTTTATTTAGCCATCTGATCCCTAAAAATTTGGATTTTTGCTTTGCGACTCCACCTGTGCCTTATAAAAACTTCACCAGTAAATCCTATGTGCTAGGGTTTTGTGAAAAATGTGATTCCACCATGATGTATTTATTGGAATCCTCTTTCTGAAGATGTTTTATTTTACTTCTAACTCTATCCAGAGATCTCATAATCTTCTTCTGAAGCCCAATAGTTGTTTTAGGCTGTGTATTGCCTAGGCCTGTGAACCTTGTTTTCACTTAGACTACTCCAAGTCTTTCAAAACTTCCCCAAACCTTCCAAAATAATTTCCATGATGTGCTAAGGTCTTCAATTAACCTCCATGTTTAATTTTTCCTTTCCATTCTACTCCAGGGGGGTTGATCCAATCCTAGGAAGGCCAACAATAGTCCTTCCAAATCGCGAGAAGATAGCATTTTCGAGAACTTCCTAAAATCACCTAAGGGGAATGAATAGACTTTTCTAAATAAACCAAGTGACCAATTTTGCATCAAATAGGGGTGACCAGGACTAAAGGATTTAACTTGGGGTTCCTAAGAATGATAAAACATGCAAATTTTGGCACATGGGTATAGTTGTCATGCTTGGAAACTTCCAATTTCCCTATTGCACATTTACACAACAACAAATGGCTCTAGCTTGGGGACATGACATGGAATGAGCATAGTGAAGACATGACATGGGAATCCATAATCTCAATTTTAGACCATATAATTCATTGACCAGTGCCTTATCCATTGGGCCTGCAAAGTCATGTACAACCTACAACAAGAGAGAGAGAGAGAGAGAGAGAGAGAGAGAGAAGAAGGAAAAAACACACACACAAAGCAATGGAAAGGAAACACATGACACACAATGGAAAGGGAAACATGCCAATGAAAGGAAAACACACCTAACAATCACCTATGGTACAAGGTGGGGACAAGCCACTTTCATCGAAGCACTTTTCATTTCTCTAAAGGTACCCTTGAATAGGAAACACCAAATGGTGATATTCTCATGCGAAGCCGTTGACGAGTTCAGTAAAGTAGCCTCCCCTCCTCAACTACTTATGAAAGCTAGGTGATTTCACAATTGTCTCGTATGTGGTAGAAGTGAGTCCATGTGAGATTATTGATGCTCGGTGTTCTTGCCTAAAAATTCCACTTCCTTCATTTTCTTTGAATTTGGTTTCATAGTCCCAGTTTCCTTCCATTTTTATTGATATAGTTGATTCTCCATCGAGCATCTCATCACTTCCCCAAAGCTGATTTTCATTCCAATTCCTTGGATATTTTGAGTTACTTTCTTTCTCGGGTCTATGCTCATTGACATATTCTCCATGAGAAACATTTGATTCATCCTTTATCTCTACTCCATTGTGAGGCATTTGAGTACTAACGGGAGGATTGGACATGACCTCATACTTGTCTTGTATGTCCATGGCATGAGTGAAGAGATCAAGGATCAGCTCGAGATCTTCCGCAACTTCTACTACATCCAATATCTCTTGCACAAAGTTATGCTTCATCATTTCTTACAACTCATCTTTATACGCCTTTGAAGAATGTAGCTCGAGGAAACTATCTAGAGGAGTTACCTCATCATCTTGGGAATCACTGTGCTCTACCGATCCTTCATCAAAAATAGCTTCATCTTCAAAGGCCTTGAAACTTCTTGCTTTAGTTTGTTCATCATGGAAAGATTCTTCCTCTTCAAATGGGAAAGAAAATACCTCAATTTCATCATTGTATCCACCAACCATTGGCTCGAGAGGGAGATCATATTTCTCATCTAGATTTATTTCAACATAGCCCGTCCTCACACTAGTTGAGGTTTCCAAGTCATCTTTACACTTGTCTTCCAGATTCATGGCTTGCATTAAAAGTTCAAGACTGGTCTCAGGGTCTTCTATTTCTTCCATGGCTCTTAGTAGTTCTTGTACAGATGGTTCTTCCCCACTATTCGAGGGTTCATTATAGACTGGCTTGGTCTCTTCTTGGGTGACATGATCAAGGGAGTCCTCATCTTCGAATGGGAAAGAGAAAATTTCTTCATCACGGATAAACACATAAGCTGATTTTTCTATTTGAAAATCATCAAGAACCATTTCCTCTTCTTCATGGTTTGCATCATTTGGAAATTCGGAGCTTCCTCTTCTAACTCAAATCTCCTCAATGCTTCTTCAAAGTATAAATCTCTCTGGGAAGGAAATTCTGGACCTATCAAGATGGGAATATCCTCTTCCTCCTCAGTTGCCACCAAGTGATTCATCTTCTTCTATCTTGATACAAGATGTTAGCTTCTAGGATTCCATACTTTCATACCGTGTACCTCATCTTCTTCTCGAGGAAGAAATTTCTCCATGTATCCCTTCACTAGTATGGTTGCAGAAGACCAATTCATCTGAATTTTCCCTCCCAAGTCTCGATAGAAATTTCTACTCAGCAACATTCTGAACAAGGCTAGGATGTCTACTACCAAAATCATCATTGAAAATTTCTTGTCTTGAAATCTGTGAGACCCACCTATGAATATTTTCCTTCCTACAGTGATACCTTTTTTAATTCCAAAGAGTAACAAGAGCCACTAGGTGGAGTCATGGTAAGTTTGAGAGCCTTGGCAACCTTCAAAGGCATCACATTGTTTGAGGCACCAAAATCTATTATGTAATTATTCAGTACATATTCTCCAACAAGAAGGGAGACGTAGAAAGGTTCAACTTTATCAATATTTGATGCACTCAGAGAAAGCATGTTCTGTGAGGGAGGTGTAGGTGAGTTTGGTAGCATGCCTTTGGAACTAGATGTTACAACATTGGGTGTTAGACTACCACTCCTGATATATCAGATAAACCTCTCAAATTGTTCAGGATGAGTCCGTAAATATTAGTTTTAGTAATATACACTTTTTACTTGTTTACATATTCTATGAAGTCAAAGGGAGCAGATGTGGAAAAGGGGGGTGAAGGGACTGATTTTGAGTCTGGATAGGATTGGGAGCAAGATTTGATGTTTAAGGGATGGACGATATTTTGAACGACACACTAGGAGCTTTCAAGGTATTAGATTTTATAGGAGCAGATTTAGATTTAGACTTGGAAGACACATTGGAAGACCCACTTGAGATTACAAGAGCTTTCTTACTTGCTACAAGATCAAGCTCCAACAATGCAGACTTCATGGAAAATGGAAGTGGGGATCCTCGACTGATTATTTTGTTTTACGGATTCACCATAGGAGGATCTTCAGTTTTGTTTTTCTTTACAGCAATGGAAGGAGATTTTCCTTTCTCAGACTTAGAACGAGTTAATACCACACATGAGAAATTGGGTGCATCTTCTTTGTCTTATTCATCACATCCATAATACTCACAGAATCTGATTTGTGTATCATTCTCAAACTCATCATTTTCTAGGAAATCACCACCTTCACTTTCTTGTTCAAGCTCTTCTTCACCTTCTTGAAATATGTAATTTATGTTCACAAGTGGGGCCTCCAAGGCGAGCCTTTGGGGTGCTCCTGCAATCTGATTTATGTTGCTTCTTTGAGAAGATACTCATTCAAATAATTCCCTCTTCAAATAGGCCATCTCATTTACCAAATTTTGCAGTGATGGATTGGTTCTCTCATCTCCAAGATGTTGGGCCTTGCCATTTGATGGATTTTTGATCTTCCCAGAGAGGATGAGATCATCATCAAGTTCAATGGCCATCCTTTGTGCTTCTATAATGCTCCTTGGTTGGGCTCTTTGCACAAAAATCCTACTTCTGATGATTGAGCATTGATGAAGAATCTCTTGACATTGTTTTGAGATGGTGAATCCTCTTTAGGTATCCTGTGAAGTAACCATTCGAAACAAGCCACGAAGTCTCTCATGGTTTCATTTTCTCCTTTCCTCATTTGAGCCAACTACACTAAGAGGTCTTGATAGTCTTCAATTGATTTAAATCTTTCCTCGAAGGCATCCTTGATGTCATCCCAACCAGTGATGGATCGGGCAGGAAGGAGGTAGAACCATTCTGCTACTTTTTCTTGGAGAGACTCCACAAAAAATCTTACAGTAAAATATTCATGTTGGACACCAAGAATTCCACATGATGTTGTGAAAGCAAAGTAATGTGTTCTTCTGGATTTTGTGTTTTGTCACCTTTGAACTTTGGAAAGTTCTTGCAGGAACTTGTTGGTAGATCATGGAGAGGTGGTTCAAGAGCAAGAGGGCTGTATTCCTTCCCCATGGAACAATGGGTTGAGGTATTTATTCTTCATCTTCCATTTTCATTTCTTCTTTCACTTCAACTGTTGCTTCTACAAATTCTTCTTCAGATTCTTATTCTTTCATGAACTCAATGCTCAAGGGTGATTGAAAAATGAGATAATTTGAAGGGGGAGTATCAATAGGAGTCTTGATAGGATTTCCAGGTGAACTATTTGAAGAGATGGATGGAGAGGAGGCTTGAGAGAAGAAGTATGGATTATCTCTAATTCGTTCTTGCTGATTTTTCAAATCCTCGAAATTGGAATCAAAAACACCTCTCGACCTGCTCAACTTGGTGTATCTTCCTTCAGCCAACTTTTGGAAACCTTTTTAGTGGGAACATGAAAGGACAATGTGGAATGTGAAAATTCATGTGTAGAAATCAGTAGTGTATCTTTTGGCAATGGAATTTCATGAAATCTTTTTTTTGTTTTCAATATTTGATTTTTTTCGAATTTTTAGACCTTGTGGTCGTATATTGGGTGTAAATACTGCTAAATCTGCCCCACGGTGGGTGCCAAAAATGTTGGCGAGAAAATTTTTCGGGTGGAAAAAATTGTTGATTTCTTTCCTACACTCTGGGAATCTAAGTCCCTCTACTTAACCAGTACAACTATCGTATATGCATGTGCAAGAAAATGTGAATTTCTTTGGTGGCCTTTCGACTAAGGATCCAACAGGGGCACTCCAATGACCCTGCAGAAAAGATAGCAATATCTTGCTAGGGAAGAATTTGTCTAAAAAGTGGAAAAGGAGAGTGAGAAAATAGGTAGGAGAACTAATGCTATAGGTAGAAAATCAGATTCCTGCACACACACTAGTTAGAAACTTCAACACATACATTTATGGGAAGAAAAAAACTCTGTGAATAGCAACAAGACTAAATAGAATTCACTGATCACCAAGTATCAAGAAACCCCTTAGTCAAAGAAAGCTAGAAATTCCTTCTTGTATTGATTTATCAAATCAAATTTGTACGTAATGTGGGAATGGAGGAAATTTGAGAGTAGAAGATAGTAGAAGAAAATGGCTATCTCCTTTTATTTCTCTAGGTGCAATGCACTCTTAAGTTTACAAGATCAATCACCAACCCTTTGAAATGGGAATGATGTTACAATTTATAGAGTAGAATATGACTCTTCATCTACCCTCAATGCCTTTTCATATGTCCTCACACAACTTAAAACTTTTCAACTTCCTAGGAAACTTTTAAGTCCCTTTTTATAACATAAAGGTGACTTATTACATTAGGAACATTAGGACATATGAAAAGTGTAAATCCAACATGAAATTAGAATATTGGAAAGTGAGAGAAATTTGGGGGAAGAGAGAGAGAGAGAGAGAGAGAGAAGAAGAAGAGGAGATGTCATTTTTGATGAAGTCCATTGATCCTCGTTGATGGAAAGCTCCAAATGTAGTGAAACTCTGAATCTTGAATCCCTTGCACACTGTGAATCTCCTTCAAATGAGCTCGTGAATGCTTGCCAAGTTGAGTGAACTATTCCACTAATGACCGTAACCCCAACTGCGTATGATATACTATTTTTAGTGAGAGGTGATTTTTTCCTCTTCTCGACCATTGTGATGTGATGAACTCCCTCATTCGATATTACGCACCCTACCCTTGCCTCACCACTTCTTTGGGGTGACTTACTATTTTTAGTAAGCACCCATATAAGGGACTTACTATTTTTAGTAAGTGGTCATTTTCACTATTTTCTACTCTAAACACTCATTCTGGCTTCCTTGTGATCTTCAATGCCCGTTTCCTTTGTCTCAACTTCTTTTGATGATGACTTTCCAAACATAGCAAGTCTATATAGGAAAACTTACTATTTTTAGAAAGTGTGTTTCTAGTGCTTGATTTTATGACAGAACATACTTTTTGGACTCATCTTGTCATTACAATCACACCCTCCAAATTTCACATAGTTTTTCCAACTAGAATGATTGGAAATAAATTTTGAAATTTTGACACAGCTAATGGCTTTGCACGAAGCTACCATGGCGGCCATTAATGGAGCTTGAAATTTTCAGGTCTGGTTTTTGTCTCCATTTGATATGAAAACAGCTCCATTGCGTTAGGTTTTTTATTTTGAAACCATGTGTAATTTTTTAGTTCATCTCCATTGCTGAAGTGATGGGAAATCCAACGAATGTGAGCCGGTGCACAAATTGAGGATTTTGTTAGAGAGAATGATTCTGGGAACCATTTGACCTCTTGTTTGTTGCATCTTTATTTTATTACAAAATTTGAAATTCTGCAAAGATGACATCTCGATCCAAATTTTACTTTGCAAGATATGATGAATTTTTGATCGGGTGGCTTCGTAGTTATCTGGAAAAAAATCTCCATTTTCTCTTCGTTTCTTCGTCATTTCACTCCATTTTCTTTGAGGCCTACATATTACTATGCATTCATTATGTGGAGAGTTTATGTGGCCATGGAAGATCTGGTTTGGAGCAACAATGGTGGACCGGGTGTCTGGACAATCATTCACGGAGCCATGGCAAGGTATGAAGCTGTGAAGGAGAAATGAGGGGGAAGAAACGACTAAGTGCCAGATTTAAATTTTCAAAGAAATGCACATGGAGGGGATGGGTGCAATTTTTTGTCCCTGATGTCCCTGACCTCAGGGATGTGAGGGACATCAATTTCCATGGTGGTCAAGGTGATGCCATGTGTCCTCGATCCGACGGTAGGGGATTTGCTTGAAAAATGCACTTGGGGGCTGAAAGTCGGTCACGTGGGTGTCCAAAAGACTCCCCATAGGGGTTGGGTACATTTTTCAAGGTTTGATGTCCCTCACCTTAGGGACATAAGGGACATCAGTTTCACAGTTTTCCTAGAGCGACACGTGGCTCTTGATCGACGACAGGGAATGCTCCAAAAATGCACCTGGTGGCTGAAAATTGGTCATGTGGGTGTCAAAAGACTCCCCCATAGGGCTGGGTGCATTTTTCAATGTCTTATATCACTCACCTTAGGGATATAGGGGACATTAGTTTCCACAAAGTGGTCCTGAAGTGAAACGTGTGATTAATCTAACGGAAGGGAATGGATTCTCCAAAAATGCACTTGGGGACTAAACTGTCAAGTCTAGAGGTCATATGAGGGTCCAAGAGGTGACATGGGTGCTGGGCACATTTTTCAAGGGTTTTTTTACCTTACCTCAAAGATGTCAGGGATATGAAATCCTGCCAAGCTCTTGGTGCTAAAACGTGTCCTAAAAAATGACTAAGTCCTGAATTGCCTTTAAGAGGGTAACTTGGAACGATGATAACTTGAGATCCTGATGGAATTTCTTGGTGCAATTTTTGATGACCCTAATAGGAAATAGAATTTTAAATCCAATGGTGTGGTTTTCTTATCTTTATTCATCCATTTGATCCATGAAAAAAGCATATTTGTGATTTGAGACTCCACTTTGCTCTGCTAAACACTACTCAGTAAATCCTATGCACCAAGGTGTTGTGAAAAATATGATTTCACCATCATGTATTTATTTGAATCCTTTCAAGATGTGTTTTTTTACTTCTAACTCCATCTAGAGCTCCCGAAATCTTCTTCAAGACTAATAGCTTTTTTAGGCTCGTACTTGCCTAGGCTTGTGAACCCGTTTTCACTCGATCGCTCCAAGTATTTCAAAACTTCCTCAAAACTTCCAAAATCATTTCCATGATGTTCTAAGGTCTTCAATTCACCTCCATGTTGAATTTTTCCTTTCCATTCTACTCTAGGGGTTGATCTAGTCTTGGGAAGGCCAATGATAACCCTTCCCAATACTGCTAGAAGATAACATCTTTTCAGAACTTCCTAAAATCACCTTGGGGGAATGAATATAATTTCCTAAATCACCTAGGGGACCAATTTTACATCAAATAGGGGTGACCATATTTATGGATTTGACTTGGGGTGCCTAGGAATGATAAAACATGAAAAATTTGGCACATGGGTATAGTTGTCATGCTTAGAAACTTTCAATTTCCCTGTTGCACATTTGCATGACAACACAACAACACCATTTTACTCGCAGATTGTGTGGAGGAGGAATTTGATGACAAATCCCATGAGATTATAGGTAGTCTTTGAAATGATCACCTGGTGAATTCCCCCTCTTTATCTTAGTAGAGAGTTTCGATGTGATGACTAGTTTCGATCTCAACAACTACTTTAAACTTATCTAAGTTTTCAAAAGCTTCACTTTTCTTGCTAAAAAAAAAATCCACATTTTTCTCGAGTAATCATCAACACAAACCATGAAGTACTAAAATCCAAAATGACTCGGTTACATCAAACCACAAAGATAGGTATGGATCAAATCAAGCTTACCATGAGCTCAAAAAGTACTCTTCTGGAATGAAGCTCTATGTTGTTTTCTGCTAGGCAGTGAGGACACTTGTTTGTATCCTTCTAGAGAGATGGTAATCCTTTTACCATATTGTGTTGGCAAATTTTTTTGAGATACTTGAAACTGATGTGACCAAGTCTCTAATGCCACAACTGTGTAGAGGTAGAATTCTTAGCCACAAGTGCTTGATCATCTCTGTGGACAAAATCAAGTTGGAACATGCGTCCGACATTAGAGGCTTTTGCAACTATTTTCAAGCCTCATGATTTGTCTCGAATTAAACACATTTTCTTATCAAAATGACTATCAAATTCAATTTTCAAGTTGTGATCTAGGAGTTGACTGAATGACAACATATTTTTAGTCAACCTAGGGACAAATAATACATCTAATAATCTACAGTTGCATGAACCAAGATGATGTAACCTATAATTTAGCATGAATAACCCAGAACCATGGTACATCACCCATCTTGAGATGAGCACTCACTCGGAGCATGTAAAGGTACCAAGCCCCTCCTTAGAGTTGCTTGTATAGAATGTGAACATGATAAATACTTAATGTATTTAAACCAATAAATAGCACAAACATTCCACAAAGCATATTCCATATCTAGATCTAAAGAATAATGAATTAAGTGATAAACATAATGAAATCAACCATGTAAGAACTAGTTACAGTCATGTTTAACACCATTATTCACCCAATACACTCCATTATATTAAAACACAATAAATACAAAAGATTCTTATAATAAGTAGTATCATAAGTTTATGCGCGCATCATATCTGGCAGCATAACTCCACAATATCTCATACACACTATATCTAATCTACAAAAATTAATACATATTTATAAGGGTGGGGACTTTCCCTTCACCGCTTATGCACTTACAAAAATAGGTCGCATGCTGAAAATAGTCATGTGCCTTTACAATAACATGCACACATGCAAGTGCGCTAATAATAGATCTCTTACAGTTAATTGGTAGTAGTAATCCTATTATTAACTCAAACTCATGCATGGCGCTTAGTAGACACTCTTCCCAAAATAGCATTTGTGTGTCATGCAAGTCTCCATCCCATTGTGTGCTCCATATGCTATCTCCAAAAATATCCCATAACCATGAAAATGGCTAAGTCAGAATCAATTTGTCTTTCACATGCATTTCCTTCCCTATCCTTTTTTCGCCTTCAAATATGCCTTGCTACTGCGCGTGAATCTTCTATGTGCCCTCTCCTTAGTGCCATATTTTTTCGCTCAACATTACCCCACACTAAAATACATTTCCATCTCGGAAATGGGGTTCCTCTGATGTTCCCAAAGAATAAATAATAAGAATGAAAGAATGTAAATAATTACTTTACAAATAATGGAATTCTATTCTGTAGCACCCTCTGCTTCAACTAGCAGGATCAACTCTAGATATTCTTCCTTAATCTCAGCCTCCAAGGCTTGCCAATCATCTAGCATATTTCTGGTCTTCTCTAGAACGTCTACAATGATGGACTCCAACTCATCCTAGGTCATCTCTCCCTTTTCATTTTGCAATACTATGACAATGTTAGCCATAACAGACATCCTTCCCTCTAGAAGATCCATATTTTGTGTTATGAGATTTCCAAGCTCATCCAACCTTTCCTTATGCAGATGTTGTGCTGTTGCAAGGGCTTCACGCTTTTGCTTCACTAATGCCAATCTCTCTGCGCACCCTAAAGTCTCATCCTTCATTGCTTTCAGAACTTCATTATCTTCCAATATATTTCTAATTTGATCACTACATCTGGAGCTGCGTAGATGTTTAAATCTTGATCTACTTTCTTCAACTCATCCTATAAATTTTGGAGCAATGCCTCATATGATGAAATATTTCTAATCATGGAGGCCCTTGCTCTCTCTACTTCCTATTCAGGGTCTTTTGGTGCTGGCATGTGAATTGGTCCATCCTCAAGCACCAAATCAACTAACGTATGCACATAATGCATAGCTAAAGGAAACTTCTCAGGTACCTTAGACTCTAAGTGTGGTCTTTCTTTCAGGACATAATCACCAATTTCCTCTACCATGCTGATGAAGGCTTCATTCTTTTTCTGCTCTAAGTCCTTCTCCCCTTTTAGAAGCATTTTTATACAAAATTTTCCTTGTTATCTTCTTGTAGCACTCTAATAGTGACAGCCTTATCTATGTTCCTCCATGCCACTTCTGTAGATACCTTAACCAATGCATTGCTTACCTACTCATCAAACATGAGAGTGGGATTTATAGTCATGTTCCTACTCTGCGGTGCCTTCTTCATTCTTCGGGACACACATGAATCCTCACATACATCAAAATTGGGCTTGTCCATGTGAGTTTGCATAGACTAGGACAACTATTTCTTCGTGCATATAGTGGTAATGTTTGGGTCCATCAACTCCCATCCATACAACCCCTTAAGGCCCATTATGCTCTGGAAACGGGTGTGGAAAATTTTACTTGTGTCCTCAACATAGCCCATGCTTGGCCCAACATACTCCCCACTGGTTCTCCTCGTTCTTGGCCCCTTAGGAACTTGAGCACCAAGGTTTGGGGTTGGATCTTCAATGTTTTGAGAAATATCATGCTTTGTTTCTTCTACCTCCTTCACACCTTCCTCTTCATCCTTCATATCCTCATCCCTGGGTTCTTCCACATCTTCTGGCTATACAGGGGTTCCAGGCACACTCTCTGTAGACTCCTTCGCCTCCTCATTCAGCTTTAGTTTTCTCTTCTTTCTCTCAATTATCTCTTTTTGAGGAGAGATTCATGGTGATCTCCTCATAGGCTATGGGGTTCCCACACCATGGGTCCTTGTTATCATGAATACCCTTTAAAAGTAGAACTCTCCATGGCTCGCTTCTACGTCCAAGTCTTTGTCTTCTTCTTGTACCTGAGGTGGAGTACCCA
The DNA here is from genome assembly GCA_018340775.1 of Taxus wallichiana var. yunnanensis. Lineage (NCBI taxonomy): Eukaryota > Viridiplantae > Streptophyta > Pinopsida > Cupressales > Taxaceae > Taxus > Taxus wallichiana. The sequence goes on from CM031239.1 coordinate 122,826,020, forward strand.
CGTGCTCAGTCTCTACTCTATATGTGGGATGCCTTCGACCTCTATGATTTAAACCACCACTATATTCATTTTCTTTGTCCTCCTCATCCACTTATATGGTTGCTGTAGGCTTTGGGGATGACACGTTCTTCACTTTATGTTTTCCGTTAGGCGCCCCTCGGAGCACGAACTCATTTTCTACATACTTGTTATTCTCTAGCTTAGTCTTAAGCTGAAGGTATACAAGTGTGGATCCACTATCTCTAATAGCCAATCTTACTAGATTCATACTTATGACATATGAGATGAGCCTTTCAATATAGGCATCCCGACATGGATACACATATGCCTTCCTCAGAGTGTGGTAGGAAAATTCTACCTTGTATGCGTTAAATTTTAGGCGGCATGCATCAGTAAATCAGTGGAATAATGCCTGGAAGTAGTGTGATGTGAAGGCATACAAAATTTTACACCATGGGATCCATGCCCCATCCCTCATAGAAAATTGTGTGATGCAGAAGTGTTGGTACATTGCAAACTATACTACCTTTCCCACCACCGAAGGTAGCTCCTTGGGAATGTGCCACTCTTCCTCAAATGCCATGCAAATTTATTCATACCACATCTCCACCCTCTATTTAAATAGACCACTCATTGATCCTTCACATAAATATTTTTCAAACCTCTCCGCGAGGGACTTCTTTTCCATGGGATACTCCCAGATCTTGTTCTTTGGCCCATCGGGCACTCCAATTTCTACAAACACAAGGGAAAGGAGGATAGTGCCAAAACTTATCTTCTCTCATGTGTGTGATTCCTCAATAATGGTGTCTATAATGTAGCTTGCTAGGTTATAGACTACTCCCTGAGACATTTTCTTTGCAACATGTAGCCACATGGTATTCACCTGTGACCATCTCTCTTGATCATTCAACTTGGTTACCAAATGCGCTGCTACCTACACCACTAGATACTTCTTCAATTTATCAATGTCCATTCCACATGGACCCTTAGTATACCCCAACTCCTTTCTTGTCTCTATGATTGCTACTTTATCAGTCAAATCACTAGCAAGGTCTACCCCTATGCCCTTTAATCCTGTTAGTGTCGAAATCAGGGTTGTTGTGATTCTAACCCTTCATCCGGTGAAATAGAAGAATTCCTCATGGACCCTACTCATCAACCATTGGTATAATGGTTCATACTTGCCAAAATATGGGAGCTCATACAACTGATAGACTCCTACCTACTTCAAAAATTTCTCCCCAGTGTCGTCATATACTAGCATATCCTCCATAGTGCGCTTGTTGGACTTTGTACTCAATAATACGTCTAACTATTTCTTGTTTTCAGATGTACGGTGGTTTTAGTCACTTATTTTGCACCTGCGGATGTGGGAATCCCACTCTTGTCTAACTATCACACCTTATGGGTACTTGAATTTCTAAAAATTACTCTCGAGAGCCATTTCAACTTTATCTTCTACCTTCTACTTTCCTTTCATGCTCGCCGCAGTGCTATATTTGAGCCATCATAAAAATCCATCTTTTTACTTGTTTGTATTAAGAAAACTCAAACCCTAGCTCAAATCCATGTTCCCTAGCTTGAAACCGCATGCCCTAACTTATTTTCAACGTATTTTCTTCACTCAAACCCTTCACTAATGGGGACGTAAGCCTCTTCCATGCAATAATCTGCTCTCCACGTCTGGTTTCACACTCTCTACACTTCAATATGACTTACTCATCTCTATCACATTTAGCTCTCTCAAATACTTATGATCGCAAAGGTAAAAATGAACGCAGCATCTTGTCCTTATATAGATTTTCAAAAATTTAGTGCATTTATTACTCCTTCACCAACTAACAATCCTCTCATTAATTGACCATTTTCACAATATCCATGTAGTACATCTTCACACCCTAGCTATAACCTTCTAGCGCACCTTCCTACCTTCTAGCTACAGACTTCTCTTGAGCACTTTCATGTGCTCAAGTACCTTACCACTACGCCTTCCCCTGGTAGTCTCCACAACCGCTGCTTACCTTACATTATACTGTTCCCTCATGTATCTCCATCTATAGTCATCTTTTTTAAAGGAATATCCTTTCTAACAACTCCTCTCCAAACTTGAATAACACCTGTAGCAGTTTGTTCCTTTATGTGTACCAAGTTATAAATAGTCACCCCACACCAATAGTATGTGGAGTCCTCTACACATTAAATTTCTTCAAATGGTAAGTATTTTCCGATTGCACAAATGCACTCATTACAAAAACACCAAGTAAATTGACAAATCATAATGACGAGAAAGGAAATACATTAAAGAAATATAGAAATGAAAACCTAGTCTAAATGGCAACACTGCCTTATTACAAACACCAAGAAGACTTATTTATAGTAGGGCTTTAGCCTACTCCCATTAAAGTAACTAGGTAACCGTATTCCATCAAGTGTCTCTAACTGAAAAGTGTCTGATTCAAGTATATGAGTGATAATATATGGTCCCAACTAATGTACTTTAAGTTTGTCTGGATGGCGTAGAAACTTAGAGTCATAAAGAAGCACCATTTATCCCATCTTAAGCTTTTTGTCCCTGATGTGCCTATCATGCCATGCCTTCGCCACTGGAATTTTCATGATTCTAAATCCAACGTGCTATATAGCACGCCTCTCATCCAATTATATCAATTTATCAATTATTTCTTCTAAATCTTGCTCATCAGCTAGACCTCTAGCACGTGCAATATGTAAAGAAGGTAACATGAATTCCATATGAAGAATTGATTTTGTGCCAAACACCAATTGAAATGGTGTGGCTTTGTTCAACCTCTTGTATGTTGTTCTATACGCCCAAAGCATGGAAGAAACTTTATCATCCCAATCTTTCCTTCCAACATCACAATTTTTTGTCAATGTCTGGCTCAAAATCTTGTTAAAGGCCTCAACAGTCCCATTCACTTGAGGATGATAGGATGTAGTATTATGGTGCACAATCATAAATTCATCCAATAATATCTTGATCATTTCATTCAAAAGTGTGTACCCCTATCACTTGTTAAGCTCAATGGTCATCCATACCTTGTAAGAACATTTTCCCACAATAGCGACTATTGTAGCAATTGTACAATATTTGGTAGGTGTTTTTCCGCCCACCTTGTAAGATAATCAGTAAAATTGATCATGTAGCACGATCTAGTTCTACGCGTGGCTAGCGAAATAGGACCCACAAATTCTATATCCCATTTCTCAAATGGCTCTACATAAGGAATATGTCTTAAAGGCATTTCATCTCTTTTCCCGGAGTTTACCAATGCGTTGATAAGTGATCACACGCCTTAAAATATGCTTTATAATCCTTGTAGAGAGTTTCCCACCATAATCCAGTGAGTAGAATATTGCACACGGTGGCATCACCTACATAGTGCCCACTGTAATACCACCATGATACTCTTCCATAATGTCTCGTGTTCTCGTGCTTTAGCATGCATCGATGCAATACTTCATCTTGGCCTAACTTGTATAGGTCACCATTAATCAACATAAAAGGTGCCACATGAATTTAAAGTTGTTTCTTCTCCAAGGATTTCATTCCTTCTGGCACCACACCTATACATAAAAAGATAAAAATATCCTCTAATTCTGAAGGCACACGTTGTAACTTGTATAACTATACATCCAACATTATATCTTTAATTTTTTGCGCATCCTCTCCTAACTGAATTTTTGATAAATGGTTTGGGCCAGAATTAATTTTACCTAGTTTTACCAAAACTGTGAAATCAAATTCTTGGAATAAGAGAACCCATCGACATATGCGCCCATGTAAAATGGGATTGTTTACCAATTATTTCAATGCCATGTGATTGGTGTAAAATACAAATGGTGTTGCTAAAAGGTATTGTCTGAATTTATGTAGTGCATATATCATTGACAAGGCTTCGCACTCAGTAGTTGTATAATTTTTTTAAAGGAGCCAAATTTCTAATAGCAAAACAGATATGATGATCTATAATACCCTCTCTAGGCTAAGCTAACACCGCGCCAATGACCATGTCGAGGCATCCACATGTACATGAAACGGTTGGTCCCATGAGGGAAAACACAAGAATAGGTGTTGTAGTAAGTCTCTCCTTCAATGTCTCAAATGCCCGTTGCTGCGGTTCTCCCCAATAAAATGTCACTTTTCCTTTTAGTAACTCTTCTAAGGGTGCGGAAACCTTAGCATATCATTTGATAAATTTTCTATAATATCTAATGTGACCCAAGAATCTGTGCACCTCACTCTAACTAGTAGGCTCTTCCATGCCTACAATAACTGCAACCTTAGCAAGATCTACTAATAAATGTTCCTTACAAATGATGTGCCCTAATAAAGTGCCTAAAGGTTTAGTAAACATGCACTTATTGATGTTCAAAGATATGTTTAACTGTCTACATCTTTCAAACATCAAGCAAAAATTTTCACAATGATCCTTAATAAGCCCATACACCATCCAATCATGCAAGTAAACTTACAAGAAAATTTGAATAAAATCCTTGAATGCTTGAACAAATATTCCAAAAATACAACAGTGCATTTTCGGACCAATGGGAATCACAAGATATGCAAAAATTCACCATTCGGTGTTGAATTTTTTTTTCTTGATCCTCATATGCAATCCAGACTGATGATACCCAGAGAATCCATCTGTAAAAGAATAGATTTCGTGCCCTGCAGCTCGTTCTAATGTCTCCTCTGTGAAAGGTGTAGGAAAGGGATCAATCACACATGTAGCATTCAGTTATGTGTAATCCACACAAATCCTAATCTGACCATCTTTATTTATACTGATAACCATGGGGCTAACCCACTCTGATTCTTCTAAGGGATTGATGATGTTAGACTTCAACATCTTGTCAATTTCTTCTTTAACCTTTGTGCACAAGTTAGGGTTCATCCTGTAGGGTCTCTTCCTAACCGTGCACATACCTTCCTTAAGATTTATCTTCATTTCTCTTGATGATTCATACAATCCTTTTAATTCATGGTAGCCCCTAGGACTCAAGTCTTGAAAATCATGGAGCAACTCCACTATTTTTGCCACTTTAGATTTAGACCAATAATCTCCAATTATTGCCTCTTTAGGTTCAAAATCCATACCAATATTCACTTTCTTTTTCCTCATAGGTTCATGATAGGCATGCACATTGTTATCCACACTTCCCAAGACCTTGCGCATACCGATGAATGATCTATGTCCATATTTTCTACTTCCTCATCGTCCACTATGTAGACCATATTTCCTTTTTCTTTCTCTAAGCAAGCGTGCTTAAGTAAAGCTTCCTACCCCTTTGTCTAGAGCCTCTCACACTGTTGAACGTGGTGTTGAATAGGTTGATTACCATGATATGTGCAAATTTGAGTAGGTGCATTGCTCCTAGAAAACTAAGTTGTAAGAGAAATCCTGACTACATTCGATTCTACAAGATTATCCCTGTGAACCACCCACCAACGTGATGTTGTCCCATACATGGTATATTATAACATATTTTTTCTTTCCAACTGGTCTTTCCACTATTCCTCCATGGCACGCAAAAATACCACGGGGTCTCCTTCCCTAGTATACCGAGGTACAAAGCTATTATCTATCCTCCTAACGTAACGAGGTTTTCTTTTCTGCATAAATGTGATGCTTACTTCATGTCCAACCATGTCATAAGTACCATGAGCCCAATTATCATAAGAAATACTTTTAATATCACTAATAGATGGCACATTTTCTCACCGAAAGATTCCTTCCTTAGAAGGATCAAGTATACGGGTCCCGAATGGTGCATACATAAATTCTATTCAGATCTTCCTCACTCAAAGGATCAACATAGGGAGAAAATTTCCCATTTGTTAAAGGGATAATAAATCTTTCCTCCTTGTTCTCAAAACTGATATATCCCTTATTGAACCAAATAAAAACATTATTTGCGTAACACAAAGGGCACCAAGCAGATTTGGGAACATTTCTTCTTCTACAAGTGCTAAGACCTCAAAATCCCCAGTGAACTTGGCCCCTTGTATAGTAATGGATGCATATTTTAAAACTCCGATAGGAGTGGCCTTAGTTCAATTAGCCATAAACAATACATTAGAAGATTGCTGCAATGAAGGTCTCCCCATCTGTACCCATGCATCTAAAGTAAGCACATTTACTTCGCACTTGTGTCAATCAATATATTACTCAAGATTCATCCATCGACAACAACATTCAGAGTGATATCCTTGTCATAATCTAAGCTATTGGGGGAATATTTTCATGCAGGATTTGATGATCATTCTCAGTATTCATGTGCGAGTGTTTCATTTTAGCCAACTCCCTAGTAATGGAATAATATTCTCCTGGTGTAACATTCGACATACCTCTTTCAAGTCATCAATATCTAATTAGACTGTCTCTGTTACCCTCTTCTGTTCCATCTTTCATGATTTCTCCTTTAAACATTTTATTTCCCCTTAAAGGTCTCTGAGTACTTCCATGGTCTCCTGATAAACCTCCTTCTGGTGTATAAGATCCAGTACCTTGTATGCAAAATGTCCTTCTTAGTGATGGTAGGCTTCGTGGTAACACATCTCTAGCACGTGTAGTTATCTTCATAGGAAATACCTCAGGTTCGGTGCCAACTTTGGCATCCACTGATTTTCCATAGTGTGTTATATCCTAACCATCCCCATGTATTTATTCTCCTATTTATGTTGCTTGCTAATATGCTCATATAGATCTAGGCAGTCCTCCTAGCTATTATTCTTCTCACATAAAGAACATGTAATATTATGAGGATATTCATGCCTGTAGTGGTCAGATGATCCAAATGTAAAGCATGTTCCATAAGGGAATTTTCTTCATCCACCACCACGGCCTTGACCTCCAAATCCACCATGGTATCATCAACCTCTACCACATCCTCATTCACAATGCCGCTCTCGATCACAATGCAATTGATTGTGATTCGATCCCGTGCTCACCTTTACCTTTAGAGTTATTTGATAATCCATGCATTTGTACACTAATATCTATAACATCATGGATCTGAGAAATCAACCTGTAGTCTTTTGTATCATGAGTCATGGACCAGAAAATATTACAATATCAGGATATATTATTCTTTATCGCACGTTGTAATAATGAGCAGCGGCTGATGTCATGGTTTAAGTGACATATCTCACAGTCTAGCAATAATGAACATATTGTTATGTGGGGACAACTATCTTTGGTGTGCCCCTCCACTTCATAGTTTGTACACCAAATCCCAATGCATGTCTCATGTGCCAAATTTGCCGATAGTTTCTCCAACTACTTTTCCATAGCTGCAATCTGTGCTTCCAAGAATGGGTTGACTCTAGTGTCTATACTCCCAACTGCCTCAACATGCAAAGCTGCTTCAAGTGCTTCACACGGATCAGTGTATGTCTTATGTGATAACTCCCTTCTAAAAGGTGTGATCAGACCTCCAATGAACCATTGTGCATGTTGGCTTGCATGAATATCATAAGAAAGATTAGATAAAAGTGTTTTAAAATGGGCATCATACTCCTAGAAACTCTCAGTAGTGCCTTATTTAATATCCTTGAGCGCGCTTATACTCTTCTCCTCAAATTCGGGGGTAATCTATGCAATTTTGATTAGGGTCAAACTTCCTATACACACTGTGTGCGTGTCCCTGTAATGTAGTTGCAAATTAACTTTCCTTGTGCTCAGAACTCATGATTCCTTTTGCACGCCATAGTATCTCAAACATGTGCACGTGTTCAACAAAGCATCTTCTATGCCCCTATACTCTAGAAGATGAAGAGAAATCTCCATGTAAATATTTTAGGGTTGGTGCAGACCTACCCACCTTATCCGAACCTTTTGTGTTGCCTCTACCTCTAAAACCACCAGATTCACCGGAATTAGATACACCTACACTCCCCGATCCTCCACCTATAGTCGAAGTGAACCAGAAGATGTACTTCCCTATGTCCCAATAGTAGTATTGTACTAAAATCCTATAGTCTACATGGTGGTACTACTCCCATAAGTGAGCCCCAAATTTTGTGCACTCAAATTCTATGTAGATGATGCACCTGAAAAGGTACCTCCAAACAACAATGAAGATGTTTTCCCTTCCATCAATGTACTTGATATGTGACTTACTCATGCTTCCCTACTACCCAAATTAGCTTGTTAACTATTGGATATACTAGGTACTAGAAAATAAAGCACAAGGGCTAGGTTACTAGGTAGATTCAAATGTGTGCCTGCGGCCCAGGTTGTCTCTATTGGCACACTCATGTGTGAGGTCGAGGATGGTTCCCTTTCATGCTTTCCCAAATGAGGGAGTTCTTGATGCTCTGGCTCCATGCCTTCTACGTGAGCTCAAAATTCTTCATGATCCATCTCTCTCCTCAATGCCATCCACTCTACAATGTCACACTGCTTCTCTATCTCCCTCTCGCGTGCCTCATTATACTCAAGCCACCTTTCTTCTCTTTTCCTTTTTCCGCTAGTTCTTCCATATTTCACCAAACCTATTTATGCCCCTACACGTGGTAGGGTTTAGCCAACCATTGGCTTTTCCTCTAAATTCAGGGCTACCATTAAGATCGATCACTGTGGAATGCCTTGCAAGTAATTTCCCGTAGGATACTGCAAAAATTAGAACTCAACTAATTTTGGGCAAGAATAAGTGGAAACTAAGTATTCTTGGATATAGATTTTCTAAACACCATGGAACCACGTATCCACAATACGTTTCTAAATTATATCAAGCATCATACAAGGCCTAAAATTATTTATGTGTCTAGACAAGTGTGTGATACCTCCAATTTTTTTAGATGCATAAGAAACCAACCACTCGTATAGTTCTACTGGGAAAATAACAAAGAATCTCTCATATAAACTATCATAGAGATTCTTTTACACCCACGTGCATGCATCAAACTCAGATCCAATGCTAAACCTCCATGCATACTCTTCTTCTAGATATTTTATCCACTCCTTAATACTTGATAGGGTCAATCGGTACGTCTTCATCACAAACCATCCTGAAAACAACTGAAAAAGAGGTCCCGACAATGGAACCAATGATGCAACCTAGAATTTACGATGAACAACCCAGGCACGTTGGTACATCACCCAAGCTGAGCTAAGTTCTCACCTAAAGTGTGTAAAGGTCCCAGGGCCCTCCTTAGAATTGCTTGTACATAATGTGAACATGATGAAGATGTAATGTATTCAGATCCATAAATAGCATAAAAATTCCACAGAGCATATTCCAGATCTAGATCTAAAGAATAATGAATTAAGCGATGGACATAATGAAATTAACCATGTAAGAACTAGTTACAGTCACTTTAACACCATTATTCACCCAATACACTCCATTATATTAAAACACAATAAATATAAAAGCTTCTTACAATAAGTAGTATCATAAGTTTATGTGTGCATCAGATCGCAAAGCATAACTCCATAATAGCTCATACACACTATATCTAATATGCATAGATTAATACATATTTATAAGGGTGGGGACTTGCCCTTTACTGCTTACACACTTACAAAAATAGGTCGCATGCTGAAAATAGTCACGCGCCTTTACAATAACATGCACACATGTTAGTACACTAATAATAGATCTCTTACAGTTATTTGGTAGTAATAATACTATTATTAACTCAAACTCATGCATAGTACTTAGTATAAGCTCTTCCCAAAATAGCATTTTCATGTCGCGTAAGTCTCCATCCCGTTATGCACTCCATACCCTATCTCTAACAATAGTCGGTAACCATGAAAATGGATAAGTCTCAAATCAATTTATCTTTCACGCTTTCAAATATGCCTTGCTACCATATATAAATATTTTGTGTTCCCTCTCCTTAGTGTCATATTTTTCTGCTCAACACAATAAGTAGAGAAATGTTCTTGATCCCCTAAACTGTGCATGAAGAATCATCACCTAATGAAACATGTTTTTTAGAAGGTGTCCCTCATTGAAGTAAAATAGTCTCTGTGGCTGGTCATGTGTCAAGTGGCTTCCGAATCAACATACTAGAAATCACTAGATGATGTGGAGGGTTCAATTTATTGAGAAATGTATAGGTAGTCTTCAGTATCTAAATGTTCTTCTTGCTCAACAATATTTCCTTGGTGATGGGGTTTTCTTTTCATGTTCCCCTTCTTCTGCCCTTGATTGTAGTTAGAATTTCCCTTGTGAGATTATTGGTTTTGAGGCCCATTTTCTTGATGTACCTTTCTTATAAGTATTATAACAACAATCTTTCAATTCATGTTCTTTTTGTAGATAGGACATTTATTCTTTTGTTGTTTATCCCCTTGATGTTGATAATCGATATTGGGAATTCGATAGGAATTAGGCTTGCCTTTTCCTTTTCCTTTCCATTTCTGATGAGAAGAAAGTGCATGCTCCTCTTCATCATCTTTATTGTACATTTCTTCCTCTTGTTACTGAGAGGTTTACGAGCTTTTTAAAACTTACTATCGTATCTAAAAAGTTTAGTGTTGTTAAAAAAATGTGATATGAAGGAGGGAGGGCTCTTAGAACAATGGGAATGAGAGCATCATCAATGACCTCCTTTCTAGGGCTAGAAGTGAAGCCCTCAACTCTGCAACTCTTCTCAAGAAAGCTTCTATTTTCTCATTTTGTTTAAACTTTAGTGTATGTAACTAACTCTGCAAATTCAAGTATGACATTCTTGTTTTTGGCCTCATACACCATGCTCAACTTATCCCATGCTTCTTTGGTTGTTTTGGCATCTCAAATGTGGGGTTACACATCGTCGGACACTCCAAAACAAGATGATTAGCTTAGCCTTCTAATCAGATCTATCAAATTATCGATGTTATGTTGTATTAGTTGTTGATCGGTCGGCCGAGTACCATTCACAATAGTCCAGATCTCTTCAAACTCAAGTTGTGTCTTGATTTTTGTCTTTCATGCTTTGCATAGTTATTGCCTCCGAGTAATTGTCAATATGGAAGAAAGAACTTGGGGGTGTTGGTACTCATTTTACGAATCAACTTAAAAAGGGTATGGCTCTTATCACTATAGGTATATGGTCTCCTATCTATATACCATCATCGATATGAACCTTTCTATATATGTTCCCTTCTGATATACCCATTGGTACATGGAAGAAGCTTTCCCTTTCTATATACCCAATGGTATGTGAAAGAGGTGTTAATGTACATGAAAGAATTTGATACATGGTACCAAGATAATATTGAAAGGGGTCTGTGTGATTATTGACACTAGCTCAAAGAAATATCCTCATACACGTGCATAACTTTTCTATATACTTGGATAATTTCTCAGTCCGGATTTAAGTCAAGCAATCATTCACAGATGGATGGGAGGGCTCAAAGTGTGTGCATTGTGTCCTTATTACTCCCCATTGATTTAAAGGGTCGATGCCTAGATGATGTTGTTGCAGCTATATTAGGCATTAAGTATAGTAGTAGTCATGATGAATTTACCCGTAAGTGCTTCCTAGAGGCACTATTTATACCAAACGTTACGAATGAGATTGAAGATCTCGTGAGTGATTTAGAACAATTTTTTAATATTTTTAGTACAAAGATTTACTATTGTTACCATAGCTACAATGGTTTACGATTGAATATGACAACCTATAAATTAGTACAATACATTGAAGTATACAATTATATTGAAAATTCTGAAAAAATTGAATGGTAGACAATTTTTTATTATTTTTTGGGGCCTTGGTGGCCTCTGGAGCACAATACAGCTCTATGAGAAAAATACCATTAAAAATGGCTGAAAATGAAGTTTACTGAGACAACCCTCCTTTGGCAAAAAGTGCATAGAATGAAAAAATATGCATAGTAGGAGAAAATGTTTTTGACCCTTTGGAGGGTTTTCTCTAGTAAGGTTAGTAGTTTGTTTAGCGAAGTAACTAGTGGGTTTAGTTGAGTTTTTGTAGATAAGTCTTGTAATTTGTGCTAAACCTCTTTGGTAGTTCAAAATAGTTTAAAATTTTTGGCTTTAATGGTGAGTCGAACTCTTAACCTCCTACACCTAGCACCTTTGCACTAACCACTAGACCAACAATGCACTTTGCATATATTATGAATAACTTTGTATTTAAATAAGATCAAAATTGACTAACCTTTTAAAGTAGTCGACGTGGATTGTAGTTGACATCCATGTGATTTAGGGTTCCTGTCAATGCAAATATCACTATTTATCTCTTCACAACCACTATTGCAGTTTTGATTGTCGATTCACATCTACTTTTTTAATTATTGGTCGCCTTAAATTGATTTCTTCCCTTTTTGTGTTTTATGCAGGATCATTGACAGAATGGCTCATTCCAGAGATTGATAGGGATACAACTCATTCAATTTTGAGTGTAGGTTACTTGATATCTATTTTTGAATTGTGCAGGGTTCGTTTGACAAGTTAGTTAACCGATTTTGATTGGAACCATTGTGTGTAGGGTCGATCGAGCTTGGCTCTACAGAGGAATGTCCCACATGCCGCTTTTAACTTTACAAATAATAGGGTGTAAGAAATGATTCAACACGACAATAATACATCAAAGAAGCCTGATCGATACTCTTAATGAATAAACCAACTTGATCTAAAACAAATGCAACTCAATGCAATGTTAATGCAGAACTCAACCTATCTTTTGTCTTAGTTTGGATTGGTGAGAAAATAGGAAGCCAACTTTCTTGGTGGTAATGTAGAGCTTTGTGGAGAGCTCGGTGAGAGTTGGTGTGAAGATAATTTTCGCTCCAATGCCCAATATAAAGAGCAACTCAGTGGAGGGCTCATTTGGTCAAAGACAACATGATCCTCCAAAATATGTCTGAGACTCCTCCAAATCTATTGTTGTTGCCATTGCTAGCTATGTCTAACAATGTCACTAAATTTTAGTGATAAAACCCCTAATGGGGATTTTTTAATAAATTTTTTGATGTGATTTTTGAATCAAAATGACTCTGTAAAAATATTTTCCAGGCGCAAGGGGCACTATGGCAAATTTTTTTTTTTCCTTACAAACACCTGGAGAATGGTAGGAGGTTGTGGGGATGCAGGGTGTTCTAGGAAGTTGCTAGAGGAGATAATTGCTCTCCTATAGTGTAGAATCTTCTCCATAACTTTTTTCTTCCTCTCTCTAACCTTCTCTGCTTCACAAGTCTAGATTCCTTCTCTGGTACCAAATATAAATTATAAATAGGGACGAAAGCCTAGTTAATTTATTGATGTTCAATCAAATCAGAATTACAAAGAATGGTGAAATATTTATAGATATTACACAACCAAATACAAACAAAGAAATAAGTTTCATAGGTATATCCATGAAACAATATAGACAAGAATATTGTTAAAACAATATAACAATGATTAAACAACCTTACACATTGTTGAATAAAAACAATTAGATTGTTGTATAAACATAACCATATTACAATTATAATTAATTACCCAATTACTCTAGTAAATGAAAAATTAACTATAGTAAAATATATTTTACCTAACATATATGTCTAGAATTCTTTATTTATTATGAGAGTTTGGAAAAAAAAAAATTATTTAGGACAAGAAAAGAAACTTGGACTAGCGACCTAGAACTTATAGTACAAGTTTTAAAACACAATGTGATCTACTCATTGCACCCTAATGGTTGTTAAGTTATTCCTAAAGGTAAATATATCATGTTCATAATGAAGCTATGTTATAAATTTAAATTCTTAATCTTTGCATATATAACAAGAGACAAACAACAAAATTGATTGCTAACACCAAATAAATGGTTTCTCTAAATAAGAATTATAGCCTAGTGGGCACTAATGTAGGAAAAGTTTTTCATGTAGAGTGTATTCATCTAGAAGAAATTATATTAAAAACTATAAACGATAACAAATAAATCTGGTGTTTATATAATGGATACACAAATATTCATGTAAAATCATATATTTAATGTGTTATACAAGTATACGTACATATTTCTCTACTTATTATAAGATTTTGGCAGAATTATTTTACATTTCTAAAAAATATAGAAACTTAGAATTGTGGACTGAGAATCTATAAGAATTTTTTTACACATGATAACATCTAATCATTGCGTCATAGCATATGCTAATCTATTTTTAAAGATAAATATATCATGTTTATAATGAATTTGTTTAATAAATATAAATTGTTAATCTTTGTGAATATAATAGCAGACAAAGATCAAAAGTGATCGCTAGGACCAAAAAACATTGTGTTGCCTATATAAAAACAACTGATCCACGAGGGGACAAGGAAAATGAATGTTTTTTCCAAATTATAATTATAGCCTAGTAGACGCTAGGGTAGACAAATTTTCCCATGGTAGAGTTTATTCATATAAGAGAAATCATATTGAAAAGATACAAATGATAACAAATAAATCCATAATTTATATAATGGATATATAAATATATGTGTAGAATCTTGTATGTAATTCAAAATAAAATTGGGGTTTCATAAATAGGTTGTTGAAACAAAGAATTATATCATGGAAGTCTCAAAGCTATGTGAGTTTTTGGCATATATTATCGGACTCAAAAGGAAGAATATATTAATTATTAAATTCATTGTGATTAAGATTAGATTTAATAATATTAATGCATATATAATGTGTTTACCTTCCAAAGTACGTGAGAACATAAAATTGTTGAGGATATTACATTTGGTTAATTCTACAAGGAAACATGCTTATAATTAGAAATAATTATCATACGATTGAATTATTAATATGGTTTTATAGTTTTAAATTAATTTTTAACCTCATATATTTTCCTAAAATGTCTAAGTGGCAACCACGTAAAAAATGTAATATGCGTTAGTTAGAGACATTTCTTTACATCATCTTAATGAATAAAATTAAACCATTTTGGTTCTCCCAACCAAAATAAAATTAAAAAAAGGTTTCTATGCCATAAGCTATCATTATCACGAAAAACAATAGCAGGAACGAGAACAAAAATTCAAAATGAAAATAGCCAAAGAGAGACATAGAATGGTAGAAATGGGAAAGCGTTAAACATAAATAAATACTAGAGCATAAAAGGGATTAAAATCTATTTTGTTAACGTAAAAGGTATTTTTATGAAGAAAAAAGACAGTTTGTTGTGGAGATTAAAAGAAAATGGAAAGCAAGGCTTAACTAGAGCACGATTGATAGGACAAACCATGGCTTATACGGACCACGATTGGATTTTTGTGTAAAAAAAGGAACGATTGACTACAAAGCAACTAATAGATCCCCAATGATAAAAGTACACCTTTAGTATAAATACATGATTTATTAATATCTAGTATTATTTCGTGCTTTATGTTGTCTATGAAACCTCCATCTACTACCTCAATCAAACAATCTACTTGATTATTTTTGTAACCTTTATTGCTATCCTACTTTATGTGCATCTTTTGTGTGCATCCATTACGTGTGTCTTTTTTTTTTTCCTTCTCGCTGCAAACAAGATTATAATCTTGTGCAAAAATCTAGGATTCAAACACTCAACCTACAATCTACGACCTACACGTATTTTTAATATTTGAAGACATGATTTTACGATTTACAAAAAAATTAGAAACCCTACTCAACATTTCTCCTAGGTATTTCATAATTTGTTTATCACATTCCATGAAATAAATTTCAAAAATAGAAAAAGAGCAAGATGTGGAAATTTGAAATTTTCACTTTCCCCTCTAAAATCAAAACGAGCTATTGAAATTTCAAATATCCGAAAACATGGGGGAATTGAAATTTTCCTATTTTGCTTTTCCATGGTTTAAAAATTAAAACTAAACATGAATTAAATACAATGAAATTTTCATTGTCTATAGCATATAATAATATAAACATAATAAAAATATATTATATAACATATATTAAAACAAACATAGTAAAAATATAAATTATAAGAAAACAAAAGAAATAAATCCTAAACATAGTTTTGAAGTTTATTAGAATAATATACACACATTTACCTTCCATTTTTAATCAAAATCAATTTCTACATTGTTAAATATAGTGCACACTAATTTAAATTAATTATCCAATCAAAATTTGCCATGTGGTAAGTTTGAACAAGCTATTTAGGATATATAATATGACTAGCAATCCAAGATGTATAGATAGTGTTACTATACAACTATTTTCAAACAGGGAAAATTTTAAGATTCCCTCTGAAAAACATCCTTAGAAAATAATTGGTGAATCTGGGGAAATTAGCTTTCGCACAAATGATGAATATCAAGACATCATGAAATCATTATTAAATACTACCGAACAATAGCTTTTTTATATGCTACCAGTCGGTAGCATATTTTTATGCTATCAATCGAAAGCATATAGTATGTTCTCGGCCGATAACATAAAAATTCTATCAGACGATAGTATAACTATATGTTGTCAGCCGATAACATAAAAATATGCTACCAACTGACTGTATTCATGTAAAATTTTGAATTTCTATTTTGTGGTAATGGAAAATTTACCCCTATACTTAACTTGTACCCATAAAATTTTAGCAAAACTGGTTCTAGCTTGTACCTAAATATTAGCCAATTTCAAAATTCAAAAACTAGAATATTAGTGAATTAACAAATATTCGCCACTATAATTTTCCCTATTTTCAAAATAAGAAATATTTGAGCCTAGGGTTTGATATGTCGTTTTTGTCAATAAGTAAAGGAGCATAGCGAGTGCTAAGAATTTTATTTGTTAGGAAATGATGTGAAATATGTGTTGAAAACCATGTATCTTATGGCAACTACATACTAAGCCTAGCAATGTATAACTTTACATATAGTGTTTATAACGAGAAGAGGTAAAGGTAGGAGTCTAGTAACTATCAAGCTAAACCATGATTTGTTATTTTATGGCTATTTTCAAAATAAGAAACTTTTGAGCCTAGGGTCTGATATGTTGTTCCTGACAATAAGTAAAGGAGCTTAGTTGGTGCTAAGCATTTTATTTGATAGGAAACATTGTGAAGTGTGATTTGAAAAACATGAATCTCATTAGAACTACATACCAAGGCTAGTGATCCAAAACTATAAAGATAGAGTTTATAATGAGAAGAGGTAAAGGTATGAGCCTAGAATCCACTAAGCTATACCATGATTTTTTATTTTATGGCTATTTTAAAAATAAGAAACTTTTAAGACTAGGATCTGATGTGCCATTTCTGTCAATAAGTAAAGGAGCTTAGTGGTCACTAAGAATTTTATTTGCTAGTAAAAGATGTAAAATATGAGTTGAAAATGATGTATCTTATGGGAAGTACATATTAAGGCTAGCGATCAAAAACTATAAAGATAGTGTTTATAATGAGAAGAGGTAAAGGTAGGATCCTAGTGGCTGCTAAGCTATACCATGAGTTACTATTTTATGGCTATTTTTAAAAATAAGAAAATTTTGAGTCTATGGGAAACACATAATACATCTCGATCCATTTAGAGGGTATGTAATGGAGGAATTTCTCTCCGCCACACATAGCCTAGTAAATATGGTACAATTAAAATAAATGGATAACACTATTGTTCAAAAGCTATACACATAGTTTTAAAATAAGAAATAGTTGATCCTAGTGGTCTTTATGGGGTTCCATTCAATATTTACGAAGCTTAGCGGTCAATAGGAATTTTCTCTTATATGAACATATGTGAATTATATATTATAAACAATACATCTTGTGAGTACTACATAAGTCATGAAAACAAAGTAGCAACCCAAAGCTATACATATAGTATTTATAATGACTAGTAGTAATGGTGGGAGCCTAGCAACCACTAAACTAGAGCATGATCTTTTATTTTATTGTTATTTTAAAATTATGAAACTGTTGATCCTAGCGTTCACTATGTCGTTACTTTTGATAAGGAAAAATTCTTAGCATTTGCTAATCATTTTCTCCCATAAGATCTGATGTGAATTATGTGTTTCAAACAATATACCTTATGGGAACTACATAAGGCTTGATCCCTCTATATGGTATGCAATGCAACTATTGTCTCCGCCAAGTACATTCCAGCCAACATGATATAATTATAATCAATGGAAAACACTAGTGATCCAAAGTTGTACAAATAGTGTTTACAATGACCGTAATGGTAGGAGCCTCACAAATCACTCAAATGAGCTTGCAATTTATTATTTTATCACAATTTTAAATAAAAGAAACTGTTGAAACTAGCATCCATTGTGTTGTTACTTTCGATAAGTAATGAAACTAAGTGTTAGGTAAATAATTTTTCCGATACGAAACATTGTGAATTATATGTTACAAACAATATATTTTATGGACAATACATATGGCTTGATCCCTATTGAGGATTTTTAGAGTAGCACTTGTTTCCGCCATGGATAGTCTATTGAATATGATACAATTATAATAAATGAAAATCACTAGCAAGAAAAAAGTGTACAGACATAGTGATTACAATGACAAGATGAAATGGTAGGACCCTAGCTTCTCGCTAAGCTAGGTTGTGATTTTTTATTTTATCACTATTTTTAAATTCTTAGTGCTTTTTACCCTCAACCGATTCAACGTATCGGATAGTAAATGTTTACGGTCTAAAAATACTGCACTCTATAAGCATTAATATAAGTTCAAACAATTTGGAATAAATTTCTTCAATTAGTATTGTAAATCTAACTTATAGTTAGAGTAAGAGAGAATAGACCCTTGTTTTAGTGGTGCTCATTAAACATTGTTAATAATAAAATATTTTCTCAAATAGGTATAACCCACCATGACCTTATAGAGATCATTTTTTCCACGAAAATGACTATTGTGATGATGGCCATACTTACGTTTAGGAAAAGTGTAATCATTCCTGTTTGTTTTTTATAGCTTGTTGTGGAATTTCCCACCAAGCACTACGCTTAAAATATCGTACTTAGACTAGTAATAGACATTAAAACATAATGAATAAAGTATGTCCAATATACATATATTTCACATTTTCTTATATAACAAAAATGATGAGCTATCACTAACTTCATTAATGTGATTTTTTTCTCAAATACTCTCCTCAAAATACCAAACATTAGATCTTCTGACTGCTATCCTTTAAACATCTTCCTTAGTATTGTTAAAGGCATTTAATTCTCACTACTATAGTATGACCGATATACACATAAATCACATCATATTCTAAAACATAAAATCCCGAGCCATCAAACTCCATTATTGTGGTTTTTTATTAAAAAATTCTCATCAAAATACCAAATATTATATCTTAATGTCCTCTACACTTTATCATATAATAGCTTAAATGGTATTTAAAATGTTGTAGGTTGTTCTTTTATATGTTGAATAGAAGTCTATCTACAACTAAAGTGTATATTTTTTAATGTTCCTATCATGCCATCTATATAATGTTATAGCTTTTTCGGATCATAGGTAATACTTTGAAAAGGTGTAAATGGTTTCGTATCTTTCAATGCATCATAATTCATTTTCATACTTTTAGAAAAATTATGTTATTATTGATTTGATCACAAAATATAAATTAGTGTAACTAGTTGAATGATACATAAGATGTCCTATCAAAGCCTAGCGGTTCTTAACCATTAATTTAATTATGTGTTATGATACATAGTAAATAAATATAGAGCTTGGTGTCTCTACATGTATTATTTAAATTACTTATTAGAAAATACAAGAAAAACACTTTAAAGTTCGAAAATGATCTAATTATTAATGTATTTTAATCTAATTATAGGTAAAATTGCTTCCATTGTCTCTGTGTGCTTCATTCAAAACATTTCATTCATCACAAAGTGTATTTGTTGGAATAAAAGAGACTAGGAATGGTTTGTGGAAATACATTCCCTAAAAACTACCACGTCAACATGTGGTTGTTTTTTTGTTATAGATGACAATCATGAGGAAGTTGGTATTGATCTATCGTCAGAAGTTATTGATTTTATGACACTGCATGTCCATGTGGAACACTTTGACTTTGAAAACAATAAGTTTCTTATTCTAGATATGGAGTTGGATGTTTATTTGTTTAGGAAATGGGAAATGCATGCCTCCATAAATAGCGGACCATATTCATGTTCAAAATATGGTTGGAATTTGGGGATTCTAATAGATTTTGACAAAATTGGCTATTCAAATGCATAAGTCATTCAAAATGCTATATTTGAGTTTTCATTTTTTTATAAACAAAAACATCTTTTGTTTGTCATTACTTACATAGAAAAGGTTTTCTTTCACCTCTAAAACATGCTAAGTTGTTTACTATGCTAAGGCAAACATATTTGACTAAATTGGAGATAGACCCATCTAAATCAAAATTGCATGGGTTGAAAAGGAATACTAAATCAACTGGGTATTTTGAGGCTAGTGTAATAATAGAGACATTTTATTCTTACTGCTGGAGAATAAAAGGAGACAACAAAATGAGAGAAAAAGTTCTACATTATTTGAGAAATAAACATCTAGATAATATTGTATTGACATCCTGCAATGAATCCAATGTAATCAAAAATTTAAATTACATGAATCACACTACCACTAGTTTTCTATATTGTTGGGTGAAGAGATAAATGGAAAAATAAAATATGATTCCCATATAGGGGAAAAAATGGAAAAACGGAAAAAAATATCATGAGGTGGAAGAAGTTCTTCCTATTGAGGCTTAGACAATATTAGACAACTATGTGATGTCACTGAAAGGAAATATACTAGCAAGGATGGAAGTCACATACATTTTTTCTTGTAAATGTGCATATCCATTTCAGCTTCCATCAAATTTATCAGTTATTCCTTCAACTAATCATTTCAATGTTGAATGTGTGATCGTTGATTTTTGTAATTTGGCAGTGATATTTCTTCTAATGTAATAATGGAGCTTCTAATAGTTATTAGAACTAGTGTGCTAGATTGTATTATTATTGTTCTAATACCAATTGGTTATTAAAAATGTTAAGAGAAATAGTAAAAGATACATGGAAAAGGTTAAAGACAGTGGAGTATCAATTCTAGATGGATGCTACAGACTCTATGATAATAACCAAATATTCAAAATTTGTTTCTTATGTACACAATATCTTGTGTGTACAACCGCCTTGAAAATAAAAACGATTATAGAGAAGAGGTCACTTGGGATTGGATAGAGAAATTACCACAAAAATTTATAACTACGAGCGAAATTGGCCTACAAGGAAACATCCATCCTTTTCCTTGCGAAAGATCATATGATTTCTGGGATGATATGTTCACTCGATGTTGTTTGAAAAATTCTCTAGTACTATTGCTTTATGATGGGAGTTTCACACTCCATGCATTAGTGGATTCAAAACTATTTTTGTTTTTATTGTTGAGACACATAGTCAAACAATGTTTTTGAAACATTACTATTCTCATATGAAGAAAGGTTCATCACCAAAGACAACTTCAAAAAGTGATTTTGTTTAATGGATTTTAACCTATATATGCTACTTATACATTTATTGTTTATGCAAACAACCACAAAGCTATAAAAGTTGATGTACAACCATTTCACCTTGATGCTACACAACTAGTTCAACATGGTGATTTACCTTCAATCATTTTATAAATATGTTTAATGAGCTCTATTTTCAATTTCCATGGTTTTCAATATTTTTAACAAACTTATGTTTTTTTATAGTTTAGATGACAAATGTGGAGGACGTGGGCACATCGGCCATAAATATGCCATCAGATCTAGGTATGTTAATTGTGTGAATTGAAACAAAACCGATAATAAGCCCCACAAAGTTATAAGTCAATAAATTATTATGTAGACAACAAACAACTAGAGAACGTAACCATGGAGGGCATGGAGGTACCCAACATGAATAAACACTCACTACTTGGTATGATATCCATGTGCATTTTAAAACAAAATTATTTTTAAGGCCCAAAAATTAATAGGAAATGATAACTAACTTACATTATTTTATATGCTTGGCATAAGGTCAAAGAAGAATTTTTATGGAAATCCATTTGTAAGCTATGATAAGAATTTAAAATGAAGTATATAGATCTTAGCGAGAATTTATGCATCCACATTCAATACAATAATGGTTTTACTAAAAACATTACATTCATCAATATCATGCTAATTTACAACTACATACTTCTACAATGTTTCTTTGGTTCACTATTACATACCGATTACTTACATTCAATTAAAATTATTTTTTCTTCAACATCATCATAAAAAGAACTACATACGGCTTGATCCAGATTTTATGTATGTAAAGCAACACTTTTCTAGTCTCATTAAAGGTTTTCTAGCTAAGTGTAGTTTGGCCAATGATGGTATAGCCTAGTGGTCATAAATCCTCATCAAAAGTTTGGACTATTTTTACGCCAAAGGGTGGTTCGACGAATATAAGTGTAGCTTAAGCGGCTGCTAAATTTGAATTATAAGATAGAAAAATTGATATTGTACTTACCATATCACCACAAAAATTGCTATGTTTATCCATTTAAGGTTTTGTTTTCCACAACATGAAATTTATTAATGTTTATTTCAAATACATTATGCTCACATTTTTAATAATAGCAAGAAATATATTATGAATTGATGATTGTTTATTTGAAATAACTCTTACATCAACGGATCCAACAAAGTGTAAAGGTGGTGTAATCCAAGCCACAATCTCAATTGGTAAATGTTAGCCATAAGGTAAAATGTTGTTTATTTCAATTGGTTATAATTGATATGCGTTTGATGAAAATTAAATTTGTTTTCTTCCTATAGGTAGTCATAAGATTTATTTAATTATTTTAGATATGGAGGACTTGATATATGGGATAAATAAAACATACAATAGGAAGATGTCATTTAGGTTCAATATAAAAGTTGTCAACCTATGAGGTGGACTCTCAGAATTTATAAAATTATTATCACCATACTGTGAACTAGGATTCTTGTTTGAAAATCTCATTTTCTTTGATGTTGAAAAGATAAAAATTATTGACTGTATTGAATCCAAAACTCACTTAGGGAAAGGAACATTGCAATATAGTAGAGGGAATAACAATAAGATACATAGAAAAATTTTAGAGTAGAAATGATTTTTCATATAGTTCTAAAAACATTTTTTGTATTACATTAGGTGTAAAGGGAAACCTTCCTAAAATTTTTATGATGGGGATGAAAATCCGCGTAGAGATTGTCAAAATATAAATGATTGATGGCGAATTGTACAAAAATATCATAAATAGTGTCTTAGCGATTGAATGTGGTAGAGGGCATCAAGTATTTGGAGAAAGAAAATGCTAAATAAATATTTATCTTTTCATAATGTTGTTATGATGGTATTTCTTAACATTTTCAATAATATAGACATACATATGTTATTATGAAAATATTTTGTAGCTCTATTATATTATGATGAGATTACTGAAATATAAGTTGGGAGGATTTATACTATCACTAATTATAAGTTGATAGTATAATTGAATAACTTATGTGGTGAATTACCATAAAAAAATTTCCCTCGAAAAATTGTAAAATAGTATTATTTTTACACTTTTCATAAAATAAATCTCAAATTATATTGTATATACCTAATTTTTTTTAAAATTTTTAATATAATTAAAATATAAATAAATCTTTAGAACAATTGACGGTCATATATAAAATATTCAAGTCATATGTGATAGTTATTTCAAATATTTCTAACTATTTTATGGATAAAAGCGATTAAAAAACGTCTAAATGGGCATCAAATTTAACACCACGTATTGGCCTTTGTTGTAAACATTAAAGGAGAAGAGAATATTTTCACTATCCTTTATATATTAGAAACATGTTCTATACATAACATGTCATAAATAATTCCTAGCACCCACTAAACTATATAAAACATAAACATGTTCTGTATATAACAATGCATAAATAATGTTTAGCGGTTCTTGCTTTATTTAAAATATTAAACATTTCTTTATATAACATAACATTAATAATAGTTGGTGGCCACTATCTCTTATAAAATAGAAACATGTTCTGTACATAACAAATTATAAGTAATTCCTAGTGATTGCTAGCTTGTATAAAACAAATACATGTTCTATTTAGTACAAAGCATAGATAATGCTTAGCGAGACACTAGCCCATATAATGGATTACACTATTTGAATTTTTAGATTCCAATATAAGGGACTTTGGAGTGTAATTAATTCCAATATATGTGATTTTGGATTCTAGTATATGATATTTTGGATTCCAATATATGCATTTTGGAGTCCAAATAATTCCAATATTTAACATTTTGGAATCCAAAACAAGTAGTTTTGGATTCCAATATTGGGTATATTTTTTTTCTGCTTGGACTGGAATAAGTCCATATTTAGTGTGTGGTATTGAAAGTGGTCTATAGTATAATTGTAATCCCACTTGACTAAGTAGGGTGTGTGATGCATGTTTTTGCTTACTTTTTAAAACCCTTAACCATCCTATCACCTTAAAATTTTAATCAATAAAACATGATCATAATCAACCACCCTTAATCAAATAATCCTTATCAAAATCCCATCACCATCTTTAATCAACCAACCTAATCCAAATTTAATCCCTTGCACGTCTTATCAAACCATGGTCTTCAATCTTCAATCCCCATCCCCTCCAAAGCAACATCCAAACCGCTACCTTTTTAATGAATCAGAGACACCTATAATTTAGCTTTGAACAATTTAAAATACTTAAATTGTGTTAATTATCCCTTTCTCACAAATTGACAACATCTCTGTCAAAAGCGCTCACCTTCTCTGTGATCGTCGTTAATTAATTACACTACGCTAATTAATTAAGTTGCTTATCCAACAAATACCTTAATTAATGACCTTTCATTAATTAATCCCCCTTTTATCTAGACTAATTAATTATTATCAATTAATTAGCTTTCCCTTTCATTCAATCAATAAATCAATATTTAATTGATTTAATCCCTTTCTATAGTCTAAATCATGCTAATATTCCTCTAAAAGCTTCTATAATATTGCACATCTATTAATTAAATCATCTTGATTAATTAATAGGCCCCCTTTATCCACATGGGTCACTAAAGGACATGCTAAACCCTCCTAAAGTTAACCCAATCCTATCTAAACCCCCCTTATCCACAACTAACTCAACATCCCTATTATCCCACATGCAAAGGGATGTAGTGGTTCCTTTATCCATTGGGCTATATAAAGAGCCTCCTCCTACCTTTACACTTACACCTAAATTCCTTGAGAAGACAAAAGCAAAGCACATAGCAAATAGACTAAAAGCTTTCCTTTGTTATTCTTGAGAATTCACCATTTGAAGAGCTAAGCCTCCTTTCTTGCTTTTTCTAGCCAAGTGCTTGGGTCATATGGGGATAGTCAAAGGGTCTTGTAGCCAAGCTTTGATGAGCTCCCATTCCTAGGTTCTTGGATATCAAAAACAACCAATTTGATTGCCATGGAGTCTACATAGGTCCATTTGATTTTGTTGTCAATCAAAAGAGTAGAGGTTCTTGACAATTAGCATGTTAGTTTGATTTATGCTTTAAAGTTCTAATGCAATAATGTTATTGTCTAACCTTGTTTAACTCTTATCTTGATGGTGTTTTAGATTTTGATTTAGCTTTGTTAATTAAGACTACTAGGTGTTAGTTTTAATTTCCTTAACTTAGTTGAACAAAACCATGCACACATTTGGCATGCCTGGTGGGACCTAGTCCCTTGGCATTTTAGTTTGAATTCTATTGTTTTGGCTAACTTTTGATATGCACATATAGTAATTAATGTCCATTTTCTTGGGATTTTTGCTAATATTATATGTGTAGGTTCTCATTCATAGTCACCATTTTAATGGGTTGTTGCCATTTTCAAACTTACTAAAATTTGAAGTATTGTGAGCTTTTTTGTGTTTTTTGCCATATTTTGGTTGCAGGAGTGGCGCAGTGCACTAACAGAGCGCAGTACACTTATGTTGGCGCAGGCACCTCTTGGGTGGCACAAGTGCACTATCAAAGCCTGAATCTATATTTGTTGACCTTGGCACACATGCACTAACCCTAGCGTGCACACCCTAAGTAGGGCACTGGTGCGCACTAACCCGGCGTAGATGCCATTTCATATTGTACCTTCACTGTAATGTAAAAACCTGTTAGATCGACACATACACACTAACCTAGGCGCAAGCGTCTCTGCAGTAGCGCATGCACTTTTTTTTTTTTTTAACGTAGACAATCTATCGAAGCTGTCATTTTTAATCAATTGTGGCGCACACATACTTATCATGGCGCATGCACCTCTCTCAAGTAGCACAGGCACTCTGCCGATCCCCATATTTCCATTTACCTTCGTGGCACACATGCCCTGATCCTATCGCACCCACCTTTTTGGTGGCACAGGTGCACTATAAGTTAGAAAATATAGAGTGGCACATATGCCCTAACTCGCATGTACACACCCAAACCGGGGTGCAGGTATCTTTTTGTGTTATTAAGATTAAGATGTTAAGGTGCTAACTTTCTTACAGGTTTTATCTAATTAATAATTATTTTTGCAGGGTGTGTTTACATGCTTGTGCTAGATTAGGTAAACTTTTCATGCTTTCTTATAAGAATAAGATCACATTTGCTCTTCCCTCGCATCCCTTGGGGCAATATTGAGAATCATAAATGATTCCTAGGTCTTTTTGATGCTTTGAAATTGTTAAGAATATCTGAATTGGAATGGGTTAACTTGGTGTGTTTGAATTAAAGTGTTTTTCCATTTGATATCTTCTTGGATTTTGGAAACATCATGTATGCTCTTCTCTTGTGTCCTTGGATGATCTTGAGAATCAGAAATGATGTTTACTCTTTTTATGGAAAACTACTAAACTCGTTGTGTAGGACCAAAACACACGCTTGTCAAAGAAAGGTGGAATCGAAATGAAGTCAAAAACTACTAATACAGTTGTCATACAAGTTGCCAAAAGGTGTTCAAGAAAACACACCTAATTAAACAAGATAAAAAGAAAATATATTTAAAACATGTATTGCGGGTTTGGAAAAGGGTACGTCCCTATTTACTCAAGCTGGAACATAACTCCTTTGGCATAACGCCTTAAGCTACAACAATGGGGGTGGTTCCAGGAACCCCAAAGTAGTCCACGCAAGAGGGAACCTTGTGGAAGAAATGGGAAGTGCTCGCACTACCTACTTGACTAGTGATTCCTTGTGAGATAGCATTACCGGTTGTCCGTATGGAGACCCAGGGAGAGCACACATGGACGCACTAGTTTCCCTTTGTGCTCAAAGGGGGTAAAGTAAAGCCGAGATACTACCAAGATAGTCAGGACTATTTGGGTAAATCCCACTCACTTAAGACAACTTTGTAACACCTAGGGTGAGAGAACCACCTAGAAGATATTCTTTGACTAGGAGACCACTTTGACCATTTCAAAATAGTGTTGAGTTGTGAGCCATATTTCATCACGAAACATGTGACACGTTACTTTCACTTAGTTTTTCACTTTCCTTAAGGTGAGGCAAAATTCTACCAAAGTAAATCCAACATTTTTCATCACCATTTTCACCTACTTCCTTCACATTCTTTTGACATTTTGTTGATCAAAATAAAGGTGACTACCTTTGTGTTACCAATCGATTGTTTCTGCCACTTTTTTGTCCGTTTACACCCATCCATGTTTACGGCTAGGTAAGTTAAATGTCTAAAGTGTGTGGAGGTGTATTCATATCATTTGTGTCCTTTGTGATCTTAATACCCATGTCAGGATTGTTATTATAGTTAGGCATGGTTCATCATCTTGAACTTCGTTAGAAGGGTTACCTTGTTTGTATCGTATCACTACAATCTTGGTATTTACGTCTTGTTTCCTATAAACTTGACCTAAATATACATATTGTAAGGTTACACTATACACATTTTAACAATTCCTAGTTATACTTTAAGCTTTTAGGTTTGACTCTATTATTACCTCGATTTGAAGAGAGTCTTTATGTGTTACCACTTGTGCATGTTATATCAATATCATCTCGATATCAATACCTTACTTTCTCATAAATTTTGGTTAACATATCTTGGTGAAATTTTTGTGTCACTCACAAATTATAATCGATAGTTTTTGGGATATATGTATTAATGGAATTTGAGCTTTCTTCTAGTATACCTTATTAGGAGGTCACATTAACTTCTTGTATTTACTTACATCTTGTTCATTCTCTTGAACCTGGCATAAGTGAGGACATCTTGTTAATTATCTTGCTACACCAACTAATTTTTTGAAGCACAGTCTAGGAAGTACTTCATTCATTTGATAGGCTTAGATACCAAACATTTGTGTCGTTGCTGATTTATCACTCTATCACATTGGTATTCTCACATTGTTACTCATTCATATTCTTGACATTCATTTTATGTTTCACTTAGGTGTGGAAACAAATTTTTGAACACATTTACAACTTACCTTAGTGAAACTATCACAAATCATGGCTCCCAAAACATGATTAGGACTCAAGAAGCAAACATACGAGGAACAACAAGCACAAGCTTGGGAAGCCTCAAATAGACAAGGGTCAAACCCTTTTATTGGACATGATCTAGGGCCTCTATTTTCCATAGAAAAAGAGATAGAAGACATGGTCGATCATAGTGGTAATGAATTGGAGTCCCCACATGCAGAATTTGACTTTGACCCCACCTTATTAGATGAGTTCCTTTTTAGAAACAAGGATAGGGTGCTAGCACGGGTTGTAGAATTGGGGGCCAAAATTCCCACTACAAATGAAACAATCCCACCTACGAATAACACTAATGAGGAGCGACCTCTTATCAACATGGAGGAAATTTTAACACACGGACATGCTTCTACCTCCAATGTAGGAAATGATAATGTAGTGGGACATAGAATACCCTTTATCAAAGTACCACGTAGAATCAAGTCAGGACACGAGAAAGTTGAAGAACCTCCATAATATGAGGAAGAAGAGGAACCTTTGGAAGAAGAGGTCACCATTCAACAAAAATTAGTAACCTTAGCTAAAAATTAGCCTTGCTAACCTCTCATGTGCAAAAGGAAGCAAGTAAGAATGTCCAAAAACCAAGGCCTAAGGTCAAAATCAGTGAACTCCATAGGAAAATCAAGGAGAAGACAATGCGGATTATCATCATGTATATATCCCAACTTCTCCTACTAAAGAACAATTTCTCACACAAGAAGTACAATCCATGAAGGAAACACTCGCAAGCCTTCAAGAGAGCAATGTGGGGAGCATTAGAAAGTATCAATATGAAGAACTATGTCCCCATCCTTTTGACAAAGCTATGACACTTCAACCTTTCCCTAAAAAATTTGACATGCCAAAATTTGAAAAATATAGGGGAAAGGGAGACCCATAAGACCATGTCAAATATTTCTATATGGCGTGTCAAGAGGTGTCCTATAGTGATAATTATCTCATATGACTATTTCCCAAGAGTCTAGGAGGTCAAGCCACGGGAGTGGTTTACTTATTTACCTCGGGGGTCTATTTTCACCTAGCCAGAATTGGTAGAAAGGTTTGTGTGTCACTTTTCATACAATATAGAGAGTGATATCACCATGGCAGATTTATGTGGCACCAAACAATGCCCTAATGAGACTTTCTCTAGCTTCCTACAATGGTGGAGAGGGATAGCTAGCTGCTTCCCTTGTGCTTTCCCTGAAAAACAACTGGTAAGTATTTTGTGCCCAACCTAAATCTAGACATTGCTTTCCACCTTCCAATGCATTGTGTTTGCACTTTTGAGGAGGTCATTGAAAAAGGGGTTCAAATAGAGAAATCTCTTATTGCAAAGGAAATCTCAAGTCACAATCTAAGGATAATCAAAGTGTTAAGCCTATGGAGAAGCCGAAGGTATTTAACAAAAATGAAAACATGGTGGGAGATGGGATCACTGATTCCAAATGTGTACAAATGGTTCAAACTGGTCAACCTTTTAAACTAACCAAAGGACCTATTCAACCACCACCCAAGTAGTGAATCTTCACTCCTCTCAATGAGCCTTTGTTTGTTATATTAAAACAATTAGATGTGGCTCACATGGTGATATATCCTATGACACAACCATTTGATGAAAATTCTCCAAAACCATCATGGTACAAAGAGCATGACTATTATGAATTACATCATATTAAGGGACACAAAACAAACAAATGTTTGTGACTTCATCACTATATCCAAGACCTCATCGACAATGGGGAGATAGAGGTGGACAACCTAGAGAAAACTTAGACACCCAATGAAAATATGGGGATATATAAAGATCCATTCCCCAAACATGGTAAATCAGAAGAGTCAAAGCTAGATTGGGGAGAGTCATCCCAAAGTTATAAAGTAGTGAATTACTTATATACCAAGAAAGACAACAATCATTATGATTCACTTATTGGATGTATTCACTCTCCTAATGACCATGTCAACACCATTCAAATCAAGGGAAAGGATTGTGTCATGGTAACAAGGCGTGCCCACCTTGTGATTCTTGAACCTTCTCCATCAACCCCACAAAATGGTAGTACAACCTCTTAGAGAAACTTGAGAAAATGTCTACCAAGATTTCGATCTTGGATCTTCTTAAGATATCAAATGTACACAAAGACATTTTGTACCAAACTCTTCAGGGGTTAGGAGTGCCACTAGAGGTAGATCCTACACATCTTCAAGCCACAGTAGAAAACATTATACCAACTGAACACATTGCCTTTAATCATAGGGAGATCCCTACCGAAAATCCAACACATAATCTCCCTTTGTATATTGAGGTATTCGTTACCCGTAGAAAGATGAAACGGGTGCTTGTAGGACAATGGATCGGGTTAAACATCTACACTGCTGAAGTTGGTTAAGTAGTTGGGCCATACCTTTGAAGTAGACCTAGAGTCAAACATCATCACTATCACTACTTACAAAAACATGGAAAGGGAGTCAGCAGGCACAATCATGTTTCCCATGGAAGTGGGTCCCACTTGTCATCAAACAAAGTTCCATGTCCTAGACTTGGAACTTCCGTATAATATGCTTCTAGGCCGACCATGGATTCATGCCATGCAGGCCGTGCCATCAACATTCCATCAATGCATTAAGTTGAAGCATGAGGGACATATGATCACAATACAAGGGGATTCAGAGCCCTTCACTCACTACAGAGCTCTCAATATTTTTTCATGTAAGGGTACATATGCATGTCCCTCCACCGATATAGTTATACCTCTCCAATCTGAAGCAATGGAGTCTCGGGTTGATTCAGATTCTCTCGGTTCTTGTGCACATGGTACCTCTACATCAACCTATATTTTGATTCATAGGAGATGAAGGTTCTAGAATATGGTTGTGGAGAATATAATGTGCAACAAGCCCTCCTAGTTTTAGACCTCTCATTGTCACCTAAGACTAGAGGTCGACCCAACTATCTTTTCAGAAGACCTAGAAATGAGCACACTATTGGTTCATTCTTACTTGGAGGATTGCTGGTGAAGAAAAATTTTTAGATCCATCTACAACTTGGGTCCCAGAGGATACTCAACCAACATGCTATCAAACCCCTGAATACGAGAAATCTAGTAAAATGATGTACTCCATGGGCTATAAGGGCCTAAGATGTGAAGGAATGAGCAAGGACAGCGAGAACTAGTGCCTCTCCCATATTTTAAAATAGAAAGATACATCATTGGAATTCGTCCTTATGGAACACACCTAATGATAAAAATGTTACTTGCTCGAATGGGAGGATAACTCTGACTACCTAGACAATGATACATATTCCCATTATAGCCAATATGAGGATCTTACCTCCACAAACCTATTCATGAATACCTTTGTCCTAACCATACCCCCTACGAACCTAAACTTGACCTTGTTTACCCTTCCCTTGTTGAACGGGACCAACAACATCATATGTCACTAGATCTATTTGATAATGATGAAGTTATCATAAAGTTCATGGGAATTTGGGATACAATTCCCATTGGAGACCACAAAAGGGATTTTCTCTTGACTTGGATACTTGCGCCTACTTGGGAGGAGGCTGAGCTTCGTGGTTAGAAAAACTTAATAAAAAGTGAGGGAAAAGTTCCAAAGAAAAGACTCGCAAAAATCAAAGTCCAAGTCACACGGTGAAAACCTCTTTGAGGCATTAGTGACAAAAATGTGCAAAAATAAAAGGACAATAAAAGTGATCACACAAAGGATGAAAATCTTGTGGAAACATCTTTGGATTAATATCTCAACCTTCCTCCCAATCCTACGCGTATGAAGGACTTGTCAAAGTTACTAGTAGAGGAAACTATGATGTAAACATTGGTACGAGAAGATGACCCAAAAAATTCAAATTGGGAGCATCACTCTCAGAACGGCAACATAAAACATTCACCATGTTGCTACGGGAGTTTATAGATGTATTTGCATGGTCCTATAAGGAAATGCCAGGCTTAGATCCAACTTTGGTCATGCATAACTTAGTTGTACATGTAGATGCTAAGCCTATTAAGAAGAAGCTCAGAAAGATGCACCCAAGGGTAACCCTCTTTGGTTAAAGAAGAATTACAAATATTTCTTGTTGTAGGATTCATTTGACCTATTGATTACTATGAATGGATATCCAACATTGTCCTGTCCAAAAAAATCCTGTGGGTATCAAAATCTACATGGATTTTAGAGACATTAATAAAGCTTGCTCTAAGGATGATTTTCCTTTGCCAAATATTGATATGATTGTGGATTCAATAAAGTAGGGTATGAGATGCTATCTCTTATGGATGGATTTTCAGGATACAACCAAATCAAGATAGCTGATGAAGATCAGCACAAAATGGATTTTACAACTCCTTGGGGTACCTTCTGTTATCAAGTAATGTCGTTTGGTCTTAAAAACATAGGAGCTACTTATCAAAGGGAGATGACAGTAATTTTCCATGATATGATCCATGATATCATAGAAGACTATGTGGATGACATCCTCGGAAAATCTAAGACAAGGGAAGATCACCCTGCTATTTTGTAGCATATCTTTGAGCGCTTATGAGAGTACAAGGTTCGGATGAACCCAAAAAAGTGTGTATTCAGCGTGCTACCAAGAAAACTATTGGGTTTCATTGTATCAAGAAGAGGAATTGAGGTAGACCTTGCTAAAGTGCCTTTTATTACTGAAATGCCTCTGCCTAAGAACATTAAGCAATTGCACAACTTATAGGAAAAAATATAGGCTATTCACCGCTTCATCTCCCACTTACCGATAAGTGCCATTTGTTCAATCACCTGCTTAAAAAGGACGTCGCCTTCATCTGGGGACCAGAGCAACAACAGACCTTCACCTTTCTTAAACAATACATGGGAAATCCACCTATCCTCATGCCTCCAACTCCTGGTGAGCCACTCCTACTTTATATCTCTGCTACTCAATTTTCTATTGGTGCGTTGCTCGCCCAATATGACCTTGGTCACAAAGAAAAAGTGGTGTACTACCTCAGTCGCACTCTCATCGCTTATGATCTCAACTATCCCCAAATTGAAAAGGATTGTTTGGCTATAGTTTTTACCTTTCAAAAACTTCACCATTATCTATTGAATACCAAAACCAAGCTTATATCCAAAGTTTACCCGCTCAAGTACTTTCTATCTAAACCCGTCCTCATAGGTAGAATGGCTAATTGGATCATTCTACTAAGTGAATTTGACATAGAGTTTGTGCATCAGAAGTCGGTTAAGGGACAAGTACTCACTAATCAATTAGTAGAAGAACCTTTGCAAGGCACTGAACCTTTGAATCTAGATCTTCCAGATGCCTCATTACTATACATTGAATAATTTTTCGTGTGGCTAGATACACTTTGATGGGTATTTTACTTTTCATGGTTCAGGGGTAGGTGTGGTCCTCATTACTCCTTTTGGCGACCCCATACCTCAGGATTTTCACCTAGGTTTTCCTTACACAAAAAATATCATAGAGTATGAGGCACTTATCGCAGGGATGAAGCTTGCCATCAAATGGGACATCCACCATGTCAAGGTTGTGGGTGATTCTCAGTTAATTATCAAGAAAGTTAATGATGAATATAAGGTTAAGGATGAAAAACTCATACCTTACAAGAAGTTGGTAGAAACTCTGAAAGAGTATTTTGTGCACATCACATTTGAACAAATTCCAAGAGTGAAAAACAAATCTGTAGATGTTATGGCAACAATGGGTTCTATGCTCCGTATTCCACCAAGAAATAATGACATGTCATTCTTTGTGGAAAATTTACGCCTGACTGCATACGAAATGCTAGGATCCTATCTCGACTTGTGATGTTGTTGGTCCCAATTCCACATGGTATGAGCATATCTTTACATGTCTCAAAGACAACACATTTCCTCCCGACATCTCCCATTCTAAAAAAAAATCCTAATTTGCCAAATAGCCCATTATACCCTTTTAGGAGGTATGATTTATCATCGTGGCTACGATGGGAATCATTACGTGGTCTCGATATGACAGAGTCGGTCAAGAAATTAAATAAGTAATGGAATGGTTTTGGCCAAGAAATTTTTAAGAGTAGGCTAGTATTGGCCTACCATTGAAAATGATTGTTGCAACTATGTTAGAAAGTGTGTACTTTGTCAGAAGTATGGAAATTTTATCCATGCTCCATCATAACCATTGCAACCCATCACTACCCCATAGCCATTTTCTAAATGGGGACTTGATTTGATAGGGAATCTTACCCCTACTTCATCGATGGCCATACCCACATCATCACGAATATTGAATACTTTACCAAGTGGGTGGAAGCCATCCCTTTAACCTATGTAATAAGAGCTCAGATTTCCAAATTCATCATGAATCATATCAGTTTCCGTATGGCATTCCTGCAACCATTGTTACTGATAATGGAAAGTCATTCAAGAATAAAATGGTAAAAGGTCTCTGTCATCAATTCCAAATCAGGTTAAAATGGTCTACACCATATTATCCCCAAGGTAATGGATAGGCCAAAGCCATGAATAAGACTTTGGTGTGAATAATGGAGAAAATGGTAAGTAAGATAGGTCGTAATTGGAATTTGCAAATCCACCCAACTCTTTGGGCTTACTGGGACCTCCATTCGCACTCCTATGGGTGTGACACCATATTCTCTGGTATTTGGGATAAAATCTATCATCCCATTAGAAATTGAACTTCCTTCCCTAAGAATCTCTCTTAGAGATCATCTTGATAAAGATGAAGATTACCCAGTGGCTAGACTGGATGAGTTAGAGTTCCTAGACAAGAAACACATCCGCACCCTTAATCACCTCAAAGTGTATCAGAACAGAGTCTCCAAAAACTCCAATAAAGAATTATACCTCACCAATTTGAGGTTGGTGATTTGGTCATGAAGGATAATCAAATCAACAGAAGGGCCGAACAAGAAAAGAAAGGAAAGTTCGAACCACATTGGTTAGGACCTTATGTTATAGAGGCCAAGTACGACACATGAGCATACAAACTCACCCACCCCAATGGTGATGAGCTTCGTGAGCCCATGAATGTCATGCACCTTAAGCGGTTCTATGCTTAAACATGGCACAAAATTAGAAAAAGCAAAAAAATCAAAAACATGGTAAAATAATAAAAAAAAAAAAAGAGAGAAAAATAAAAAGAGAAAACAGGTCATCCACAAGTGAAAACCACATAATTGTGGCACTTTGGATAGGTCCTTGGGTGAAAACCAGTTTTTACCTTGGGAGGATTTGTTGTTTACAAACATCTTGAATCTGGGGGTACTTTTACTTAGCTTGGGGTTGGTTCCACATCTGCCTTCCGAGATTCCCTGTGAGCCCAATCTTGTCAAGCCTTGATTTGACTTTGTCTCCTTTATTTGTCTATGAAGGGCATGGTCTTTGTCTATTCCCCATCTTACTGGGGGCATTTCTGCGACTTCACCTTCCTATTTATAAGCACGTGGCATTTTCCCTTATATATTCCCTGTCTAACGCTAGGGGCATCCACGCTTTCTTGGTTACCTATGCATAGCTCTAGAAAACTATTAGAAAAACACAAAAACATTCAAAAATGTTAGAAAACC
Organism: Taxus wallichiana var. yunnanensis; assembly: GCA_018340775.1. Lineage (NCBI taxonomy): Eukaryota > Viridiplantae > Streptophyta > Pinopsida > Cupressales > Taxaceae > Taxus > Taxus wallichiana. The sequence goes on from CM031239.1 coordinate 122,862,104, forward strand.
CAAAACAATAGAAAATTGTTTCACAAAACACAAAAACAATAGAAAATTGTTTCAAAAAAGTAAAAAACAATAGGAAATTGTTTCGCATAAATCAAAACAATAGAAAATTGTCTTACAAATCTTACAAAAACATTTACTTAAGTTTACTTACATTTTCTTGTTTCTTGCTTTGCTTGTATAGTTGTTTTATGTTTTTACATTTGTTTTGTCTATTGCTTGGGCATGCTTTGTTAGGATTCATATTTTCTTGATTATATTCGATTTATTCTTACTTGTGCATTTGGATGTGTGTTTTTAGCATGCTAAATGAGTCATGATACATTGTTGTATTGGTTCATTGTGTTCTTTGTTAGTATTTGATTGTGTTTGATTGTCACATGTGCATCATTTTGTTATCACATCATCATGATCCCATTAATATCATCACATCTAACATCATCTATACATCATATATCAAGAAAAATCTAAGTATACATCATACATGAATGCTAATCTAATCATCACATATCGTATCATCAAATGGGGGCAAGAGGGATCACAAATATCACAATCTATCCCCCCCGCACCCATATCATCATATCATCCCGTCCACTAAGTCTGGCACATCACATGAGAAAATACATTTGATATAACTACAAGATCTATCATATGGAAATCAAAGCACATATACATGTCAAATCAAATCAGGATACATCACAAACACATCTATCTATCCATGAACTCCATCAAGAAATAACAAATAAATGTCCAACATCTCATACACGCATGTCATGTCAAAAGAATGTCCATATGTATATACATGTGTGTGGTATATCTATATCAAAAATGGGTATACATCACTGCTATACATCAAAAATGCCTTCATCAGAGGTGTACAAAAGAGATGATATACATCAAATCACTGAATACAAAAGCCTTCATTAGAGGCATGTGTCAAAACTGCTATACAAATAAAGAATGGTGTACATCAAGCACAATCTACTCATAGCCTTCATCAAGAGGCGTATGTAAAAATACAATCATCAAGGTTGACTCGAGCCCTCCGATGGGGTGGCTGGTCTATCTTGTGGTGGTGGCATGGCACAAAATCACTAGGTCTCATTGGCTATGGCTGCTCCACTGAGGCCTAAGGCCTCTCGGATCTAGTCCCTCTACTCGACTACTAGGCTATAAGAAGGTGCCCACAACTCAGCCGACACTACCTCAAAGTACAAAGATCTGTAGTAGGATGCTCTGCCCTCTGCTGTAGCTAGGTCTCTATGCGTCCAGGTAGTTACCATTGTGTTATATGTGCATCGGAAGGATGCTATCTCTGCTAAGGCTTAAGTGAGCTTGGCACGACCCACTAATCCTATCGCTCTCTAGTATCATAGGTTGTAGTTGGGCATGTGTCTGCTGATATAAGCTCATCACCTGAGCCATCTGTGCGGTGATTTGTTGTATCTACTAAAAGTGAATAACACTGTCACCTCCTTGGCTAGTCTGATCCAGAGCTTGATCCTGCTTGGCTATCATTGCTAAAATCTGAGCTCAGGCCTGGTCTCTCTCTGCTGTGACCTGGTCTCGCTCTGCTAGAGCCTGCTATAACTGCTACTATAGAGTGGCTATCTATGCCACAAGTTGTGCCGATGGGGCCTATCCATGTACTGACTTGGAAGACTATCACTGCTCCAGTACTCTAGGCCTAGGAAGCTATGTAGGTACATGTCCTAGTCCTTATGGCCTCGGTCCCTGTACCTGTGCGACACCCTGCTCATCATGTGGTAACCCATCAAATGGATCCTCTAGGTCACGCTACTGCACCCTCTCTCATATCACCGCCATGCCAAATCTCTCTCGGTGGTCGAGCGCCTGCTACCCAGGCCTCCTCTGGGATAGTCAAGCATCGGGGTAAAATAGTAGCGTACCAAGTCCAGTACTTTGCAGTAGTGCTTGGATCTCTAACCCATCATGTTGGGTCCCATACCTATGGAACCACCTAGAAATTGGCCCGGCTTGGGTCCCTATATGCATGGCCCCATGGTCTGCCTCTCTAAGTCTTGATGGGCATACCACATGTCAGGCTATGGAACCCCTGTACCATGCGTAGCTATCGGCGACATCTGTCTACCCTATATAGATCATTGATGTAAGCGTGATTGCCCGGGAAGGAAATGATCCCTTTGCATGCGGACGTTGAGCTCTACTACATCCTTTGGCCATTGTATCTTCTGTAGGGTCTCCATATGATATCTCTATCTGGTAACTCATCGAACTCTCACCGATACCTGTATAAACTACCTAGGTGACCTCATACGTCACCACCTACTAGCACCCATGCCATATAAGATGGCTCCTCTAGAGCTCGAACATGTAGAGTGCCTACGGGGCACTCGATGGCTATGTGGTCCCATGACCAAATATGTAGTAGTGAGGTAGGCCCCACCATCTTCTAACGGTGGTAGGTAATAAGATGAAGGTCCCAGTAAAGATGTGCCAGTATGCACTGACCCCAAGCAATAACACTCACCACTGAAAATCATGTGTACTAGTGTCATCAACCCTCTCGAAAAGGATGTCCCAGTCTTATCAGTGAGAAAAAACCCATTGATAAGTGACATAATATATAGAGTACCCTGTGTAGTGTTGGGTTAGTGATATGATCATGCAATGTAATAGTCATACCGTCATGTGGTATGCCATCTATATCAAATAAATCTGCAGAGCCACCCCGATCTGCCTAAGGTCACCGTCATAAGTATACTCAATCAGTGAACCCAAGATAGGCACGTGGAGAATCCGACACACGTCCTCTAGGGTTATAGTCATCTCTCAGGTAGGGATTCTGAAACACTGGCTCGCATTATGCCACCGATCACCCAATGCAGTAAGAAGCCCATGATCTAACGTAATCGATGACATCTAAGACATGGGGCTTAGGCCCACTACCTTTAGAATTATGGCTATCACATGCCCATCTCCCGATGCATGCTCCCCTCCGGCTCGATGTCTGTGAATGATGCTCATGTGTGCGAAGCACTTTAGAAATTGTCTCGTAAAAAAATCATTTCATTCGTTAGTTCTAACATTTCTTCTAAATTCTACCTATCATTTTTAGGGTTAACTCACAAATCCTAAATTTTCTTCTAAATACCATCATTTTTGGTATTTTTCTAGCTATCCTCCATCTTCCTAGTGTGCCTACACACCCTTTGGGGCATGTTCACCACCCTTTCGGTGCATGCGTGTGCATGCAACCATCTCAGGGCGCTTGCATCATCATTTTGGTACCTACGCATGTGTGCGTGCAGGAACTCTGTGTGTGTGCCACTATATCGTGGGTGTGTAAGTGTGCACATGTGTAGCATACACTCGTGCAGTCATCATGTTTTTGTGTGCCTATTTATGCGTACATTCACTCTAGGATTCTTGTGCCACCATTTGGGTGCCTGCGCCGCCTTTAGTGTGCTGCTGTGCGCCTGCACGACCTCTAACCCTAATTCCTACTTCTAGGGGCATTAATTAAAAAATTGACAAAGAGGGTTCGGATACTCATAAATACACCATCATCGATGTGCCACTCATACCCTCGGACTATGTCTACCTTCCTCAATCAATCTCATGCTATCACCACTATCCTCATCGGCCGTCGAGCCTCGAGGTAAAAACTCAGCAGTGGTCAGTAACAAATGAATTGGTCGTGGTGATTTACCCCAGTGGGGTATATCAAGTTTTTTTTCACCGACCATGATGCTTGGAGGCTCGTTTTGACTGCTATTTTCTCCTTTGTTCACCGTTGAATAATTATTTTAATTAAATAATTATTTTTCTTTTATTTTTCAGCGTCTTTGGGACATTTTTTTCCATCTAGTACCCCTTTCTTCTCACTAGGCCAATTTTTATTGCTCCTAGGTGATTTTTATTCTCCTCCCCACTCTCGTAAATAATTATTTTTAAAAATAATTATTTTACTAATTTTCCCACTATATAGGGACATTATTTGTTGCATGTTGCTTCTTTCTTCCCCACAGGGCATTTTACATTACATCTAGGCACTTCATTTTATTTTCTTCTATTTTCTTCTATTATCCACCACATTTTAGACAACAAAAAAACAAACATATATATACACACACATATACATATACATATACATACATATATATATATATCACTTATATAAAATCTAAAACATAGGGCAAAATTCTTCACAAAATCTTAAAAATAAAAAACCTGCAAAAATAGGTAACCTGCTTATTATGGCTACAACTTGTGTCTTGCGCATGGTATTTTTCACATATCCTACTGGTTTGTTTCACATCTTCACCAATCAACATGACTTGTGGATCACTGGATTCACAACCATTCACAAAGCTAGCTGTTTGCTTCATCTGTAGTTTGGGGCACGTCTTAGTGCCTAGTGTTGTTTTGTTGTGCACAAGGCTTTCTACTTGGAGCCAGTGTCCATTATCATTTCCCCTTGCATGTATCCTTGCTTGGGGCATCATTTTTAACCCTTTTCATCAATCATGAACATGTGGATCTCTTCATCTTGATAACAAAACATTTGTACAACTGTCTTGACCATTGTTGGGTTGGATATGTGTGTTCATACTTGTTTTCCTTATTACATAAGCTTGTTTCCTTCTCATATTGCATTGCATTTTGTATGTTGCATGGGGTTGGTATTTTCAGCAATGGACAATTGTTCATAGTATGGCTTTTCATGTCATTCTACTTTTGTCGTATGCTTATATTTTTCATAAGGACCAATGACGTAGATCTTTTGGCAATGTGATGACACTAAAGGTGTTCCCATACTAAGGCTAGAGGCTAAGTTATTCTCTCCACTTCTTCATATTCCTTCTACATCACTTTTCTCTCACCCTTAATCTCCCATTTCCCTAGGAATTTGGCCCCTCCCCATTCTTCTATCTATTTCTCATCATTTTCGATCGTCAATCATCTTCCTTCATCACCCCATTGACACTTGAGGGGGCATCTCTCACTTCTACAAAGTTTTCTTCTACCCCTTAAAAATTTTATCCATCTACTATCTTTGAAGTGGCGTTGCTTATGCCACCCCAAAGAGGGGAAAATGTAGACACCTATAGTTTAGCTTGAACAATTTAAAACACTTAAATTGTGCTAATTATTCCCTTTCCTACAAATTAGCGACATACTGTCAAAAGCACCCACCTTCTCTCCAATTGTCATTAATTAATTACACTACGCTAAATAATTAAGTTGATTATCCAACAAATACCCTAATCAATGAAATTTTGTTAATTGATCCGCCCTTTTTATCTAGACTAATTAATTATTATCAATTAATTAGCTTTCCCTTTCATTTAACCAATAAATCAATATTTAATTGATTTAATCCCCTTTCTATAGTCTAAATCATGCTAATATTCCTCTAAAAGCTTCTATAATCTTGCACATCTATTAATTAAATCATCTTGATTAATTAATAGGCCCCCTTTATCCACATGGGTCACTAAAGGACATGCTAAACCCTCCTAAAGTTAACCCAATCCTATCTAAACCCCCCTTATCCACAACTAACTCAATATCCCTATTATCCCACATGCAAAGGGATGTAGTGGTTCCTTTATCCATTGGGCTATAGAGAGAGCCCTCCTCCTACATTTACACTTACACCTAAATTCCTTGAGAAGACAAAAGCAAAGCACATAGCAAATAGACTAAAAGCTTTCCTTTGTTATCTTGAGAACTCACCATTTGAAGAGCTAAAACTCCTTTCTTGATTTTTCTAGCCAAGTGCTTGGGTCATATGGGGATAGTCAAAGTATCTTGTAGTCAAGATTTGATGAGCTCCCATTCCTAGGTTCTTGGATATAAAAAAAAAACAATTTGATTGCCATGGAGTCTACATAGGCCCATTTGATTTTGTTGTCAATCAAAAGAGTATAGGTTCTTGAAAATTAGCATGTTAGTTTGATTTATGCTTTAAAGTTAAAATGCAACAACGTTATTGTCTAACCTTGTTTAACTCTTATCTTGATGGTGTTTTAGATTTTTATTTAGCTTTTTTATTTAAGACTACTAGGTGTTAGTTTTAATTTCTTTAACTTAGTTGAACAAAACCATGCACATAGAATCCACCAACTAAGCTATCACATCATACCCCACCCATCAAAGTCAACCATCTCACTTTTATCATTAAATACACACACTATCTATCACCTTAATAAAAACATAAAATCTCACATCCTACCTCAACAAATCCGCTCCTCGTCATCCAAATAAACCATCCCATGTTGATCCTAACATCCTAAAAACCATCCAATAACTCAATTAAAAAATATCCAATCTTAAATAATGTATCAACCAATCACCACCTAAACCCTCATCTCCCAACCAACCCCATCCACAATTTCCCCTTCCTAATATCCCTACTCCTCACCCCATTGAATTCCTCTTTGAGGAACCCAAATCATCCCAATCCACACCCCGACCTAATCAACATAAACCATTATTCCTACAAGCAAATTACATTAATTTTTACTACCTCACTATGTTTAAACTAAACCAAGAGGACCTCCTTTATGTCCTTTCTAATCTATTCACCAATCCCAAGCCCACACAACCATTATAAATTCCAACCTCCAAATCCCCTATCAATCATAATGACCTTCACCTTCATCCCATAAAATTTCTTATAGATAATCCACCACCATCCAAAATATCAACTCCTAAATCCAATCATCATAAAACCTATAATCGAGTCCCATTCACATATCCAAAACAATCGAACAACTTAACCAAAAATATTAATCCGCAACATCTCATCTTAGTCCTCCATACTCACCATATTCATCATCCCAATCTGATCCTATAGACTTTCTCCTAGACAGTCGATCCTCAATTCTAGACCTCATGGTGACCTAGAAGCGTTCTCTCTTAAAGGGGAATTATTGCGTAGTATATTGGGTCGTATATGTCTATTGGTGAAAAAAATTTTTCAGGTGGAAAAACTTGTGGATATATTTGCAACACTTTGGGAATCTAAGTCCCTCTACTTAATTGGTGCAGCTACCATATATGCATGCACATGAAAAGGCAAATTTCTGTGGTGGCCTTTCGATAGGGGATCCAACAGGGACACTCCACTAACCTATGGTAAAGCTAGCAATTACTTGCTAGAGAGGACTTTGTTTGTAAAGAAGGAAAGGGGAGTGAGAAATGAGATAGGGGAACTAATGTTGTAGGTAGGAAATTAGATTCTGCACACACTAGTTAGAAACTTCAACACATGCATTTATGAGAAGAAACAACCCTGCAAATGGAAACAAGACGAGATAATATTGTGAACTCATAGTTTCTAAAATCTCCTCATCAAAAAGGCTACAAAATCCTTCTTCTTGTATTGATGCTTAAACAGAAGTTGTACATAGTGTGGGAATGGAATAAATTTGAGAGTGGAGGAAAGTAGAAGAAAATGGCTATCTCCTTTGCTTTCTCTAGGTACAATGCACTCTTGAGTTTACAAGATCAATCACCAACCCTTTGAAATGGGAATGGCATTATAATTTATAGAATGAGAGGTGACTTATCATCTTCCTCATGACCCTCCATATGCCTTAATTCTAAATTTAGACTATTCATATTCCTACAAAATATTTAAGTCCCTTTTATAAAATCAAGGTGACTTAATTTACATTATGTTTCTAAAGTCAATTTTAAGTGACTTAAAGACATATCAAAAAGTGCAAACCCCAAAAATAATTAGAACATTTGAAAGTGAGAGAAATTTGGGGGAAGAGGAAAGAGAGGAGGAGAAGATGTTTTCTACGATGAAGTTTGAAAATCCTCATTCATGGAAAGCTCTGATGCGATGAAGTTCTGAATGTCCCATTGTGCCAAAATGCTCTTTCAATGTGACTTTATATTTTTAGTAGGTGTCCGTGGGACCACTTACTATTTTTAGTAAGTGTCAAAAATGTCCATTTTGGTGAATTCTCAGCTATAGTGCACCTCCAATGTCTTCGCCTCCTTCACAGGCTCTTTTATTGCTGACTTTCTGAAATAGTAGTCCCTATGTAAAAGACCTGCTATTTTTAGAAAGTGGGATTCTAGAGGTCCAATTGACTAGGAATTTTTTTTTTTGATGTGGGTTTTTAACCAATATTTCCCTTCTAAAATTTCAAACCCACCCAACTAATAGTCCATTAATGACTTGATAGTTCTTACGGACGTGGCAGCCATTAATGAACCTCAAAATTCGCAGGTTTGGTTTTTGTCTCCGTTCATGATGAAATCGATTCCATTGATAAATATTTTTTCTTTTTATGCTTTAGGATAAATTTCTCTTTAATCCGACAAATGGTTTGATGGGAAATTCAATTTTTCTTTGTTGAGCCAGAAGTGTGATTTCTTCACTATGGATGCTCTGTTGCAAAAGAGGAGAGTTTGAAGGTGTCTTATTGGTTGCCTTGGGTAAAGGAATGAAAATAAATATATAACTTGTTTCACACATCTATTTGAGAGATTTCTTTAACTTTTCACTTCGTGGCCATGGAATTTTTTTGTTTTATCCTTTTGTGTTTGCTCCAATTTTCCTATGAGACCTACGTGCATTTGTGGAGTGGAAGGAAAGTACCTCTATGGAAGGTCTGGTTTGAGGTTTAGAAATGGAGGAATGATGGTGAGGAGTTACAGAGGAGGAGATGGAGATGTTTGTGCACACAGATGTTAGAAGCGTAGCGAGAAGCAACAAGAAACAACCAATAGTTAGAAAAATTTCAAATTTTTGAGTTGGAGTTGGGTGCACTTTTTTGTCCCTGATTTCCCTGACCTTAGGGATGTGAGGGACATAAATTTCCACAATGATCAAGATGATGACACGTGGTGGTGATCCGATGGTAGGGAATGAGTGCTCCAAAATCAGCTTTAAAGCACCGAGGGGCTAGAAACTGGTCATATGGGTGACCAAAACACTCTCCTAGAGGGATGGGAAAATTTTTCCATGTTTTTTTCCCTCACCTTAGGGACATGAGGGACATCAGTTTCCACGGTGGTCCTAGAGTTGACACGTGACACTTGATCGACGATAGGGAATGAATGCTCCAAAAATGCACGTGGAGGTTGAAATTCAGTCACGTGGGTAGTCAAAAGACTCCCCATAGGGGCTGGGTGCATTTTTCCATACTTTATGTCCCTGAACTTAGGTAAAAAGGGGCATCAGTTTCCACAGTGGTCTTGGAACCGACACGTGGCACTTGATTTGCCGATAGGGAATAGATGCTCCAAAAATGCACCTAGGGGCTAAACTGTAGCAAAGTTTGGAGGTCACATGAGGTTCCCATAGGTCACATGGTGGATGGGTGAATTTTTCAAGGCTTGGTGTCCGAACTTTTGGACTTTGGGGACATGAAATCCCGCTAGGGTCTGGTCTTGACACATGTCCTCCCACAAAATGACTAAGTCCTAAAGCGCCTTTGAGAGGGTAACTTGAAACGATGATAACTTGATCTTCCAGTGGAATTTATTGGTGAAAGTTTACATGATCTTGACTAGAAATGTAATTTTTATCCAATGGTTGGGGTCTAATGTCTTGATTCAATAATCTAATTCATGAAAAATCGAATTGTGATTTGAGACTCTAATTGTGCACGATAGAAATTCCCCTGAAAATCCTATGCACCAAGGTGTTTTGAAAAATATGATTACATCATCATGTAGGTATTGTAATCCTCTTTCCAAATATGTTTTCTGTTACTTATAACTCCATCCGGAGCTCCCAAAATCTTCTTCTAAATCCCAACAATTGTTTTAGGCCTGTGTACTTCATAGGCTTGTGAACCTTGTTTTTACTCAGACTACTCTAAGTCTTTCAAAATTATCCAAACCTTCCAAAATCATTTCCATGATGTTATAAGGTATTCAATTCACATCCATGTTGAATTTGACCCTTCCGTTCCACTCCAGGGGTTGATCTAGTCCTGGGAAGGCCAACGATAGGCCTTCCCAATACTGCCAAAAGATAGCATATTTTAGAACTCCTAAAATCACCCTAGGGGAATGAATAGATTTTCATAAATCACCTAGGGGACCAATTTTACATCAAATAGGGGTCTCTAGGTGACATTTGACCTAGGGTGCCTAGGAATGATAAAACATGAAAATTTTGGCACAAGGGTATAATTGTCGTACTTGGAAACTTCCAATTTCCCATTGCACATTTACACGACGATGGTTGGCTCTAGTCCTGGGAACATGGAATGGAATGAGTGCAACGAAGACATGACATGGGAATCAGAATCTCAATTTTAGACCATATAGTTCGTTGGCTAATGCCTTATCCATTGGGCCCTACGTAGTGATGTACAACTTACAACGAGAGAGAGAGAGAGAGAGAGAGAGAGAGAGAGAGAGAGAGAGAGAGAGAGAGAGAGAGAGAGAGAGAGAGAGAGAGAGAGAGAGAGAGAGAGAGAGAGAGAGAGAGAGAGAGAGAGAGAGAGAGAGAGAGAGAGAGAGAGAGAGAGAGAGAGAGAGAGAGAGAGAGAGAGAGAGAGAGAGAGAGAGAGAGAGAGAGAGAGAGAGAGAGAGAGAGAGAGAGAGAGAGAGGAGAGAGAACACACACAGAGAGAAATGAGAGAAGAAAAGAGACACACACAAGAGGAAGGGAAATGCACATAGTAATCACCAATATGGGTACAAGGTGGGGAAAACCCTCTTTCAATGAAGCACTTTTAATTTCTCAAAAGTTACCCCTGAAGAGAAAACACCGAATGATGATTATCCTGGAAAGTTGTTGATGGGTTCTTGAAAGTAGCATTCCCTCCTCGGCCTACTTATGAAAGATAGGTGATTTTACAATTATATATGTACTTTGTAGGAGTGATTCTATATGAGATTATTGATGCTTAGTCCTTCTCTTATAAATTCCATTACCTTCATGTTCTTTGAAATCAGTCTCATAGCACCAGTTGCCTTCCGCATTTATCCACATGGTTGATTCTCCATCGAGCATCTCATCACTTCCCTAGGGCTGCTTTTCATTCAAATTACTTGAACATTCTGGATTCTTTTCTTTCCCAGGTCTATGCTCTTTGACCTCTTTTGTGTGAGAAGCCTTAGACCTATCCTTTTCCTTTACTTCACCGTGAGGTACTTGAGTACGTGAGAATAATTGGACATGACCTCATACTTGTATTGTATGTCCATGACATGAGTGAAGAGATAAACAATCAGCTTGGGATCTTCCAAAACTTCTACTGCATCCAATATTTCTTACAGAGAGTTATGCTTCATCATTTCCTACAACTCATCTTTGTACACCTTTGAAGAATATTTATTTTTCATCTCAAGGAAACTATCTAGAGGGATTACCTCATCATCTTGGGAATCACTACATTTTATCACTCCTTTGTCCATAGGGGCTTTAGATTCAAAGGACTCAAAACTTATTGCTTCTATTTCTTCATCATGGAGAGAATCTTCTTCTACAAATGGGAAAGAAAATATCTCCATTTTGTCATCATATCCACCAACCATTGGCTTAAGAGGGACATCATATTTCTCATCTAGATTTATTTCAACATATCCCATCTTCACATTGGTTGAGGTTTCCAAGTCAGCTTCACGCTTGTCTTCAAGATTCATGGCTTGCATTAAAAGTTCAAGACTGATTTTAGGGTCTTCTGTTTCTTCCATGGCTCTTAGCAGTCCTTGTATAGATAGTTATTTCCCATTTCTTAAGGGTTCATTACGGACTGGATTGGTCTCTTCCTAGGTAACATGATCAAGGGATTCCTCATCTTTGAATGGGAATGAGAAAATTTCTTCATCATGGATAAACACATAAGCTGATTTTTCTATTTGAAAATCATCAAGAACCATTTCCTCTTCTTCATGGTTTGCATCATCCAAAAATTTGGAGCTTCCTCTTATAACTTGAATCTCCTCAATGCTTCTTCAAAGTCCAAATCTCTCCAAGAAGTAATGTATGGACCTATCAAGATGGGAATATCCTCTTCCTCCTCGGTTGTCATAAAGACAAATTGATTCACCCACCGCTACCCCGGTACAAATTATTAGCTTCTAGGATTCCAAAATTTCATACCATGTACCTCATCTTCTTCTCGGGAAGTAATTCCTCCATGTCCCCCTTCACCTGGTATGGTTACATAATACCAATTCATCTCAAATTTCCTCCCAAGTCTCAACAAAAATTTCTACTCAAAGCAACATTCGAATAACGCTGGGACGACTACTACCAAAATCATCGCTGAAAATTTCTTGTCTAGAAATATGACGAGAGCCACCTATGAATCTTTGATCTTCCCTACAAGTGGGACCTGTTTTGACTTCAAATAGTAACAAGAGCCACTGGGTGGAGTCATGGCAAGTTTGAGAGCCTTGGAAAACTTCAAAGGCATCATGTTGTTTGAGGCACTAGAATCTATTATGTAATTTTTTAGTACATATTCTCCAACAAGAAGGGAGATGTAGGAAGGTTCAAATTTATCAAACTTTGATGCACTCAGAGAAAGAATCTTCTTTGAGGGAGGTATAGGTGGGTTTGGTAGTATTCCTTTAGGATGAGGAGCTACATCAATGGGTGTTAGACTACCAATCTTGATATATCGGAAAAACCTTTCAAATTCTTTGGGATGAGTCCACAAATATTCAGTTTCAGTAATTTAGGCATTGGCTTTTTCACATATTATATGAAGTCAAAGGGAGAAGATGTAGATAAGGGGGAAGGGACTACTTTTGGATTTAGGATAGGTTTGGAAGCAAGAGTATATATTTGGGGAATAGAGGTTATTTTGAAAGGCACACTAGGAGCTTTCAAAGTACTATATTTTATAGGAGAAAATTTAGATTTAGACTTGGAAGAGACATCAGAAGACTTACTTGGGATTGCGGGAGTCTTCTTACTTGCTAAAGGGTTAGGCTCCAAAAATACAAACTTTGTGGAAGGAGGGAGTGGTGATCCTCAACTGATTTTTTTTGCGGAGTCACCATAGGAGGATCATCAACCTTATTTTATTTTGCAGTAATGGAGGGAGATGCTCTTTTCTTGTACTAAGAACAAGTGAATACCACACATGAGAAACCGAGTGCATCTTATTTGTCTTCTTCATCACCTCTGTAATACTCAAAAACCTGATTTTTCTTTCATTCTCAAGTTCATCAATCTCTAGGAAGTTGCCACCTTCACTTTCTTATTCAAGCTTCTTCACTTTCTTGAATTTTTTAATTTATATTCACACGTGGGGCCTCCAAGGTGAGCCTTTGGGGTGCTCCTAAAATTTGATTTTTGTTGTTTTTTTTGAGAAGATACTCATTCAAATAATTCCCTTTTCAAAGAGGCCATCTCATTCGCTAACTTTTACAGTGATGGATTGGTTCTCTCATCTCCATGATGTTGAGCTTTACCTTTTGATGGATTCTTGATCTTTCTAGAGAGGATGAGATCATCATCAAGTTCAATGGTCATCCTTTGTGCTTCTAAAATGTTCCTTGGTTGGGCTCTTCACAAAAAAATCCTACTTCTGATGATTGAGCATTGATGAAGAATCTCTTGACATTATTTTGAGATGGTGAATCCTCTACAGTTATCCTATGAAGCAATTGTTAGAAATGAGCCACAGATTATTTCATGGTTTCATTTTCTCCTTTCTCTAGGTGAGCCAACTGCAATAGGAGGTCCTAATAGTCTTTAGTTGATTTAAATATCTCTTTGAAAGCATCCTTGATGTCATTCATACTAGTGATGGATCGGGCGGTAGGAGGTAGAACCATTCTACTAATTTTTCTTGGAGGTACTCCATGAATAGTCTTACAGCAACATCTTCATGTTAGACACCAAGAATTCCACATGATGTCATGAAGGCAATGATGTGTTCTTTAAGATGTTGTGTTTTATCACCTTTGAACTTTGGCAAGTTCTTGTGGGAACTTGTTGGTAGATCGTGGAGAGGTGGTTCAAGAGAAAAAGGGCCTGTATTCCTTCCCCATGGAATAATGGGTTGGGGTATTTCTACTTCATCTTCCATTTTCATTTATGCTTCTTCTTCAGCTCTTGCTTCTACAAATTCTTCTTCTTCTGGGAGTTCAATGCTCAATGGTGGTTGAAAAATGGAACAATTTGAAGGGGAGTATCAATAGGAGTCTTGATAGGATTGTGAGGTGAAATCTTTGAAGAGATGGAAGGAGGGGAGTCTTGAGAAAAGAAGTATGAATTATCTCTAATTCGTTCTTTCTAATTTTGCAAATCCTCGAAATTGGAATCAACAACACCTCTCGACCTGCTCAACCTAGTGTATCTTCCTTCATCTAGCTTTTGGAAAATTTTACAAAGACGAACATGAAAGGACACTATGGAATGTGAAAATTCATATACATAAATCAACAATGTATATTTTGGTAATGGACTTTCATGAACTCTTTTTTTTTAATTTTTCAATATTTGATTTTTTTTTAATTTTCAGACCTTGCGGACATATATTGGATGCAAATGTTGTAAAATCTGCCCCATGATGGGCAAAAATTGTTAGCGGGAAAAATTTTCGGGTGGAAAAATTATGGATTTATTTCAACGCTTTGGGAATATAAGTCCCTCTACTTAATCGGTGTAACTTACGTATATGTATGTGCATGAAAAGGTGGATTTCGTGGTGTCCTTTTGATGGGATCCAATTGGGACACTCCACTCACCATGCAACAAAGATCGCAATTACTTGCTAGAGAGGAATTTGTCTATAAAGCACAAAAGGGGAGTAAGAAATGAGATAAGGGAAATAATGTTGTAGGTAGGAAATCAAATTCGTGCACACACTAGTTAGAAACTTCAACACATGCATTTATGAAAATAAACAACCCTGTAAATGGAAACAAGATGAGATAAGATTGTGAATTCATAGTTTCTAAAATTTCCTCATCAAAAGGCTTTAAAATCCTTCTTCTTATATTGATTCTTACAAAAATTTTTACATAGTGTGGGAATGGAAGAAATTTGAGAGTGGAGGAAAGTAGAAGAAAATGGCTATCTCCTTTGCTTTCTCTAGGTACAATGCACTCTTGAGTTTACAAGATCAATTGCCAACCCTTTGAAATGGGAATGGCATTACAATTTATAGAATGAGAGGTGACTTATCATCTTCCTCATGACCCTCCATATTCCTTAATTCTAACTTTAGACTATTCATATTCCTACAAAATATTTAAGTCCCTTTTATAAAATCAAGGTGACTTAATTTACATTATGTTTCTAAAATCACTTTTAAGTGACTTAAAGGCATATCAAAAAGTGCAAACCACAATGAAGAATTAGAACATTTGAAAGTGAGAGAAAGTTGGGGGAAGAGGAGAGAGAGGAGGAGAAGATGTTTCCTACGATGAAGTTTGAAGGTCCTCTTTCATGGAAAGATCTGATGTGATGAAGTTATAAATATCCCATTATGCCAAAACTTCTCTTTCAATGTGAATTTCTATTTTTAGCAGGTGTCCGTGGGAGTGCTTACTATTTTTAGTAAGAGTGAAAAATGTCCGTTTTGGTGAATTCTCAGCTGTAGTGCACCTCTAATGTCTTCACCTCATTTGCAGGCTCTTCTATTTTCATTGTTGTGAAATAATAGTCCCTATGTAGAAGACCTACTATTTTTAGAAAGTGGGCTTCTGAAGGTCGATTGACATGGAATGAATTTTTTTGATGTGGGTTTTTTTCCCAATATTACCCCTCTAAAATTTCAGACCCTCCGTTTAATAGTTCAGAGATTTTAAACTTTCTAATTTTTGATCTCGATAAAGTGCTTCTAGACACGACAACCATTAATGGACCTCAAAATTGCAGGTATGGTTTTTTTCTCCATTCGTGATGAAATCAATTCCATTGCAATAGGTTTTTTCTTCTTATGCTTTAGGATAAATTTCTCTTTAATCCGACAAATGGTTTGACAGAAATTAAATTTTTCCTTCATTTCGCGAAGTGGGATTTCTTTCTTTGTGGATGCTTTGTTCAACAAGAGGAGAGTTTGAAGGTTTCTTCTTGATGGCCTTGGGTAGAGGAATGAATAGAAAAATATAACTTGTTGTTTCATGCATCCATTTGAGAGATTTCTTCAATTCTTCACTTCGTGGCCATGGAGTTTTCTCTGTTTTCTCCTTTTATGTTATGTACTTCTCCTTCTGTGTTTGCTCCAATTTTCCTTTGGTACCTACATGTATTTGTGGATTGGAAGGGAATAAATCTATAGAAGGTCTAGTTTGAGGTTCAGAAATGGAGGAATGATGGTGAGGAGTTACAGAGGAGGAGATGGAGATGTCTATGCACATGGATGTTAGAAGCAATGAGAAACAACAAGAAGCAACCAACAGTTAGAAAAAAATTCAAATTTTTGAGTTGGAGTTGGGTGCAATTTTTTTCCCTAATTTCCTTGAATTCAAGGACATGAGGGGCATCAATTTCCACAATGATCAAGATGGTGACACGTGGCGGTGATCTGACGATAGGGAATGGATGCTCCAAAATCAGCTTTAAAGCACCGAGGGTGGAAAGGCGAGTCATATTTTCGACCTAAAAAATCTCCTAGAGGGCTGGGCATATTTTTCCTTGTTTTTGTCCCTTACCTCAAGGAAATAAGGGAAATTAGTTTCCACGGTGGTCCTGGAGCTGACACGTGGCACTTGATCCGACGACAGGGAATGAATGCTCCAAAAATGCACTTGGGGCTAAAAGTCGGTCACGTGGGTGACCAAAAGACTCCCCATAAGGATTGAATTTTTTTACATGATTCATGTCCTTGATCTTAGGGACATGAGGGACATCAGTTTTGACTATGGTCTTGGATCTGACATGTGACACTTGATCCAATGACAGAAATGGATACTCTAAAATGCACTGGGGTTGAAGCTGTCAAGTCAGGAGGTCACATAAGGGTCCCACAGTCACATAAGGGCTGGAAAAAAATTTTCAAGAGTTTTTTTACCTTACCTTAGGGACATTGGGGACATGAAATCCCACCAGGCTCCAAGTGCTAACACGTATCCTCCCGAAAAATGACTAAGTCCAGAACTGCCTTTAAGAGGGTAACTTGGAACGATGATAACTTGAGCTCCTAGTTGAATATCTTAGTGAAATTTTATATGATATTGACTGGAAATATAATTTTATATACAGTGGTTGGGGTATAATGTCTTTATTAATCCATATGATCCCTAAAAATTCAGATTTGTGATTTGAGACTCCACTTGTGCCTGATAAAACCTGCTGAAAATCCTATGCTCCAAGGTGTTGTGAAAAATATGTTTACACTATCATATAGGTATTGGAATCCTATTTCTGTAAATTTTTGTTTTACTTATACCTCCATCTAGAGCTCCCAAAATATTCTTCTGAAGCCCATCAGTTGTTTTATGCCTGTGTACTACCTAGGCTTGTGAACCCTATTTTTACTCGATGCTACAAACATCTCAAAAATTCTCCAAACCTTCCAAAATAATTTCCATGATGTTATAAGGTCTTCAACTCACCTCCATGTTTAATTTGGACCTTCCATTCCACTCTAGGGGGTTCATGAAGTCCTAGGAAGGCCAACTATAGTCCTTCCCAATACTTTGCCAAAAGATAACATCTTTTGAGAACTCCCTAAAATCATGTAGTGCCCACACTTTACACACACACAATAACAACAGTAAAATACTAGGATAATTTTTTTTTGACTTACATTGCTTATTTCAAAACACCACAAGGACTCCAAGTAGGAAAACTCAACAACACATACAACACTTACATCAGTTATCAATTCACATAGACACATGACAACACCATAAACCTATCGATGCCACACTTTCCCCAATGAACGAATGCTAGAAATAACATGACCACAATAAAAGGGACTTAAGGATTGACAACCCACACACAACATCACCATGGTTACATCTAGAGTACGTTAAACATCCAATAACATTATTATGTAAGCATAATTTTCTCCCTTTTTCCACCTACATGATCTGAAAATTCGTTTCACAATTCACTTATTGTTCAACCAGTTAATTTTGCTCTTTACCCTTCGGACAATCTTCATAACTTACATAAGTATTTTCCATATTTCAAATTTCATACAAAATTCTAATTCTCTCATTCTTATGTTAAGATTATGCTTCCCAAAACACTTATTCAATGTTTAAAATTTAACCTTACTACACAAGTGAACCTAACGTGGTGTCAAGATGAAATCTTGGGATTGAGGGAGACATAGATTCGAGATAGATTTTTCCCCAAGAACATCCATCGGTCACGGAATAGTTATTTCACTACCATGGTTGTTAAAGTTCAATAACTTATGGACTTCCATTTATATTTATATATCTTTTGTTTTCTCGAAGTTTGGTCACACCAAGGCAATTTATATTCTTTGTAACACATGAAGATGTTTAAATTAAGTCATAAGGACTCCCAGTGACATTATTCCTAACCTCAAATTTTGGTTTTACTCTCATATGATTTACTTTTGCGTCACACTAGGGTCTCATTATTACTATCATTTTAAACATAAGAGTTACGAAAGTACTTGTCTGACATATTAAAGAAGCACATGGTTAAGCTTAATTCCAGTTTCACCTAGGGCTTCAATCTCTATTATAGGTGTGATTAAGGTTAAAATGTATTTACCCTATAATCCTTTCATGAAAGATCAAGGCACTAAATTTTCACAAGCCCAAGACAAGACATTTGTCTACGAGGGACAATAGGGTTCACTAACGAGAAATCAAGACATAGAAAAACTATATCGTGATCTTCATTTAGGTCATTTGGATCCAACAGGATTTCATTCACTCGATCAATTTAATTTATATATATAATTTCGTAAGGCCCAGAAATCCAATAGGATATAAGGGAGTAATATCTCTACCTACTCCACAGATGGGAAGGTTACACCGCTTAGTCATTCCTTCTAACAAGGACTCATAAGGTGACTTCCAAGGTGGTCTTCACCACTCACCTGGTGTCGGACTGAAGAGAGGACATTCTTCTCACGATTACCAAAACTAGAAGGAAACCGCATACTCTGGATAAAGTTGGACCATGTCATTCCTAAAATATGGGTTCATGACAATGTCGCTAAACCTAATGACTATGACGGTAACTCCAACTAGGGGTTTTATTTACCTAACCTAGGAGGTCTCATCGAGTGCAAAGTTTAAGGTCATTCTACGGTTTTAAATTTATTATATGGTAAAAGGGATCACACATGTAGGAAAGCTATGCATGAATATTTTATTAAGGTTGAGTGTTCCCATTAAAAATCTTTATTATGTTTGCAAGGTAAGAAGATAACCCAATAAATTTATTTAATCGTTGATTGAAATCGAGAAAGTACTATAATATATTAATGTCAATTTCAATTTACTATATATAATTCAAACCTTTTTGCCATACACAACTAAGAATCAAATTGAACCGGTGATTAGATGCACATTTCCTAAGATATCCCTAAAACTAGCATCTCATACGTATTAACAAATTTCAATTATACTTTTATGTAACAAGAGACTACATTAGACAGTTATTCATTTTACAATGACCTATAAAAATTACAATAATTAAAATTACACATCACCTTTTTCGTCGTCATTCTTCCATCCTACAAAACCCACGTGAGCATGATATCAGCGATAAATCGTTGGCATGGCATCCACCCTAATAAGTCATAATTATCATTTTTCAGTTTCCCATTTACATAAGATAAAAATTACAATTTGCAATCGAAACAAAAAGGTATAGAAACATGTATTCATTGCACTTATTTATTTTTCTTCATTTTGTAACCCAAGAGAGAGAAAAAGAAGGGAAGGAGAGAGAAAACACCATTTTGTCAAAATTTCTATTTCACACAAAAGATACGAAAAAGGGTTTTAAACAATTATTAGTATGTGATAAAGTTTTGTGGTTGTTTGGCAACCCTACGAGAGTCTATCACTTTCTATTTTTACATTTTCTCACTAGTTACAAAACATTCAAAATGTGCTCGAGAGGATAAGAAAACGCTTCCAAAATTTATCTTCTGATGAGCACACACACCACGATTAAATTTCTACGTGTCCCTAGATATACCAAGATTTCATTAAAACTGATGGAATTGAAAAAGAGCGAATGGTTTGCGTTTGGCGGCTAGTTTTCGGGGCCACTGGTCGTAGTTCACCCAGTTGTAAAATGACAAAAGTTAGCTCAAGGGCCCAGAAAACCGCATCCAAAATGAACATTCGATGGAGGAGCACGCAACGAGACATCTCCTACTAGCTCCCCTATATAAGGAGAATTCATCAGAGTCGACGGGACTGAGAACTAGAGAACCATTTTTAAACGGAAACGTTTTTTCTAGAGTGACAAGACGAAATTGGTCCATTTTGACCTCGTCAAACTGCAACCGAAGGCATACAAAATGGCTTCGTCAAACTATCCTGAAAAGTGCTCTTTCCTATACTTGGATGTTCCATGAATTTTCCTAGTATAAAGGCTAGAGGTTTGCGAAGATGAGACATAATTTCTCCATTCGGGTTTCAAGTGGTGGTTCAAAGCGAAAGCCAACTTTCTAGATTTAACAGCTTTCTACCATTGCAAACCAGTGTAACAAGGCTCCTATAAGAGCATCAAAAGGATGTCATATGTTCATTTCAGATCAAACCAAAGGTCAAGGTGACTCCTCGTATACCAAGGTACACGAATGAAACTTCACATCTCATTTCCAGAGTTGCGAAGGATACCTAGTTTGTCTCTGAAAATTGCAAAATTTAACTATTTAAAACAAGGAGAAGGTCAAATTTATCAATGGGAAGTCAAATTCGTCTGGTCAATAAAACGATATTGGAGTGATTAATAAGGGTAAGATTTTTCTAAATCATCTCGAAGTGAGGGTGATAGTTCATGGTTTAAAGTAGACAAGTTATAATGACTTCGAGAGTTGCGACACAACACTTTATTATTTTTTGCAAAGAGTTGAAGACACATTTAACTGTATTAAAAATCCTAATAATTTAAAATTCTCTTTAGTTGCAAAAGAGAACTAAAACACGAGAATTATGAGAGGTAAGGGAAGAAGAACCATGCCTAGAGAATGAAGTCGATCAAAGCCGCAGGATTTAGTTCAACATCTTACTTGAGTAGTTCGTCAACCAGTTCACGAGCATCCTCAGCTCCACCATTTTACATACACGTCTACCAGGGAAGTTGCATTGTAAACAAAAACATCTTGTTTTCTAGGCCTTGATGGTTTTCCATGCTCTATTTTAGAGCTCTTATTTTTGCACATGCGGGGATGATCCTTACAAAGGTTGTGGAATCTGGCTTTACACGTACTAATTGCATTTGCTTGAAGGTTTCCAAGGCCTTTTCAACAAATTCATTTTTTTTACACATCCTGCAGTCATTGCAGCCCATAAACCACATTCCTTTCGAGGCATTGTCAAATAGTTCACATGCTTCCACATTTTTGTACATCTTTGTGTGCTCATCAAACACTAAGCAAACATAATGATTAATTCTAGGCATGATTCTACAAGAGGCACTCATGCCATCGAAGTATTTACAACCCTCATGCACTGAACCTGCATGGATAAATGCTAATTAAACAAAAATGAAGCTTACATGGTCAGGGTATGTTCCATAAGACCACATCTCTTTGAGGCATTCTACCAAACGGTTCAACGCCTTCTTAACAGAGACCCATTTTTTGCTTATCCTACTATCATTGCAGTCCCTAAAACTGCATTCCTTCCATGCATTTAGTTGAATGGTTCACACTGACCTATTTCAAAGCTCCTATTTTTTTACATAGGCTAGAGATTTGTTTTTTGCAAGGGGAAACAATTTGACTATTATGAGGAAACCACACCTTCTACAAACTACCGTCCCCCAAACCCATGAGGAGTGGCTCGCTCATCATTTGGTCAATTACTAAGCAACATCCCCAAAGCATTTTCCACTACAAAATCTGACAAAACCCTCTATCCTCTTAGGTTTTGGAAAAATTCCCACGCAGTAAAGAAAATATCATGTTTAGCACAGTGGGAAGATGTTGGCACTGCAAGGAAGCGAGGAGGTTGGGAGGAGGCCGCAACACCCATATACTCTTCCTCCAACTCCAAGCGGCCTGCAATAGGTATTTGTTGGAATGCTTACATGCATATCAACAGACTACAAATAAAAAAATCTCCTACACCACACTCACGTAGCCGAGGACAATGACTCTAACTATAAAAAAAAAGAACCAGCACATCAACCAAAAAAACTAGTTAACAACCAATCAAAACACTCCTAGGTCAGGCGTTTTATTCCCCCAAAATGTGTTAAAACATGGCATGAGGAAGACAAAAAGGCATATCAGGTCAGAAAATGTTGAACATGTCGGGGAGTTGTTGAAAAATCAGCTAGTAAAGATAGGCGGCTAACCCCCCTCACTTGGCATTCAAACCAAGTAAAAAACAAACCAAAGACGACTTTTTGCTAAATAAAAAAATATAAGTAGGGAAGTGGTAGGTGCTCTTCCTCCACGCATTCCTAATGGCCAGGTATTTTCAACCAAATAAAGGTGAGCGTGAGTGGCTAGCAGGAATGAGAAATTGGTGGAGGGTGGATGGATGCCTCCACAAGAACAAAGATAAAAAACGTTTTGTCAACGAAAGCTAAAATTGCAAAGAACGTGCGACACCTAGATGGCTGAGGAGGATAATAATAACAATAAACACGATCACTGCGTCCTAAACAAAGATGCCACTAACGAAAATCTCCTCCTCTTTTGTGTGAAAGGAGGCTCGAGCACGAGGGAAAATTATCATCGAAATAAAATAGTTTAAAGGTAATCAATAATAGTATGGATAAAATTGACACCTAAACCAAATATCGTCAAATGAAAATTTAAATTATAATATTATTATTAATACTATAATAATGATTTTACAGCTAAAATAAAATAAAATAATTATTCATCATATTAAAGACGATAACCAGGCAAGCACAAAGAAGCAAGAACAATATTTTCCTTTAACAGGATAATCATGCATGATGCTACAAGGTCCACAAGTTTGGGGTGTCGACAATGACCCGAGAAGGCAAGAAGGAGAGGGAGGGTGCAAAATCTTCACTGCGACAAAGACAAAGTTGACAACGGTCAACGAGAGCACACACACAACCCTCCCATGCTTAGCAGCATGGTCATCATGTCAGGAATAGGGGGAACATCTGATGGGGCATTACATTCTCTTCCCCTTAAGAAAGCATCGTCCTCAATGCAACATACAATGAAGAAAAAGGAAAGGTAGAAACAAGGAACAAATATGGAAAAGGCACACTCTAAGGTTAAGATTTTAGACACAAAATCACAGCCACGGGGTGGCTCATGAACATCAAGTAGAAATTTTAATTGTCAAGGTTCGTGAAGATTGATAGTTCTCTCTCATTATTTATTTCATTAATCTCTTTCCATTAACATTATTCTTAATTCAAGTCCTTTAAAATTTCATTTTTGTAGAATTTTAGTTACTTCATTCTTGTGGGTTCCCATCATGGACTACAATCACATCACCCTACCAAGATCATACACAACAATGAAATTTCAAAAGCATACTTTACATACTTTCATGACCATATCACATTACAAGAGTTTTACCAAACCATGGAATGAGAACAAGTAGACCACATAACAATTAATTTCCAACGGTTAAGTCCCAGGACATAGATCTAGTACACACATATGACTAACAAACAAAATCAACACGCTAATACATATACATCGGGTATCACATGACTCACAAAAATCCATGACTATACGACATAGTTCCAATCCAATATCCAATAGTCCATACCAACCAAGGGGAGAGTCACACCACCAATCATAACAAAGTCTAACCAGGACTTACAAGAGGACACATAACTCACTATACCAACTCCACACATAACAAGACATCACGAAACAAAACCCATATATCTCCAAAAGTACCGGGTAAAAATCCATATATCTCCTGAAGTATCATAAAGAAACTCCATATACTCCCCAAAGCATCACGGATAATCTCCATATACCTCCCAAGAGGAAGAAGCATCGTGCGAGGAACTAAGTCGGGTCACTCAACCATAGAGGCCCGTCTCCTTTCTCCTTTTAAATGAGGGGGTCACCCTATGGCCCTAGGCACATAGAGCCCCTGTCACCCCAACCCAAGTGACATAATAACTCGTGGTTCAATAACCCGCTATTATCTATAACTCCTTGGGGCTTATTCCCATATAATGAAGCGGGTCCATATGTTTAACCACTCCATGGTAAATACCATGACCCTATTCCAACACATTACGACATTAGAACTAGCATAACATTCCATTTAAATGCCAAGTGGCAAAATCAAAAGCCTTGGGCTAGGCTACAAAACTTTTAAATATGAAAAGAAAGTTTTAAAACCAAGAAAAACAAATGGCTAATTAGCCTAGGTTAGTGCAAAATCCAAATGTTAATGCAACAATCAAATAAATGCCCAAAATATAAGAACATGTCAATCAAGAAAACGGCTAGTTCTAACAATAAAAGAGATAAAGATTAATTTACGAATAAAATACGTATCGAGAAAAATAGCACATTACAATCACTATGTGGCCTCATACCGCCACCAAAGGGGTACTCATCGAGTTGTTGGCACTCGGACATTGAGCCTCAGCTCGTAAAAATATACATGTAACCAGAAATGAGTATATCAAATAATGTAACTGTCATCATCTCTGCTGAACCATTCCTCCATACTCCCACAAGGATCAACATAGTCAAAATCACATAGGATTATTCAATGAACAATCCAATAGGAAAGAGCAGGGGACACAAGGTTGCATAAGTTGAGCCTAAGGTGGTGTGCACCCATAATATATTGAGAAAGCTTGAAGTATACTAAACAGATAGAAGTGGGTTTTCAGTCTATATAAGACTCCACTTCCTCACTCGTACTCAGCTCAAGATTATGAAAACCTGGTCCACGCCTCCTCTCTCCACACATACACTCTTGACAGTTTATCCCCTTAGGGTCGTCTAGTGTAGGGTCCACGACATACACATAACTACATCACTAACACAATGGTAATTCACACACAATAACCATAACATATTACGCATGGTATATATATACAGGGTATAACACAATCACTACTTTCATGGGTTACGATACATCACATTACCACATCCTGCACCCAAGGTGCAATCACTGTACGCTAGGGATCATACTCACCATATGCCCCTAAATCATGACATGAACCATCACATATTACATGAATTATACGTATGAGGAACACAATGTCTAACATTACGACATATAGTCAATTGCAAAACAACACGACGAAGCACACAACTAATCACAATACGGTGATGACATCACGATAAACTGCAATTCACTTTACATCAATCTAGTCATACCACATATCGACACACCCACATATCACAATATGCCACAATGATCCAACACCCCATAATCCACATTAGAATTCTTTTTACACATTCCAAGCAATAATTCACACGTGGACTCTTCATAGAATCCACATGAAGGAGAGAGAATACTCCCATCCCTAGCACATCAACATGATAACAAAAATAGACTAAGTGACATACACCTCATGTGCATTCACACTATCACAATTATGACATAGATCACATCACTCTTAAAACACATTACCCTTCCAATATTTATCACCATCATGAAACACTATCACCATAATGCAACCCATCATGTAACACCATCACCATCATGTAAAATCATCACAACTCCAATCCATCCTAGAGGTTCGAGAGCATGAACCTCTACTCGATACCATATGTAGTGACCACACTTTACACACACACAATAACAACAATAAAATACCGGGATAATTTTTTTGACTTACATTGCTCATTTCAAAATGCCACAAGGACTCCAAGTAGGAAAACTCAACAACACATACGACACATACATCAGTTATCAATTCACATAGACACATGAAAACACCATATACCTGTCGATGCCACACTTTCCCCAATGAACGAATGCTAGAAATAACATGACCACAAAAAAAGGGACTTAAGGACTGAAAACCCACACACAACATCACCATGGTTACATATAGAGTACGTTAAACATCCAATATCATTATTATGTAAGCAAAATTTTCTCCTTTTTCCACCTACATGATCTGAAAATTCGTTTCACAATTCACTTATTGTTCAACTAGTTAATTTTGCTCTTTACCCTTTCAGACAATCTTCATAACTTACATAAGTATTTTCCATATTTCAAATTTTCATATAAAAATTCTAATTCTCTCATTCTTATATTAAGATTGTGCTTCCCAAAATGCTTATTGAAATTTTAAAATTTAACCTTACTACACAAGTGAACCTAACGTGGTGTCAAGATGAAATCTTGGGATTGAGGGAGACATAGATTCGAGATAGCTTTTTCCCAAGAACATCCATCGATCACGGAATAGTTATTTCGCTACCATGGTTGTTAAAGTTCAATAACTTATGGACTTCCATTTATATTTATATATATTTTGTTTTCTCAAAGTTTGGTCACACCAAGGCAATTTATATTCTTTGTAACACATGAAGATGTTTAAATTAAGTCATAAGGACTCCCAGTGACATTATTCCTAACCTCAAATTTTGGTTTTACTCTCATATGATTTACTTTTGCATCGCACTAGGGTCTCATTATTACTATCTATCATTTTAAACATAAGAGTTACAAAAGTAATTTTTGACATATTAAAGAAGCTCATGGTTAAGCTTAATTAGTTTCACCTGGGCTTCAATCTCTATTATAGGTGTGATTAAGGTTAAAATGTATTTACCCTATAGTATTTTTGAGTGAAAGATCAAGGCACTAAATTTTCACAAGCCCAAGACAAGACATTTATCTACGAGGGACAAAAGGGTTCACTAACGAGAATGCAAGACATAGAACAACTATATCGTGATCTTCATTTAGGTCGTTTGGATCCAACAGGGATTTCATTCACTGATGAAGTTAATTTCTAGATCTAATTTCGTAAGGCTCGAAAATCCAATAGGATACAAGGGAGTAATATCTCTACCTACTCCACAGATGGGAAGGTTACACCGCTTAGTCATTCCTTCTAACAAGGACTCATAAGGTGACTTCCAAGGTAGTCTTCACCACTCAGCCTGGTGTCGGACCTGAAGAGAGGACATTCTTCTCATGATTACCAAAACTAGAAGGAAACCACATACTCTGGATAAAGTTGGACCATGTCATTCCTAAAATATGGGTTCACGACAATGTCGCTAAACCTAATGACTATGATGGTAACTCCAACTAGGGGTTTTATTTACCTAACCTAGGAGGTCTCATCAAGTGCAAAGTTTAAGGTCGTTCTACGGTTTTAAATTTCTTATATGGTAAAAAGGGATCACACATGCAGGAAAGCTATGCACGAATATTTTATTAAGGTTGAGTGTTCCCATTAAAACTCTTTATTATGTTTGCAAGGTAAGAAGATAACCCAGTAAATTAATTTAATCATTTATTGAATACTGAGAAAGTACTACAATATATTAACTTCAATTTCAATTTACTATATATAAATCAACCCTTTTTGCCATACACAACTAAGAATCAAATTGAACCGGTGATTAGTTGCACATTTCCTAAGTTATCCCTAAAACTAGCATCTCATGCGTATTAACAAATTTCAATTATACTTTTCTGTAACAAGAGACTACATTAGACAGTTATTCATTTTACAATGACCTATAAAAATTACAATAATTAAAATTACACATCACCTTTTTCGTCGTCATTCTTCCATCCTGCAAAACCCACGTGAGCATGATATCAGTGATAAATCACTGGCATGGCATCCACCCTAATCAATCATAATTATCATTTTTCAGTTTCCCATTTACATAAGATAAAAATTACAATTTGCAATCGAAACAAAAAGGTCTAGAAACATGTATTCATTGCATTTCTTTTTTTTCTTCATTTTGTAACCCAAGAGAGAGAAAGAGAAGGGAAGAGAGAGAAAACACCATTTTGTCAAAATTTCTATTTCACACAACAAATACATAAAAGGGTTTTAAACAGTTATTAGCATGTGTTAAAAGTTTTTAGGGTGGTTTGGCAACCCTACGAGAGTCTTGCAGCTTTCTATTTTTACATTTTCTCACTAGTTACAAAACATTCAAAATGGGCTTGCAGGCTAATAAACCGCTTCCAAAAGTTATCTTCCAATGAGCATGCACACCATGATTAAATTTATACATGTCCCCAGATATACCAAGAGTTCATAGCAACTGACGGAATTGAAAAAGAGTGAACGGTTTGCGTTTGGTGGCTAGTTTTCTGGGGCCACTGGTCGTAGCTCACCCGGTTGTAAGGCCCGAAAAAAGTTAGCTCAAGGGCCCAGAAAACCACATCCAAAATGAACATTCGATAGAGGAGCACGCAATGAGACATCTCCTACTAGTTCCCCTATATAAGGAGAATTCATCAGAGTCGATGGGACTGAGAACTAGAGAACCAATTTTAAATGAGTATATCAAATAATGTATCTATCATCATCTCTGCCTGAACCATTCCTCCATACTCCCACAAGGGTCAACATAGTCAAAATCACATAGGATTATTAAATGAACAATCCAATAGGAAAGAGAAGGGGACACAAGGCTGCATAAGTTGAGCCTAAAGTGGTGCGCACCCATAATATACTGAGAAAGCTTGAAGTATACTAAACAGATAGAAGTGGGTTTTCAGTCTATATAAGACTCCACTTCCTCACTCGTACTCAGCTCAAGATTATGAAAACCTGGTCCACGCCTCCTCTCTCCACACATACACTCTTGACAGTTTATCCCCTTAGGGTCGTCTAGTGTAGGGTCCACGACATACACATAACTACATCACTAACACAATGGTAATTCACACACAATAACCATAACATATTACGCATGGTTATATATACGGGGTATAACACAATCACTACTTTCATGGGTTACGATACATCACATTACCACATCCCGTACCCAAGGTGCAATCACTGTATGCTAGGGATCATACTCACCATATGCCCCTAAATCATAACATGAAACATCACATATTACATGAATTATATGTATGAGGAACACAATGTCTAACATTACGACATATAGTCAATTGCAAAACAACACGACACGAAGCACACAACAAATCCCAATACGGTGATGACATTACGATAGACTGCAATTCACTTTACATCAATCCAGTCATACCACATATCGACACACCCACATATCACAATATGCCACAATGCTCCAACACCCCATCATCCACATTAGAATTCTTTTTACACATTCCAAGCAGTAATTCACACGTGGACTCTTCATAGAATCCACATGAAGGAGAGAGAATACTCCCATCCCTAGCACATCAACATGATAACAAAAGCACACTAAGTGACATACACCTCATGTGCATTCACACTATCACAATTATGACATAGATCACATCACTCTTAAAACACATTACCCTTCCAATATTTATCACCATCATGAAACACTATCACCATCATGTAACCCATCATGTAACACCATCACTATCATGCAAAATCATCACAACTCCAATCCATCCTAGAGGTTCGAGAGCATGAACCTCTGCTCTAATACCATATGTAGTGCCCACACTTTACACACACACAATAACAACAGTAAAATACCAGGATAATTTTTTTTTGACTTACATTGCTCATTGCAAAATGCCACAAGGACTCCAAGTAGGAAAACTCAACAACATATACGACACTTACATCAGTCATCAAATCACATAGACACATGACAACACCATATACCTGTCGATGCCACACTTTCCCCAATGAACGAATGCTAGAAATAACATGACCACAATAAAAAGGGACTTAAGGATTGACAACCCACAACACAACATTACCATGGTTACATCTAGAGTACGTTAAACATCCAATAACATTATTATGTAAGCATAATTTTCTCCCTTTTTCCACCTACATGTTCTGAAAATTCGTTTCACATTTCACTTATTGTTCAACCAGTTAATTTTGCTCTTTACCCTTCTGACAATCTTCATAACTTACATAAGTATTTTCCATATTTCAAATTTTCATACAAAATTCTAATTCTCTCATTCTTATGTTAAGATTGTGCTTCCCAAAATGCTTATTGAAAGTTTAAAATTTAACCTTACTACACAAGTGAACCTAACATGGTGTCAAGATGAAATCTTGGGATTGAGGGAGACATAGATTCAAGATATCTTTTTCACCAAGAACATCCATTAGTCATGGAATAGTTATTTTGCTACCATAGTTGTTAAAGTTCAATAACTTATGGACTTCCATTTATATTTATAGATATCTTTTTGTTTACTCAAAGTTTGGTCACACCAAGGTAATTTATATTCTTTGTAACACATGAAGATGTTTAAATTAAGTCATGAGGACTCCCAGTGACATTATTCCTAACCTCAAATTTTGGTTTTACTCTCATATGAGTTACTTTTCCATTGCACTAGGGTCTCATTATTACTATCGTTTTAAACATAAGAGTTACAAAAGTAATTTTTTGACATATTAAAGAAGCTCATGGTTAAGCTTAATTCCAGTTTCACCCAGGGCTTCAATCTCTATTATAGGTGTGATTAAGGTTAAAATGTATTTACCCTATAGTATTTTCGTGAAAGATCAAGGCACTAAATTTTCACAAGCCCAAGACAAGACATTTGTCTACGAGGGACAATAGGGTTCACTAACGAGAATGCAAGACATAGAACAACTATATCATGATCTTCATTTAGGTTGTTTGGATCCAACAGGGATTTCATTCATTGATGAAGTTAATTTCTAGATCTAATTTCGTAAGGCCGAAAATCCAATAGGATACAAGGGATTAATATCTCTACCTACTCCACAGATGGGAAGGTTACACCGCTTAGTCATTCCTTCTAACAAGGACTCATAAGGTGACTTCCAAGGTAGTCTTCACCACTCATGCCTGGTGTCGGACTGAAGAGAGGACATTCTTCTCATGATTACCAAAACTAGAAGGAAACCGCATACTCTGGATAAAGTTGGACCATGTCATTCCTAAAATATGGGTTCACGATAATGTCGCTAAACCTAATGACTATGATGGTAACTCCAACTAGGGGTTTTATTTACCTAACCTAGGAGGTCTCATCAAGTGCAAAGTTTAAGGTTGTTCTACGGTTTTAAATTTCTTATATGGTAAAAAGAGATCACACATGCAGGAAAGCTATGCACGAATATTTTATTAAGGTTGATTGTTCCCATTAAAACTCTTTATTATGTTTGCAAGGTAAGAAGATAACCCAGTAAATTAATTTAATCATTTATTGAATACTGAGAAAGTACTACAATATATTAACTTCAATTTCAATTTACTATATATAAATCAACCCTTTTTGCCATACACAACTAAGAATCAAATTGAACCGGTGATTAGTTGCACATTTCCTAAGTTATCCCTAAAACTAGCATCTCATGCGTATTAACAAATTTCAATTATACTTTTCTGTAACAAGAGACTACATTAGACAGTTATTCATTTTACAATGACCTATAAAAATTACAATAATTAAAATTACACATCACCTTTTTCGTCGTCATTCTTCCATCCTGTAAAACCCACGTGAGCATGATATCAGCGATAAATCACTGGCATGGCATCCACCCTAATCAATCATAATTATCATTTTTCAGTTTCCCATTTACATAAGATAAAAATTACAATTTGCAATCGAAACAAAAAGGTCTAGAAACATGTATTCATTGCATTTCTTTTTTTTTCTTCATTTTGTAACCCAGGAGAGAGAAAATGAATGGAAGAGAGAGAAAACACCATTTTGTCAAAAGTTCTATTTCACACAACAAATACAAAAAAGGGTTTTAAACAATTATTAGCATGTGTTAAAAGTTTTCAGGGTGGTTTGGCAACCCTACGAGAGTCTTGCATGACTTTCTATTTTTACATTTTCTCACTAGTTACAAAACATTCAAAATGGGCTTGGAGGCTAAGAAACCACTTCCAAAAGTTATCTTCCAATGAGCACGCACACCATGATTAAATTTATACATGTCCCCAGATATACCAAGAGTTCATAGCAATTGATAGAATTGAAAAAGAGTGAACGGTTTGCGTTTGGTGGCTAGTTTTTTGGGGCCATTGGTCGTAGTTCACCTCAGTTGTAAACTGACAAAAGTTAGCTCGAGGGCCCAGAAAACCACATCCAAAATGAACATTCGATGGAGGAGCACGCAACGAGACATCTCCTACTAGTTCCCTATATAAGGAGAATTCATCAGAGTCGATGGGACTGAGAACTAGAGAACCATTTTTAAACGGCAACAAGTTTTCTGGAGTGACAAGATGAAATTGGTCCAGTTTGACCTCGTCAAACTGCAACCGAGGCCTACAAAATGGCTTCGCCAAACTATCCCGAAAAGTTATCTTTCCTATAATGGATGTTCCATGCATTTACCTAGTATAAAGGCTAGAGGTTTGTGAAGACGGGATGTAATTTCTCCATTCAGGTTTCAAATGGTGGTTCAAAACGAAAGCCAACTTTCTAGATTTGACAACTTTCTACCGTTGCAAACTAGTGTAACAGGGATCCTATAAGAGCATCAAAAGGATGTCATATGTTCATTTCGAATCAAACCAAAGGTCAAGGTGACTCCTCGTATACCAAGGTACACGAATGAAACTTCACATCTCGTTTCCAGAGTTGCAAAGGGTACTTAGTGAGTCTCTGAAAATAACAAAATTTAACTATTTAAAACAAGGAGAAGGTCAACTTTATCAATGGGAAGTCAAATTCGTCTAGTTGATAAAACGATATTGGAGCGATCAAGAAGGGTAAGAGTTTTCTAAATCATCTTGAAGTGAGGGTGATAGTTCATGGTTTAAAGTAGACAAGTTATAATGACTTCGAGAGTTACAACACAACACTTTATTATTTTGCAAAGAGTTGAAGGGACATTTAACTGTATTAAAAATCCTAATAATTTAAAATTCTATTTAGTTGCAAAAGAGAACTAAAACATGAGAATTATGAGAGGTAAGGGAAGAAGAACCATGCCTGGAGAACGAAGTCGGTCAAAGCTGCAGGCTTCGGTTCAACATCTTGCTTGGGCACTTCGTCAACCAGTTCACGAGCATCCTCAGCTCCACCATTTTGCATACACGTCTACCAGGGAAGTTGCATTGCAAACAAAAACATCTTGTTTTCTATGCCTTGATGGTTTTCCATGCTCTATTATAAAGCTCTTATTTTTGCACATGCGGGGAGGATGCTGACAAAGGTTATGGAATCTAGCTTTACACGTACCAATTACATTTACTTGAAGGTTTCCAAGGCCTTTTCAACAAACTCATTTTTTTTTTTGTTTACACATCCTGTAATCATTGCAGCCCATAAACCACATTCCTTTCAAGCATTTTCAAATAGTTCACATGCTTCCACATTTTTGCACATTCTCATGTGCTCATCAAACACCAAGCAAACATAATGATTAATTCTAGGCATGATTCTACAAGAGGCACTCATGCCATCGAAGTATTTACAACCCTCATGCACTGAACCTGCATGGATAAATGCTAATTAAACAAAAATGAAGCTTACATGGTCAGGGTATGTTCCATAAGACCACATCTTTTGAGGCATTCTCGCCAAACGGTTCAATGCCTTCTTAATGCACCCATTTTTGCTTATCCTACTATCATTACAGTCCCTAAAACTGCATTCCTTCCATGCATTTAGTTGAATGGTTCACACGCCCTATTTCAAAGCTCCTATTTTTTACATAGGATGGAGATTTGTTTTTTGCAAGGGGAAACAATGTGACTGTTATGAGGAAACCACGCCTTCTACAAATTGCCATCCCCCAAGCCCATGATGAGTTAGCTCACTCTATCATTTGGTCAAACACTAAGTAACATCCCCAAAGCATTTTCCACTACAACGTCTGACAAAACCCTTCTATCCTCTTAGGATTTGGATAAATTCCCATGCAGGTAAAAAAATATCATGTTTAGTGTAGGTGGGAAGATGTTGGTGCGGGCGGGAAGAAGGTGGGAGGTGGGAGGAGGCTGCAACACCCATATACTCTTCCTCCAACTCTAAGTGGCCTGCAAGATGTATTTCCTGGAATGATTACACACATATCAATAGACTACAAAGAAAAAATTTTCCTTCACCACACTCACGTGGCCAAGACAACGACTCCAACTACAAAAAAATAACCAACACATCAACCAAAAAAACTAGTTAACAACCAATCAAAACACTCCCAAGTCAGGCATTTCATTCCCCCAAAATGTGTTAAAACATGGCGTGAGGAAGACAAAAAGGCATAGTAGGTCAGAAAAGGATGAACATGTCAGGAGTGGTTGAAAAATCAGCTAGGAAGGATAGACGACTAAGCCCCCACTTGGCATTCAAACCAAGTATAAAAAAAAACCATCACGCCTTTTCTAAATAAAAAAATAATATAAGTAAGGAAGTGGTAGGTGCTCTTCCTCCATGCATTACTAATGGCCAGGTATTTTCAACAAAATAAAGGTGAGTGTGAGTGGCCAACAAGAATGAGTAATTGGTGGAGGGTGGGTGGATGCCTCCACAAGAACAAAGATTAAAAAAATGTTTTGTCAATGAAAGCTAAAATTAAAAAACGCGCGACACCTAGATGGCCGAGGAGGATAATAATAACAATAAACATGATCACTACATCCTAAACAAATATGCCACTAATGAAAATTTCCTCCTCTTTTGTGCGAAAGGAGGCTTAAGCACGAGGGAAAATTATCATCAAAATAAAATAGTTTAAAGGTAATCAATATCAAATGGATAAAATTGAAACCTAAACCAAAGATCGTCAAATGAAAATTTAAATTATAATGTTATTATTAATACTATAATAATGATTTTATAGCTAAAATAAAATAAAACAATTATTCGTCATATTAAAGATGATAACCAGGAAAGCACAAAGAAGCAAGAACAATATTTTCCCTTAACAGGATAATCGTGCATGATGCTACAAGGTCCACAATTTTGGGTGTCCAAAACGACCCGAGAAGGCAAGAAGGAGAGGGAGGGTGCAAAATATTCACCGTGATAAAGACAAAGTTGACAACGGTCAACGAGATCATGCACACAACCCTCCCATGCTTAGCAAAGCATGGTTGTCATGTTAGGAGCAGGGGAAACATCCGTGGGCATTACAAATAACCTTAGGGGAATGAATAGATTTTCATAAATCACCTAGGGGAACAATTTTAAATCAAATATGGGGTGACTAGATTGATGGATTTTACCTAGGGTTCTTAGGAATGATAAAACATGAAAAATTCGGCACAGGGGTATAGTTTTCGTGCTTGGAAACTTTCAATTTCCCTGTTGCACATTTGCACAACAAAAATGTAATTTGTAGGCTGGGGAGGGGTCTAACACTTTCCTTGGGATCAAGAATTGAGGTGATTAATGGGCATATACAAACATGATGGCCTCATCCTGCAAATTTTGGTCATGCCTTGAACAAGGTTATCTTTCGACACAGTTACTATAGACAGTGAAAGTCTGGTTTCTCTTGCATTCGATTGAAACATTAAGGATATAAGGTACACAAGTCATTGATACTTAGAAGTAAAAATAAATAGTATATAATAGAATTTAGTATAATGATAGATTGTAGGATGATATATTCCTTGGGATCAAGCCTTGAGGTGATTGAGGGGCATGTACAAAGGGGATGGCCTCATCCTACTACTTTTGGTCCTACCTTAAACCAGGGTGAGAGGACCTACGGGGTAACTTGAATGTAGAGGGGGAGATAGGGTATTTTTCCCCTCTTTTTTTCAAATGATGGATCAATATGAGATAAACATGACCATAAAAAGAACACTTCAATTTCATAATTTGTCACAAAAATGTTGTTAATGCTTACCATCGTACACTGCATATTGTTATATGACAATAAAGTTTGTTTTCTCCTACATTATCGTGACAATAGAATTAAATATAAAGATCAATTTCAATGATATTTAGAGATATAGTAACAAAGAAACAAATAGAAGTTAGTATGGGGTGGGATAAATTATGGTAGTTGTAACTTCACAAAGGGGGGATTTATATGATGACATATTCCTTGTATCAAAGCATTTAACACTTACTAAAGCAACCTACTATTCTAGAAAGTACAAAACACTTGATTAAGTAGTGAAAATTTATCTAAAGGAATATTTTCATTCATTGATACTCAATAGATGTAAAGTTCCAACACAATCTCTAAAATACTTAACACAAAAGCTCATGCAAATATTCTAATAAAGTATTTACTGCTTCTACTCTAGTATGCCCAAGATACACTCAAAGGCTAACAAAAATCACTTTGACAAAATGGATATAATAAGGATTTTAGAATTATGTCTAATATTATAGAGTAAATTCTCACACCACAATATTGAATTAATGACCAAAGCACAACCATTAAGGACTGATCTAGTGTACTATATAGAGAAGTAATAAGCACAAAATTGCAGCAGAAAATATAACTCATCAATCAAAAATTCAACATACAGAACCCATAACACATAAATCAAAGCTCATAAGAAAACATATTTCATTCAGATCTTGAATTTATTAACAAGGGAACATAAAGCAAATGCTCTCAATGTTTGTCAATGGTTGTACATTACAACCACCTTGACACAAAAGTTTGGGAAACCAAAATCCATATGCATTTCACAAAATAAACATGCAGTCTTACAATTATATCTCTTGACCTTTTCAAAAATAGAAAAATTTAACCCCTTTGATATGAGGACAAGACTCCATATTTATATGAATTGGTGTGATCTTCCAATTCTATTCCCCCAAAAAAAAAAAAAAAAAAAAAGCAAGTGAATCTCCTCCTTACTCATAAAGAAAGATCTTTAATCAAAGTGGGAATGTACTTTGTCTAACTAAAAATATGATTTTTGTTAGTATTTTGGGATCGATTCTAAGGTAAATTTTAGGAGTGAATATTCATGAATAGGAAAATATTAGCAATTTTAAATTTTGAATTTGGCAAAAAAATTCTACCATATGGTAGCGCATTCACCAAAATTTAACAGTCCTAAATTTTTTGAACATAATTTTGCCTTGGTGTTTCCACTAGGGACCGACCAATATTAGTATATTCACCTTTATGTTATAACATAGTAATATATATATATAAGATTAATTCACCATATTATAGTCATACTATTTATATTATAATCCTATAAAAAGACAAAAGAATAAGACCGAAAGTCGTAGGATTCATGAATAAGTTAAAGATTTAAGAGGTAAGCGAAAAAGTGAACTCTATCTGTAGATTTGTAAAGTTTTTTTGTTGGTGGATGATAACAATTATTTATGTTTTTATCTAGAAATGTACCCTTTTTTGTTGTCGTAGGTAATAGTGTGTTTTCATCTGGGAATGTAATTTTTTGTTACTAACCAAGATCAATGTATTTTCATTTAGGAACATAATTTTTGTTATTGGATGACAACACTTTGTTCTTTTTTACAATTCGGTAACATTCCGTACTTATCGTTTGGTAACACTTCATGCTTTCCACCAAGAACAAAGGAAAAGATACTTCCTCCACCATTTTCTTGAAAAAACCCTCCCTTTACCTCCTCCTTCATAAAACCCTAATTTTTTACATTCACCTACAATGTGAATGTCCTTTTCATTAGATTTTCCACCCATTTTATAATATATTTTGGGAGGGGGTCTTAAAATAAACCTTGATCAATTCCATGCCTTTAATGCCACATGCTTTGGTGTTTGGTTAGCTATGGGATCAAGATTTTCCTATGTGTCCGATCCCCGACCTTTTTTGTGTTATGTGGCTTTGCGTGTAGGTATGTTCCATTACAAAATGTGAGCCAATAAGAAAATTCCATGCACCTTCACCTTCTCAGATTGTTCTCTTACTTGTACTAGCCACTGCAAAATATGAGCCAATGAGAAATATCCATGCTCCTTCATAGTGTAAGACTGCTCTTTTACTTAAACTCACCGTATGAAATATGGGCCAATGAGAAAAATCCATGCACCTTCCCAATGTCGGACTATTTTATAACCTTCGTTGATCACTTTGCAAAACATGAGCCAATGAGAAATCTCCACACTCCTCACAATGTCATTTTTTTAATAACCTTGACTGACTATCGCGAAACATGAGCCAATAAGGAAGCTCCACACTTACTTCATAATTAAATTTCATTTACAAAAATATTACTAGAGTGCAAAACATAAACCAATGAGAAAGCTCCATGTTACTAGAAATATTAGTCTTATCATAGTGTGAATCATAAAAATGAGAAAGATCCATGATACTAGAAATGTAAGTCTTGTTAGAGTGTGAAGCATAAACCAATGAGAAAGATCCATGTACCTTTGTGGTTTTGCAATGTCAAGTTCTCTTGCTTTCGTGTTCACCTTTCATTGGTTGCAGGGTCAGGCCTTCACATCGCAACTTCTATCTGGGTATACTTCATCATTGGCTTCATAGAAATGTTTCCACATATTTTCCTTAACCTACCAAACCACCCAGACCCGAAGCCTTATGAAAATTAGTTCATTCTAAGAACTTGAGGTCCACACGATCTCATCTACTTTCCTTACACCACAATGGTGACACATTTCCACCTTTAGGCATTAATCGACTACGCTAACTTTGTCTACCCCATCATGGACCTGAAATCAAATGAATTTTGCACATTCCATAGAATTGAAGTCTACGAAACCCGATTGGATTAGAGAGGCCCAGAATATTGCAATGTGTCCTATCCTTTGTGGGAATTTTAATTTATTGGTGATGTAGATATTTGATGGCCATTTTAACATCCCAAGAGTTTTTAACTAGCTTTGTCCATTTTAAATTTTTCATTCGGTGTTGATTGCATGCTTGTTACCTTTGTACAAGATGTAAACATATCCCGATCACCCGAAAGTTTGAAGATTTTATAATTTGATCAAATAGTCTTCGTGGCATTCTTATCGTGCCAATCCTTCAAAATTTCCATTGAATCCTTTCTTTTTATTTTGACAAGGCAAAAAATTTCTTACAAATTGATAATTCTCCTTTACTCAGACTGAACTTTGAATCAAGGGGAACAATATGAAACACATAGAACATTTACATCTATGAAGAGTCAAGGAAAATACCATATTAATCCAAGGGCCTAGATTGAGCACCAATAATGGCTCCTTCTCAGGATGGGTATCCCCTATGGGTGCCATAAGAACCTCTCATAAATATGTGTAAAACATACCGGATACCTAATCTATTGGGTGAGGAGTTAGGGAGACAAAACACAGAGGGATTATTGAATGGATACATTAAATTCACACAACATAACATGAAACCTAGACACTATAGACCAAGACACAAAAAGGGAAAAAGAAACACAAATAAAGGCAAAAATAAAAAACACAACAAAATGACATATTATACAATGATCATACCTGACCCTCTTGCTTAGTCCAAGAAATGTTTGAGATGCATGTTATTGATTGAAAACTCTAGTAAATGTTCTTCCAAGTATTTCAGAAAGAAAGCATGTTCTCCAAGCTAGATGTCTTCTTTGTAGTATTTCAGCTTTAGATAAGACCATGCCAAGAAATCTTGGTATTTCTTCAGTAACTTGGTATAAGTTTGTTTTTCTTCTTTTCTCATGCTACACCTAAGATAAATATTTCTAAGATTTTGATAGGTTCCCAAGTTTCATTCTTCAACATCCCTGGGCACATGGATAGTATTTCTCACAACTTGGTTAACACTATCAAAATTTGATTCCAGGATGAAAATTCCTCTAGGAATAGTATTTGTCTTTAGTTGAATTATATATTTTATAAAGAGGGTCTCCTTTCCTTCACATAACACTACCATAGGTTCTAAGTCAATGAGTTGATTTGTGAATTCACCTTTACAGTTTAAAAATATTTGGATCTGAGCATCATCCTCAAAAACCTACTAATGTTGAATGTTATCAGGGACTGATGGCCTAACCATTATTTCTACTTCATAATTGTAATATGGAGACATTGTTTCATTATCATAATGAGACGTTAGAAAATCCATTTTTTCAGCTACTACATTTTGATTTCTCTCATGGTAAAGGATATTAAAAGAATCAAACAATTCTATGAGATCCCAAACTGCATGCTTATATTGTCTCAGCCTCTAGTTTTTAGTTGCATATAATTTCCTAACTTTCTTTACAACTAATTTAGAATATCCTTTGACAATGATATCATTAATCCCATGCTTCCATGCAACTCTTAAACCAAGGAGAAATGCCTCATATTCAACAATGTTGTTGGTACATTCAAACTTCAATTTGAAAGAGAAATTAAAAGAATATTGATTTGGAGAATTCAAAACCACTCCAACTCCATTTCTAACATTGGAGCATGATCCATCAAAATTCATGGTCCAAGGGAAATTGATGTCTTCAAGGTTTGAATTTATATCCATGCAATGATCTTCATATACTACATGGCCTATGAAGTTTCCCAAATCTGTATCAACAAACAATACCTCATAAGAAGCATTCATAAGATCTTCAATAAGATGGAGCATTTTCTATTCTCTATGCAACTTGAATAGTTTCCCTTCCAATGGTATAAAGGTGAAGGACATGTCCATCTAAACACTACCTCGACATGAGCAACCAATTTTATTGATAGAAACATACCCCATTTAGTAGGGAAATCAACTATAACCATATTCATAGTTAAATATTTTCCAAGATAGGCAACAAGTTGTACTACTAAACCTCTAACATACCCAACAATAGGTACTTCTCTTGAATCCATGGCATAACATTTTCAAAAATCTATTGTTATTTTGATGTCTAATTCATTCATGACCTCTAAAGGCATGATATTACATGAAGCTCCTAAATCAAACATGCAATTATGAAGAATTCATTCATTAACAATCAAAGTGGTAAAGAAAGGATCCACATCTAGTTATGGTTCATCTAGGATGTACCCAAATATACTTCGGTGGTTCTTCTAGTACTCTCCTTATCATCTATTACTTCAAGTTCTACTATGGCAGGAGGAATCACCACATTACCTAACCCATTTTCTTTGACAATTGTATCCTTCTTCAATCTAAAATAGTCAAATTCATGTTTTCTATGTTAAGGAATTGTAAGTAATTCCACAATTAGGACAATGATCTTTATTTGACTCAATATTTGGGCCATGTCACATATTGCATATTTTGGAAAGGTTGTATTAGGGGAAATGGTGAATGTTTTTTTGATGGGATAATGTCCCTCATTATTTGAGAAAAGGTGTGGGTGATTGTATTTGATAAAGCAATATGGAATTTCTATGGCATGATTTTCTTAAGAGTATCCTTAGATATTAACTAAAAATGGGATATGGGGATAGTTAATATAATCTAGAAAGAAATGTAAATACAATAAATAAATGTAACAAATGACTATAGAAATGACCCAATAAACTATGAAAATGGAAATGATAAAACCCTAAAATGCAAGGAGAGTTATAATGAATTCAACTGATTATAAGAGCTCACTAGATTGTGTCATAAAGGTGGATAAAGGAACAGGAAGGATGAACCTTTTTATAGATAGACTGGATCACCTAGAGAGGGAATACGACACCTATGGGTGCTCTGGTCTATAGAATGGGTGTCGTGGTATGTGAAAAAGATCCAAAACCGAGTTTAGCAGGTTTGATATATAGTCTAAAACCCCGGCTATTTGTCGCATCATACTTGTTGTAGCTTACCAAATATCACTAATAATCCAAGAGGATGGAAAGACCTATAAGAAAGCCACAAGAAGTATAAAAACCCTAAAAAAAGAAGAATGCAAATGAATGGGTCAGAATGACCTCAGCTGCCACAACAGTGGGCTTACTAACTAAGCATTGCACTACATTTTGAACCCAAATGTAGTTCTAGTGAGTGTGTGCATAATGTGCCCTAGGTGCTCTTGTGTCAGTCACACTTTGTGAAGTAGCGAGAAATAACTAAATGTAGAAAATGTAATAGAATGTGTGTATGGAATAGAATAGAATCCCTCCCCCTATGAAGTGTGATGCAGATGAACCAACCTTGTCTTTATGATGGAGCTAATGGATACAAAATGATCTCCAAGTGGATGTAACTCTAGATGGATGATAATAGTGAGTAGTGCTTGGCCCCTCATTATGGTCTCATAAATTTATATTTATAGGGTTATCTTGATCTAATTTCATAATTAACCCCGAAATGGATGACCACCAAAAATATAAGAAGCTAAAATGGCTAGAAAGAGCCCAAAAAGTGGAGGTAAAATTCAAAAGGATCGGGGTACCTCGGGTGAGACTAGGACACCCATGAGCACCCCATTGCGGCTTGGGCACCCTAGTCAAGGATAAAATAATGGAAAATGAGTGAAATAGACTGAGAATGTGGGTGTAAAATATCGGGAATGATGAAATAAAATAAAACAAGATGGCCAAAAGATGGGGGTTACTTAGAATATTTCTTCACTCAAGAGCCTTCTAATTAGTAGTACTAAACCGAATTAAATAATATCTTAAGTGCATGATTTTGTGACTATATTTCCCCCACTTTATGTT
The DNA here is from genome assembly GCA_018340775.1 of Taxus wallichiana var. yunnanensis. Lineage (NCBI taxonomy): Eukaryota > Viridiplantae > Streptophyta > Pinopsida > Cupressales > Taxaceae > Taxus > Taxus wallichiana. The sequence continues at coordinate 122,904,762 of CM031239.1, forward strand.
GGTGAACAAAAATCTCAGTAACATAAAGTAGATAGAGATGCATACATGATGTCCATGAAGATTATAGTAGAAAACATGCCAATAAACTAGACAAAGCATGAAATGATTAAAAATATGGTGGAGCATGGAAACTAAAGATAAAAATGCATAAAACAATGATGAGAGTGAACCTAGGAAGAAACACGTGTGTAGTTACTTATGTGTATGATGTACCTACATAGTTAGTAAGGTGTGTGTTGTAGTTAAGTGTTGTTGTTGACGCCATTGTTGTTGTTGTTTCCCCCATTTGACTACTTGTTTCTCATATGACCAGGCTTCCAAGGAGAAAACGATCAAGTAGTCAAATATGTATGTATGTATGTATGTGTAAAAACACAATGTAAAAAACACATGTACAAGTATGTTAATACAAAGTACACAAATGAAAAATGTAAATTAAATTGAACATGTGCACCTGATCCATGTTGAGAAAGAGAGTGTAGAAGGATATCTTGTAGTACTAGGGATTTTTGGGCGATCCAACACCACATGCCAAAATAGTATAGGTAAAAAGTTGCATTATTATCCAACCTTTAACTGCTTCCTTGAATGTGTGTGAAGAGATCTCTATACGTCCTTGTTTTTTGGGTGATCCAATGGCATTGGCCAAAGTAGTGTAGGGAGGTAAACCCATTGTAGCCTCCGAGCTTGTAACTACTTCCTAGAATGCTAAAAACACCATGTCGTATAAAAGATGATGTGTACGGGGTTCATAGAATGGTCGAACCTACTCCTTGTATGTAACCCACAATGCCAAGGGTAGAAAGTGCACTAAACTAAACTGGTGAAAATGTGTTGTGTTAGTATGTAAATGTCAAATGATGCCCCCTCTTTGGGGGCACATGTGACGTCACTAATAGGAGAATGTAACCCCAAATGAGGACCAACCACATGAACTATACCCCGAGAGAAAGTGCTTCAGTAGAAACCAAGGTAAGCATAAACAAGAAGGATGGCCAAAGACAAGTGTTAGTATAAAGAAACATGCATATAGAAAACAATGTATAAGCTACGTAAAAAGTGGGTAATATACCAAGAAAAATAATTTAAACACATAAGAAGACAAGTAAACCACACAAATTAGGCTGAAAACATGGGACATCACTCATGATTTTTAAGAAACACAAGGCCATCATGGACACAAACAAAAAACAAGTGTGCACACCAAACATAGGAAAAATGTCAAAAAAACAAAACAATAGACAAGTAATGTAACAAACAAGTATAGAAGAAAATATCCCTCCATAACAAATGTTGTACATGAAGTACCCATTATCATGTTAGAAAGATAACTAGTATGTCAAAAGTGTGTATAATTGAGTAATGTAAAGTGCTAAGTAAAAAGTGAAATAATAGCACTTGGGAAAAAAAAAATGTGGATTCCCAAATGACCGGTGTAGGAATGGTATAAGGAAAGCATCCATGTTGCATGTAAGATACCTTTAGCTATGATCACAAGCTGGAAGAATATGTGAATGCACATGTGTGGATGATATAAATAAATGACATACAAGTAAGCTAACTAACATGTATAATAAAGTGACCATGAATAATAAAAAGTAAGAAAGAGTACAAATAACCATAATATGCGGAGGTTGTGGATGGATGGAATTGAATGTAAAATGGAGTGATAAGATCTGTGTTCCCCCGAGTGAATGGAAATGTATACAAAGTGAGGTTAATTTAGTTTGTCTCCCAATAGTCAATAATGAACCCTACATGTGAGTGTGTCATCAGGAAATGGGCGAATATTGTGTGTTGTGTCTAGTGTGTTGTAGTGAGTATGTATGTGTAGTGATGAATATATGGGACATATGGAAGAGATGTGAGTGAGCCTTATATACGAAGTGTATATCACGAAAAAATGAATGTATGAGTGATGATTTATCCCTAAGTGTATATCACTACAAGATGATATAGGAAGTGACGATGTAGGTTATAAAGTATGTCTCTACAACATGAATAGTAGGAAGTGGTGATGTAGCCTAAAATGTATGACACTATAAGATGATAGAGTAAGTGATGATGTAGCCTATAGGATAGGTCATTCCAAGATGAATAATAGGAAGTGGTTATGTACCCTAAATTGTATACCACTATAAGATGAATAGGAGAGAGTGGTGATGTATCCTAAAGCCTATACTACTATAAGATGATAGAGCAAGTGACAATTTAGCTGATAACATGTGTCACTATCCTAGAAATTTCACATGATGAAAGGTGGAATGATAAAAATGTGATGAATGTAAGTTACATTTTAATTTTAAACCCTCAGAAGTTAAATTTTGATCGAGGAACTAAAGTGCATCATATGATAGTGAGTTGATGAGTAGAATGTTTAAGGACATGATGTGTAAAATGCAATGCAAGATATAATGTATGATGTGTAAAATGTGTATAATGTATAGATGTACATAGGTAGAATAAATGTAGTATGTATGATGAAATACGTATGAAATTGTAATGTGTAGTGTCTATAATGTAGTGTGTGGGGTTCATGTGTAGTAATCCCTCAGCGGATCAAATAAGTGTGAAATAAAGCACAAGAGTGTGTCATCGGGTAATGACGATGCTATAACGTATGTATGACTATGCACAATGAAATGATGGTAAGATTAGGTATACATGAATGATAAGAGTGTGATGTAGTATTATATGAGTATGCTAGCATGAGGGGGTGTTGGTAATGTTATGGCCCCTAAGTGCATGAATTCATAGGATACCCAATGAACGTGAAGGAAGAATGCCCTCCATATGACACCTGTGATGGTGAAAACATATGATGATGCTCTAAGAGTGGTGGTATAACAGACAAATGAAGTGATGGTAGATGAATTATATGCACATTTGAGGGATTCATGTATGTAGAAGGTCATGGCATAAAAAAATTCATCGATGATGGATATCTACATGATTTTGAAGATGATGAAGACTCATGTGGAATAAAATGATATGGTAACGTATGTCAAGATGCAATAACTCTCCTAGGAAGGGGCATATACTTATATGTTCGACTAGTGGAGTGATGCAATCATGTAAATGGGGCTTGAGTAGGTGAGCTAGGAGTAGATTGTGATTTGAGCAATACAATATGTGATGTGATAGAAAAAAACTGATGTGCTAACTTCTATGTGAGGAGTTGGCAACCACGAGAGAATATGGAGGGACACCATCAATAGGAATGACCTGATTATTATGAATAAATTTAATTTACAAATGATTCATAGAGATGCTATATTACGAGTGATGAATCAAATTAAGACCAAGAATCATGTCGTATCCATCAACTTTGTTTCCTAAGAAGGAAATGCACAAGCAGAGTAAGAGGACCAACTGTAACATGTAGCTTAACAACACCAAAGGGTTTGTTGAAAGGGTTTTCAATTTATGATGGAGGATAGCCAATATCCTTGAGAAGTGAAATAGAGAAAGCATTAACGGGTCATGATGGGTCAATCTTAGTGTTGTTAATGGAGATCGAACCAATGGATGCACCAATATATAAATGATTGAAAGTGAAATTTGCATGATAATCATGATCGAAGAAGAAAATTATTAACATGTAAAGCATCAATACTTGCAACTAAGAAATCCAAATATCTTGATCCAGGAGGCAAGTATGACATGATATGTATGAATGGTAGAATAATTGGATTTCTTCTTGGTCATTTTGTTGAGATTCGGTGTTAAAAGCTTTAGTTTACTATTATCGTTAGTCGAGTACGACTAGGAGACTATGAAAACTTGAGTTTGTTTTCATTAATTCGATCTTGGATGATTATATAGAGTTTGAAACATCTATCTATAGAATGCCCCATGCATCGATGATAATCACAGTGTAATTTCTCACTATAGTTCCACCTTTTGGTCGTGATGGGTCTAACTTGAGTGGTGGGGAAGGGTAATGAGATTTCTCTTAAGAAGTTGTTTTAATATGAGATTTGGATCCATTTGAAAGTTTCTAAATATACACAGAGGTTACTATGACTGAACCTCCTTAACATGAGTGATTGTGTTTATAGTGATTTTAGTGTTTTTTGGTTTAGTTGTAGAGGGTTTGAATGGCATCTTGTTTGGAAAATGAATGGAGGAAGAAGCCTATTCCTAATATTTAAGATTTCATGTGGAGAGGAGTTCTGTCTCATGAAGCTTAATAGTATGGAAATTATGATCAAACGAAGGAGAGGTTTAATAGAGAACACTCTCTTGGAGAGTGGTAAAATAATCCAAATTGTAGTGCCCACTTCCTTTGACACTTTTAGATACCGATTTTGATAATATTGATCGTATTATGGACACTATTATGTTTTATTTCAGTATGATGGTTAGATGTTAGATCATGGATTATTATTGATCTAGATTCAGTTATTATGCATGATGGTTACTAGAGACATTTTTATATGAGGTTGATGATATACTGTTTTGACATGGACATGTTATAGGTGTTGATTTGGACTTATGAAATTGGATATTTTGGGTAGACCTAGTATGATAGATCATTGATGATGATATAGTTGATTTAATTAATTAAAAATGATAATGTTGTATTCTTGATCTTGTCGGGATTCATATGATTAGATGTTTTTGAAATGTTGTTTATATCATTTTGGATGTTCTGATATGGCCACGAGGCCGAAGGAGGTATTTGCATTTTGTAGGTTAAAAATCACAACAATGTCGGGGGACTGGAGACTAACCATATTGAAATTCTGGGTGAATTCAACAAGGTCACCATGGCAACTGTGTTGTGTGTTGTGTATGTTTGTGTGTTGAGTTATCCTGGGAATTCCCATGGGGAAGATTTCCATTATTTGTGACCATGGGATATATGTGTTTTAATTATGTGCACCTTTTTAATTTTTGTTGTATGTTTTTAATGTGGAAGATTAATGTGTGAAATCCTATAGTTAAAATTTTATTAAATTTAATTGGGACATGGGATGTAATTAATAAAGTTGCTGAATTTAAATGATAATGTTGGAAGAGTGTATAAGTTGATGTTGTAAGAATGCGTAAGAAATTTTTAAGAGCATGTAAGGTAGATTTTGGAATGTTAAACACTTCATCTCCTTAGGAATTCGAATTTGTCCTTGGAGGCCAAATTTGGAGGCTTGTGGGACAAGTTAAACTTGTCCCACACCTCTTAAAATGATCCACCAACCATGCCTATGGTTTGGAGGTTAAATTTAGGCATTTTTAATTCTTTTTGAAGTGACAATTTGTAAGTTTTAATTGCACTTCCCTTACATATTTTTAATGTAGTCCTTTTGAAGTATGGGTCATTTTGGAGTGTGTAAGTCATTTTGTCATTTTCATTTATTTTGTTTTGGTGAGGATGTTGAATTTCCTCTTGGGGTTGAGGAAGAATGATGTGGCATCCCACAAGGATCCACGTCATCCTCTCCTCTTTCCTCTCCTTTAAATTCAAAGCTTTTTGCTCATTTGAGGTTGTTGAAACTTTGTTATTTTCCTCTTGGGGGCGCATTTTTTTGTTGCTGTTTTGGAGCTTGTTGTGGAGGAAGCTTGGAGTCTTTTGCATGCTTATACTTGCTGGTTTTGGACTGCACTTTGACATTGTGGAAATCTTGTGAGCTTGGAACAAACTCCATTATGGAGAGGTAGGCATCTTGAGCTGTGTTTTAAATGTATTCCTTCTCTTATATGCATGTTTAAATGGTGTTTGTGTTTGTGTTCTTGGCTGGTTGGGTAGATTGCTTAGGGCCTGGTGTAGGAGAAGGCTATGAGGATTTCATATGGGGGGAATAAGGGATTACCAATGGCACTATTTTATTGTGGAGGTAGTTTTAATTTGGGATCCACCTTGGAAAAGAAACTACTTGCATTTCTTACTTTGGGGGCATAAGGAGGGGTTGGGAGATATAAGGTTTATGGGTTTTGATGTGGTTAATGGTGGTATGATTTTTGGTGGATGCCCAATTCCAAATTGGGAGGCATAAGGAGTTCCCCATAGTTCTTACTTTTGTTGGCTTAATTGATCAAGCCTATGTGTTGTATGGATAATTTCAAATGCGGTTGGGAATTCTTTGTCTTGTTTGGACTGTGTATTTTATTGTTTTATGCTTGTGAAAATAATGTTTCTTGTTGTTTTAGAAGCCATTATTTCCATGAGTTTTCTCTCATTCTTTATTTCAATATGGTTGGGGCTCGGGGGCCAATGAGGAAGGATGGCTTCTCCCTTCTCATTGGATGTCTTGTTTGGGTGGAGAGCGTTGCCTTTCCCCTTCCTTGTTGTGATCAAAGTTGTAAAGAAGAAGAAACAAGCATGCTATTGTTTGGAGAAGGAATTTCATAGTTGAAAATCATTTTCCTTTGAGTAATTCAATGTAACTTCTCCCACTTTGAGTGGATGAATGTATAAATGTTGTAATGTGAAGCATTGCATTGTTAATGGAAGTTGTAGTTGCATTGAGGAATGTAAAGAAGAATTACACTTGTTTTATGTTTTTGGAAAGAAATGTAAAGGATATTATAAGCATTGTAATTTGTATTTTGTAATCAAATTGGAAGAGTGTTAAGTTGTAAAAGTGTCATTGAATTATGAATAAAAGATTGAAGTAGTTTCAAAATTGGATTGTATACTGGAATTGTTTTTTTGTCCAAGAATGATATCTCTGTTTTGAAAAGGAATAAGAAACAATGTTGTTATTGTATATTTGAAAACAAATGAAAAAGGAAATTTGTAATGTTGTATTTGATGAAAAATGAAAGAATGCATTTCTTTCTCAAAGTGTATTGCACATTTGATTTGAATTATTGTTGAAATTTAATTGTTGTTTGAAGAAGAAAAGAAAGAAAGAATGCGTGGGAAGGAAAGACAGTATTGTTCTCTTTTGAAAAATGCATATTTGAATTGAATTCTGAACTGCATTTAATGTAGAAATTAATGGTTGTTTGATAAGCAATTGTATTTGAATAAATTAGGAATCATATGCACATCCAAAACACAAAGAAATGATAAACAAATTTCAAAGAAATAATCCACTGTATTAAACTCATTACTGACAATTTATGTTTTATTAAAAATGAGCAGTTTGATCTTACACTCAACAATAAGTTATGAAACTTTGAAATTCACATTTAGGAAGACTTAAGAAACTCAAATTCACTAAAACAGTTAAGAATGAATCTCTAAAACTCAATGAATTTCAAATTAGAGCTTGCATAGTCGTTTTCTGTCCATTGCATTGCCGGAAAAATGTAAACTTGAATAATTAGAAAATTCACTTCACTAAAACACTCTAAACCCTACCTAGACTAATCCTCCATGTCTGTTTGACATGTGGAGTGAAGGAGGAGTTCAAATTTAATCAAATCGGGAAGTTGGAAAATGCCGTTTACAAATTTAAGCCTGCAGATCCTTTTTACAAAATTGACCCTTAAAAACTTATCAAAATGTAAATTTTATGTTTCTTGTGCAAAGAGGGCATCATGATATTTTTGATAAGTCCTTGTTTTCCCAAAACTAAGCTTTCTAGATCAAGTTATGGCACTTTGAAGTTTTTGTGCCTTGGCAGGAAAATTTGGGAAAATTTTCCTTGGCAGGCCCGCAACCCAAAAATTTCCCATCGAAATTGCCCTTAGAAATTTTTTTAAAAATTTTGGCTCGGGAAAATTTTCATCTTTCACTCTACTGGCCTGCAGCCAATCAGAGGCTGCCACATGTCCTCACAATGCAGTGGCGGAGGTGCGGAAACTTTTTGCCCTTTGAGTTTTTCAAAAATTTTGGAAAAAATTTCCATTTCACTTCACCAGCCCGCAACCAATCAGAAGATGCCATGTGTCCTCACGAGGTAGTGGCGGAGGCGCAGAAATTTTTTTTCTTTGAGTTTTTGAAAATTTTGGAAAATTTTTCCATTTCTCCCCGCCAACCCGTAGCAATCAGAGGGTGCCACGTGGCACCTTGGGGGTGGTGGCGGAGGTTCAGGAGAAATTTTTATTTTGTGCCGCATGGGGAAAAATTCCAAAAAATGCCCCACGACCCACCAATACGCCAAAGGGGTTTTCCCCTCCTCTTGACACATGTCCCCCTTGGGGAAAATTTGATCCCAAAACTTCGCCAAACCATATCTTGAGTTCGCGAAGGAGTTAGGAGGACCTCTTTATATCATCGGAAATGTGAGAAAATTTACTATCAAATGGGAATGGTTTGGGAAAATTTTCCAAGAATTAAATATAATAAAAATATAGTTAAAACTCTGAGCCTTTTAGAGAGTGGGTATAGGGGTAGATTTCTCCCTGAAACTAACTAGAACATGTAACCCTAAAATTTGAACCTTGTGAACTTGATATAAGTAAATAAAGGAAATTTGTGTTTTGGTAAATAGGTTTTGTTCTAGAACCCGCCAATGGCATGGCATCGATGTCTTGTGACTGGTTGTAGATACTTCTCATAAAAAAAAATTATCCCATAATTTTTCTAGCTAACCCTAGGTTGTTTCTTTGGTCTCAAGTGGTTGTTTAAATGGGCACTACACGAATGAACAAGTCCTAAAGCTCGAGTATGCAAGCACATTTGTCATCTTAGCTAGATTATTCTTATACCTCAAAACATAGTTAGTGAGGTGTTCATTTGATCCCTGTTTAAGTTGTATTAGCTGAGTGTAAGATATATTAGAGCTGATATTGATGGATAAATGAGTAAGAAAGGCATCAACTAGATGTGTGAAGGAAGTTACCAAGTGGATAGGTAGGTCATAGAACCAATGCATCACATAATCATGGAGACTATGAGGAAATAGTTTAGCTAGAAGAATATGATCATCAAAAAATCAAGACAAATGACATGAAATGCTCTAAGATGTTCTTATGGGTCACCATGCCCATTGAAAATGGGAATCTTAGGGGTGACAAAGCTAGGAGGAAGCAAATAAGTAGAGATGGTAGGTGTGAATGGAGTATGCAATAATAAAGTATAATCTAAAGATGGTGATGCATGTGAGGTAGCCTATTATAACTTATGAATTTGAGCTTAATGGTCTTGATAAAGAGAAGTTATGTCTTGATTTAAAACAAAATAAACCTTCCGTATATGAGAAACTAAGGGTGGCATAAAATGATTGGTAGGAGTAGTAACAAAAACATGAATAATAGAAATAGGTGGAAGAGTAGAAGTGAGTGGTTGAGTTGTAACAAAAGTAGGTATGGTCGTGGAAGCATTGAGTTTCGTCAAATAGTAGGTTTCTCATGAACCACATCGAAAAGTAAGTCTATATCTTGTAGATGTGTAGCAATATGATCATTAATGGCCTTACAATGTTCATCAGTAAAATTAGTATGAGAGTGAGCCATGGTGAAAGGAGAATAAAATCTTAAAATAATAAGGTATGAATGACTAATCTAGAAGCATGAATGATCAAGTCGGGTTCACCAAAATGATTAACTAAAAATGGGATATGGGGATTGTTAATCGAGCTAGAATGACATGTAAATATAGTAAATAAATGCAGTAAATGACTATGGAAATAACCCAAGAAACTATGAAAATTGAAATGTTAAAACCCTAAAATGTAACGAGAGTTAGAATAAACTCAACCGATTAGAGGAGATTGTTGGATTGTTTTACAAAGGTGACTAGAGGAATAAAAAGTAGGAGCGTCATGTAGATACCCCAAAAGGGATGAATCTAAGTTGTCTAGCTAGACCTGGAGTGCCTAGAGAGAGATTGGGGTGCCTACGGATGCTCTAGTCTACATATGGGTGCCATGGTCTATGAAAAAAACCAAACCGAGTTTTACATGTCCGGAAGGTAGTTCGAACCCTCGCCGCCTTGAAAGCAACAGATTCACTATAGCTTTTCGAATATCACCGAGAATCTAAAAGTATGGAAAGAACTAAAAGAAATCCACAAGAAGTATACAAACCCTAAAAATAATAATGCAAATGAATGGCCGGATTGACCTCATATGGCACAAAAATGGGCTTACTAACTTAGCTTTGCACTAAATTTTTGACCCAAATGTAGTTTTAGTGAGTGTATGCATAATGTACCCTACATGCTCTTGTTCCAGTCACACTTTGTGAAGTAGTGAGCAATAATTATATGTAGAAAATGTAATATAATGTGTGTATGGAATAAACTAGAATCCACCCCTATGAAGTTTGATGCAGATGAACCAACGTTTTCCTTATGATGGAGCTAATGGATACAAAATGATTTCCAAGTGGATTCAAATCTAGGTGGATGATAGTAGTGACTAGTTTTTGGTCCCTCATTATGGTCTCATAAATTTATATTTATATGGTTCTCTTGATCTAATTTCATAATTAACCCTGAAACAGACTACCACCAAAAAGATAAGAAGCTAAAATGGCTAGAAAGAGCCCAAAAAGTGGTGGGAAAGTTCAAAAAGGACCGGGGTGCCCCAAGTGGGATAAGGGCACCCATATGCACCCTAGTACTGGCCTGAGTACCCCATTCGAGGCTAAAATAATGGGAAATGACCAAAACAAACTATGCATGTGGGTGTAAAAGGTTAAGAATGATGAAATAAAATAAAACAAGATGGCCAAAAGATGATGGTTAATTAGTACTTTATTCACTTAAGAAACTTCTAAATAGTAGTATGAAATCGAGATTAAATAATATCTAAAGTGCATGATTTTATGACTACACTTAGGGATATTAGTCAAGAGAGGCATATTTGGCTTGAGAGTAGGGGAAGGTCCCTTGAATTTCTTATTGTGGAGGTTATATACTCTTTCTTGGGAAATAATAATATTCATCAATAATTTCCTATCCTCTTATGAGGGAATTATTTGATCATATTTTTTTATCATTAATTCCCTTAGATATTCAAAATCATGGTTAGGGAGTTAAAATGATTGAGTCATATCTACATCGGTGTTAGCTATAGGGAAAAAGAGAATACCGATTGGTGTATGCCTAAAATTTTTAGTAGTTTTAGCATATACAAGATTAGTCAAGTAGCTCCTTGTGGTGAATCATTTGGAAATTTCATCATACATATATCATCAAAATTGGTTTCCTCATTAACATCATCATCTCCAACAATATGCTCACAAAGGGGATGAAGATTTTTTTTTTTTATCAGACCACTCAATGATGTGTTCTTTTTCTACTAATGATACCCTTGTTGTCAATGGATATGGGACTATTTTATTATCTTTGAAAGCTTGTTGTTTATTTCCTAAACCCATAGGTCATTTTCCTCTGTCATCATCCCAATGATATCCTTTGGGATGATTCCCAAACATATTTTTTCTTGGGCAGGTGTTGTGCTTGAGGATTTGAAACCAATCCTTTCTTTTCTCTAACAATATTATATGAAATCTCTTTGAATGCTCTGGCCAAAGTTTTAACCACCTCTTCCAAGTCTACAACCTTGCTTGCTTGAGGCTTTTTTGGATTAATCAACTTGACACCTTCCCTCTTTGGAGGCTTCCCAACTGCTTTAATATTGTTCTCAATCTGGATAGCCATAGAGAAATAATACCTCAAATTTCTAGGATTTTTGTCCCTTAAATAATAATCTTCTTTCTTATCAAAGGCATTTGAGTACTTAATTAGGAAAGAATCATCACTAGGCCTTATATTAATAGGAAATCTAGTCAAAGTTTTATTGAACCTAGTGTTAAAGTCTTGCACACACTCATTAGGATTCTTTTTATATTTTCAAATTATGATAAAAGAAACCTAGGGTTAGTTTTATCACCATACTGGAGTTTGAATGCATTCTTCATTTCTACCCAAGAATCAATTAAATTTTTAGGTAGAAAGTTGTACCATTCCTGGAATCTTATTTTAATGTATATATGAATAACTTAACATAAAAATCCTCATGCTCTACTTCATAGTCATCCATAAAATTATGGAAAAATCTAAGATGTTGATCCCCACTTATAACATTATTCCCTTAAAACCTAGGAATCCTACTTCGACTTGATTAGGCACTTCATTCAGATATCCCACCATTTCATGGAAGTTTATTGGTCTATAAGTGGTGATTACAAAAGGATCCCTAGGTGGAGGTTGTTCCATATTATTTTTGGAGGTGTTTCAAAATTAGGGTTTAAATGGTGGGGAACTAGAGCTCTCTGGGGTAAAGGGGTATGATCCAAAAAATGGAAATCCTTCACGGAATCAAGTTCAAAAATACTCTATTCTCACGAGTCAAAAAATAAGGGAGATGATGAATACTTGTTTTATTTTTAGATTATGAACCTTCTTGAAATAAAGAATGTAATTATGATTAATGACTACATGGATTAGAGATATCAGGTGTGCTAGAGTAATCTTCAACCAAATGTGGATCAAATTCAGTAGGTTGAAAAATATTTTACTCTATCTTTTGACCACTCACTGGTTTCCATATCTTCTTCCTTTTTGACTATGTATTCTCCATCTCGGAAGTAATCTTCTGGTTGGATCAGATTTTAAAAAGGATATTCGTCCTTCTAGCTTTACAAAGGGGGAGTTAATCAACAAGGTGTAAAATATTTGCATTGGTATAACCTAGATTTTATTTGAAATATGGATCCACCACTAAGGCCTTGCACCTTAGATGTATATATTAACTCAAAAATTTCTTGAAATGATATCTTCACAAACTGAGGAGGTTAAGCTTTACAGATCTTTATGAATTTTCCCACGTTTCTAGTTGTCAACTTCTAGTATACTCAAATAAGTACATGTTTTATGGAAATCCTATTTATAATGAGAAAATTTTGGACAATACTTTTAGAATGGTCTGTATTTTCCTAATTTTGGAAAATCTATGCAAAGGTATGTATTCTAAACCCTACTTGGATTAAATAAGTCCTCAAAAATAATGTCATAAACATGTTAGGGGAATTCACACTCCAAAATCTAAAATACATATCAACATACATCAGAGTCCCCTGGAAAGCGACATCGGAAGCATGTTGGTCCTCAATTATACACCCCCTGGTGGCCTACCATCATTCTCTCTCAAAGGGTGAATGATTGGGTGGTGGTAGATTAGGTCGTATATGATGTTTGTAGCTGCGGAGGGGTTTAAAATTTTCCTTGAGATTGAACCATGAGGTGATTGAGGGGCACATACAAAGGGGATGGCCTCATCCTACTAATTTTGGTTCTACCTTAAACCATGGTGAGAGGACCCAAGGTGTAACTTTGTATACGAGATGGGGAGATAGAATATTTTTTTCCCTCAATTTATTTGAAATGGTGGATAAATGTGGGATAAACATGGCCACGGACATAAAAATAACTCTTACAAGTTGTCACAAAATATGTTGTGTATGGTTAACTTTCCTAGAACATGTTATTATACATAATAATTTTTGGTTTCTCTTGCATTTGATTGAAACATTAAGGCTAGAACAAACCTTGAGTGATATTTAGAAGCAAAGAAACATATTATAAAATAGAAGTTAGTATTATGGGATCGGAAGTTTTATCTTTAAAGGGGGATTATAGGATGACATATTCCTTGGGATCATGCCTTGAGGAAATTGAGGGGCATGTACAAAGGGGATGGCCTCAACTTGCTAATTTTGGTCCTACCTTGAACTAGGGTGAGAGGACCGCAGGGTAACCTGAATGCAGAGGGGGAGATAGGGTCTTTGTTCCCCTCAATTTGTCAAATGATGGATCAATCTAGAGATAAACATGGCCATGAATACAACACTTCACTCTCACGAGTTGTCATAAAAAAATTGTATATGTTTACCATACCAAACACAAGTTACTATAGAAAACAAAGTTTAGTTGCCCCTACATTATCTTGACAGTAGAATTAAAGCTAAAGGGAACTTTCAATGATATTTAGAGACAGATAAGAAAAGAAACAAATGGAAGTTAGTATGAGGTGGGATCAATTATGGTAGTTGTAACTTCACAAAGGGGAGATTTATATGATGATATATTCCTTGTATCAAAGCATTTAACACTTACTAAAACAACCTACTATTCTGGAAAGTACATAACACTTGATTAAGTAGTGACAGTTTCTCCAAAGAAATATTTTCATTCATTGATACTCAACAGATGAAAAGTTCCAACACAATCTCTAAAATACTCAACACAAAATATCATGCAAATATTCTAATAAAGTATTTACTACTTCTACTCTAGTATGCCCAAGATACACTCAAAGGATAAGAAAAATAACTTTGACAAAATGGCTATAGTAAGGATTTTAGAATTATGTTCAATATTGTAAAGTAAATGCTCACACCATAATATTGAATTAATGACCAATGCACAACCATTTAGGACCGATAGAGTGTACTATATATAGAACCAATAAGCACAAAATTGCTCCGAGAAAAACTAACTCATCAATCAATAATTCAACATACATAACCCATAACATAGAAATCAAAGCTCATAAGTAGACATATTTCATTCAAATATTGAATTTATTAACAAGGGAACATAAAGCAAATGATCTCAATGTTTTTCAATGGTTGTACATTTCAACCACCTTGACACAGAAGTTTTGGAAACCAAAATCTATATACATTTCATAAAAGAAACATCCAATCTTATAATTGTATCTCTCGACCTTTTGAGAGAAAGAAAGAAAATTTGAACCACCTAATATGAGCACAAGCCCCCATATTTATGTAAATATGGTGTGTTATCACAATTAGATTCCCCACCAAAATAGCAAGTGAATCTCCTCTTTGTTCACAAAGAAAGATCTTTAATAAAAGAAGGAATGTACTTTTCCGACTTAAAATATCCATTTTGCTATTAGTATTTTGGGATCTATTTGATTCTTTCACTACCACATGTTAGTCTCAGGTTGGTTGTGGGGTTGATATTTTCCTACATTTCTTCTTCCCTAACCTTTTCTATCTTATGTGGCTTTGTGCATAGGTATGTTCCATTTTAAATGCGAGCCAATAAAAAAATTCCATGCATATTTACCTTCTCGAGACTATTCTATTACTTTTACTAACCACTTTGTGAAACATGATCCAATGAGAAATTTCCACGCTCATTTCTGTGTGTAAAATTATTATAGTACTTATATCGGTCCCCATGAAATATGAGATGATTAGAAATCTCCATGCACATTCAAAATGTCAAATTTTTTGATAAAAATGGTTGATATCAATGAAACATGAGCCAATGAGAAATTTCCATGCTCCTCGTAATGTTAGTCTATTTAATAACCTTGATTGACCATCGTAAAACATGATCCAATAAGGAAGCTCTATGCTTACTTCATAATTCAATTTCATTTACAAAGACCTTATTAGAGTGCAAAACATAAACCAATGAGAAAGCTCCATGCTAATGACACATTAGTCTTATTAGAGTATCAACATAAACTAATGAGAAATCTCCATGATACTCAAAATGTCATTCTTTTCGAGTGTGAAGAATAAACCAACAAGAAATCTCCAAGTACCTTTGTTGTTTCATAGTGTCAAGTTATCTTGATTTCATTTTCACATGTCATTAGTTACGGGGTTGGGCCTTCGCATCCCAAATTTTATTTGGGTAGACTTCATTATTGGCTTCATAAAAATGTTTCCATGTATCTTCCTTTACCCGATAGACCAATCATATTTGAATCCTTATGAAAATCAGTTCATTTCATGGACTTAAGGTCCCTCGTAGCCTATCTGCTCACCCTATGCTGCAATGGTGACACATGTCCACCATTGGAAATTGATCTCATTATGTTGAATTTGTCTACCTTGCTGCAGACCTGAAATTGTATGAACTTAATACATTTCACAAAATTGAGGTCTGTAAAATCCAAATGGATTAGAGAGGCCCATAATCCCGCCATGTTTCCTCTCATTCGTAAGCATTTTAATTTCTTGGAAGTGAAGATATTTGAAGACCATTTGAATGTCCTAGGATCTTTTAAATGTCTAAGTCCATTTTAAATTTTTCATTCTATATTAATTACATGTTGTTTACCTTTGTGAAATATGTAAATATATCCTCATCACCCACAATTTGGAAGCTTCTATAATTTTATCATCCATTCTATTAACATGTCCCTGGGAATTCTTATGGTGTCATTCCTTTAACATTTCCACTGAATCCTTTATTTTTATTTTTACAAGGCACAAAATTTATTACAAATTGATAATTCTCCTTTACTCAAACTGAACTTTGAAGTAAGGGGAATAATATTAAATACACAAAATATTTATATCTATGGAGATTCTAGGAAAAGACCAACTTAATCCAGGGGCCTAGATTAAGCACCAACAAGTCCCACATCCCTTAATCCACCATCAAATTCAGCCTATAAGACTATTTCATCCCCTCCATCACCTACGCCTAATCACGTAAAAACTATCTCATCTACAATGACTCCTAAGTCACCCTCATCCCCTTCTACTCACAATCCAAAATCATTTAATGTGGATCCTTCGCCACCCTCATCCTCTTCATCCAAACCTAAATCACCTAAACCTAACACTATTCGATCCTCCGATCCTATTTTATCTCCACCATCCCTCAATCATAAAAAATCTCATGTGACTCCTAAGTCACCAAATCATAAACCTAACAAATCCAATCCTAATCATCTCCCCACCCCATCTCCTACCCAATCTAATGAGGCTCATATACTACCTTCATCTCCTTCATCGCCAACATCACCTAAATCCAATGGGAACCCCATATCATACCCATCACCCTCATCTAAATCTACCATATCCCCTTCATCTACATATACTAATACCAAATAATCTAATGCTAAGAAAAACCATATACCTCAAAAGAACATACTACAACCAATCAAAACTCAACAAAATCTACTTCGACCTCTAATCCTAAACCATCCACTTTAGCCCCAGGACTAATCCATTCCTTTCATCTTTAAATCCACAACAATATAATCCAACTCATAAATCCAAATCAACCAGAACATATCATAATCCACCCAATCCTACAACTTTACTTCCTACTCCCCAAAACCATTTAACACAAAGCACTTCACTCCTTTAGGCTAATCCTTAACCATAATCTTCCATTTTCTAAAAGCCTTCAATAGGATCATCCATCCCCAATAAAATCACATGATGAAAAACTTCCCAAACCATATTGGTATTAGAAACACTATTATTGTGACTTCCATTGCACCCATGGACATTCAACAAATCGTTGCATGCAATTTAGGTTTTATGTTGAAAAAATAATTAACCAAGGACTCCTTGTCATTATAACTCTTTATCCACCACATTCTCATCCCAATCCTCTCCCTAACCATCACTAACCATCCAAATCCCACTCAACATCTAAAAATATTCATCAATATAAATCTCATCATACATCCAAAGATCCCTCACCAACCAAAACCAAAACAAATCTCACCTCCCATCCTTTTATAAGTCCGACCTCTTAGAGGATGAAAACTCTACAACCCCTAGTTTCATGATAACCACATGGCATCATCTTCACCATCCACTTCATAACCTATATCCAAAAACATTTTCTACTAATATGAAACATCGAGGAAAATTCTTAGGCATCCATGAACAATGCATTTGTAAATCCATCTCCCTACATAAAAATCTAGGTCATTTAGGCTTAGGATATATACCTAACACTAAAAAAATACGTCCACCTACTCCATCACAACCTATTTCTACCACTCCTATTTTTTATCCTAATATCCCAACCACTTAACTAAATCACAAATCATTTAATCCCACTATAAATACCAAACATCAAAAATGGATTGAGAACATAAGAAGTTGCATGTGCATGGATATTATTTCCTTCCCACCCATCTTCCTTCCATTCAAAATATACATCCCTTTACATATAATCCATTGTTATCATAAAATTTATTTATATCCTCTTCAAATCCATTCATTAGAACACTAGATCAGCTTACTCACACATGTTGTAAGATAATATTACCTCCTACAACCATGTGACCTTCGTCTTTCATTACCTCCAACATTCAAGCACAATTTTCTCCTACGGATACACAAACTTTAACAAACTTAATAAACTTTTGGTGAAGACCCTTGGGTGTGTCTTTCGACACTCTAGCCAATTTCATCTCCACACTCATTTCCACCCCCATCAAGCCACTAGTAATTCTTAACCCCTTGAGTGTTCTCAAGAGAGTAGTACCTATTTAAAAATAAATAAATGAAATATAAAACAAGTCATATCAAAATAAAAAATATCAAATAAAATCCACTTCAAGACTATCTCTATGGGTTTTTTTAAATTTCTACTTTGGGGATATGGATGCTTGGCTAGTAGTAGAGCAATGTTGTGACAAGGATTAGATGCATCTCCATTGGGGTTATATATTCCTAGATGGTAGTAGAGCAATGCACAATTTAGACTTTTGTTCACCCTCCATCTACCTATTTGTCTTAATCACTCCCTATACATTGGCTAATTTGTCTTCACATATTACCCATTGATTATTCACTTCAAGTGATAATTAACCATCATAATCACACACGTTTTGATCTCACAGGGGACATAGGACTCACATGTTTCTAGGTATTGTTTAGACCTTGGTCACACTTATTTTTAGTCCAACTCTTGTCTTACAATTTTTTTGTTAGGTTCATCTTTTGTTCATCATGATGTTATTTTCCTCACATCCATCACATCTACATTTTTTTTTCTTAGATTGAACATACATGGGAAGACGATTATACTTTCCTTTTCATCCAATACCCCTCTTGTACCTTTTCAACTATCTTCATCATGACTAGGGAATCCTTACTACTATCCAGTGAGGGCATCATCTATCTTAGATACCCTCTCTACCCATCATACCCTACACCTGAGGGAAAATTAAACCCATCCATCCATCCATAAAGGCCAACCTACTTTACACTTAGGAGAACACCACATATATCCATCAATCCATCTCCCCTATACCCGGGGCATATCCCCCATCTTATCCTATTCAAAATCCCTCATCCTATTTATATATCTCTCATCCCACATCCTAACTAATCCTAACCTCTCAGCCAATTCCTATCTTATCCAACATATCCATTTTCTCTCAATCCTTTCCTTTCATCCTCTCAAAACATGCTTTAGGACTTGTAGGAGAAATTCACATCCCACCTTGCATCCCTTCCCATCCCCCATGAGCTATCCCATACCGAATCATTTCATCTTACATATCCTGCAATTCCCCATTCCAAATCAAAAATATTGACATCCAAAATCTAAAATCTAAAAATAAAAACAACCATAAAAAAACCAAAACATTACACCAACACAAAAATACAAAAATGGAATGTGTGTGTTTTTTATTTGTGTGTGTTTTCTTGTGTGTCTACATTTACATGTTGGACATTTATATGTTGGCTGATGATACAATTCCCCTCTTATTTATTTATATTTTTCACGGTCAAATGATATGAGGACCATATTTTTAATTATTATTTCTAATGATACGAGGACAAGAGCATTTGGCAATTCAATCATAATGGTATTTATACCTTGGTGTATTTTTGTTTATTCCACATCATTAACATTGCTAATGATGATAAAAGTGGGCACTTTATGGTAGCACACCCCCTTCTATCATCATCCACACCAAATCCTCATCATCTTATAACTAACTATATAACTATCTCATACTCATATTCAATCAATCCTTCATCAACCAATCAATATCCAAATCCAAATCTTATCATCTTGTATCAAAAATAAAAATCCTCACCCCTTAGTTGGGGCATCTTCTAACATCCTCTTATCAATCAAAATTGAACATTATTTCTCAATGATTTATCAATTATCATCCCAATCCTATCCTCATCAATTTCATATCATCCTTCTAAATCTAAAAACCTTATAGCCCTCCAAATATAACATCCTATAATCCAATACCCTATCTTCCTATGTAATCAATCAAACCTAAAATGTTAGATCCTCAACTCCCACATCATCATATCTAACATCATAAAATCCATAATCCTCAAATATAAATCCCAAATATTCAATCCCAACCCCTTGGCTAGGGCATCCTATGCTCCAAAATACTTAAAACCTAACCCCTTGACCGAGGCATCCTCTAATCCAACAATATTAAATCTTCACCCTTATCAAACATCATCAATCGGGGTATTTTCTACTCCAAAATAAAATATCTTATAATCCTACATCCTCATCCTCAAATCCAATATCCTTAATCTCAACCCCTTGACTAGGTCATACTATAATCTAACCCCTTCAATCAATCTTCTAATCCTCTAATCATCTCTCCTCTCCTATAATCATTTAATCTTCTCATCCTCTAATCTTCTCTCATCTAGTAAATTGGGCATCTCCTCTTTTCGAATGATTACCGAATTTTCCTCCTCTCCTAATGCCTCTAGTGGGCATCATATCACCATCATAACATCTTATCTTGTTTTTATTTGAACATTCATTACTCCACAATAACCATTCAAAGAGGGGAAAATGTAGACATCTAAAATGTCAACATAATTAATTCCGATTAATTTGTCCCGCAAATATCCTAACATCATCATTATCTAATTAATATCTTTCCTATAAAATACTATATATACATTTTATCCTAATTAATTTAATCATTTATCTAACATCTCATCATTAATCCCTTAATTCATTATTATATCTCATTATCCCACCTTAATCCTTATTATCATTTTCTAGGAATTTAATATTCCTACAATCACCTACCCACCTACTCTACACCTACCCTACACCTAGTCTCTCTATGTAATCACATCCCTAATGATAATTAACCTAACATAATACTATTAAAAATAATCAAATCCTCTACCTATACATCTACATGATTCTATTTTTATAAGCCTCTCTAAAATTCCCTCCATTAAATTTAAAAATTCAAATAAAGCTCCCTCTCTCTATTGAATTTTACAATTTAATGGATACGTCTCAAAAAATATAGAATTGTCCATTCTAGAATCCTCAAATCCTCTCCTTAATCCTCAACCATTTATCCTCATCTCTAACTTGGATCAATCATCACCATTCATTCTTCTAACAATAAACTATAAATGTATCTCTCATCCTCCATGAGAAGAGAGATGGAAAATCTTGTAAGTCGATAAAAATATCTTATTGTATCCTCTTAAATAATCCAATATATCATAAAATCAATTAATCCATCATCTTTCATCAATAAATCCAAGAAAATCAAGGCAAGGTGTTTCCCAAGTGTCTCCAAATGATCTAAAGCAATCATCACCATCCATGAGAAAATCCAAAGACAAAAAGGAGGAGAATTGCATCTTTTAGTATGTGAAAGTATTGATTCTCTCCCCATTTCCATCTCTTTCTCAATTTGAGGAATTGTTGCAAGGATTATCATGTTTTATTATATTCACAACTAATATTTTGTAACATATAAAATGAGAATAAAAGTTATAATTAAATCATGAACTAGAAGACAAGAATATCATACCAATGTTAGAGAAGACGAGAAAACATTCAAAGAAGGATTCAAAATCAATAAAAGGATCCAATACTTTTGATTTAGTAATAAATAAATTCTCAAGCATGCGTAGAAAGAAAATTAATAAAATGATAATCCTAGACTTGTGTTGGAGAGAAGAGATTAGATTTTGTGCTAAAAGCTAAAAATAAACCTTGCACCAAAGCATATGAGTCCACAAAGGCTTGCATGTATAATAAAGAAATAAAAATTAATTAGTGCATTAAAATAGTTCATGATTAGAGAGTCTAATAACCCAAATGTGTATAGATAAAGAATAAAACCTACACTAAATGTTTGAATAAGATTAAAAAAATCCCATTAAAAAAATGCAAATGATGCTGCCACTTTTCCAATGAAAATCAATTTCCAACACTAAATCAATGGACTTCGTCACAATAATATTTTCAATGTTTCCTCATGTATCAAATATGTTTGGCATGTTCTCATTGTCACACCATTTGCATTGCATTTATAATTAGCTTTGATGATTAGTCAATGGATCCATATTTACTTATCTAAAATATCAATTGTGATATTGTAGTCGATTGAAACCATTAGAGAAAAATTTTAAGATAAAATTATGATTAGGGAGTGTAAAACCATAAACACATAAAAATAATCATGAGAAAAATAGAACAACTTCTCTGCAACATAGATACAACCAAGATACAACACAAAAACAACAACATGGAAATCAAGATAAAAAATTGATTGGGACCTTAGAGTCATTTACGGTGGAGATGAGGCCTTTCTAGAAGATTTTTTTGTTTTTTTAGAAAAAAATTCCACTCTTCCTTTTTCCTATCATCATTTGATTTAGGCTCACATGGTTCTTCTTGTTGGAACTTTGCATCATGTAATTGGTCTCTTGAGTTCAAGGTGAACATAATGGTGATCAATTTTGAACTAAAAAAATTAAAATAAACATTGAAACCAAAATACGAGATGAGTTTCTTCAAAGCACAAATGTGAATACAAAGATACTCGATTAACAAAATACTATGCACCAAAGTCATAATAGAAAAAATCATGAACTGAGATAAAACTAAGGCTTGTAAATGAATACGATTAAGTGGAGATTATTAGGATTCAAAAAAACATTGATTATGAGTGGATTGAGCAAAAAGGAAGAAATGAGATGCAATGGTAGTTGATCCGACCTTAGACAAAAATTAAGACTCATGCAACCAAGTTATGGAATCAGTTCCTTCATTAACTAAATGATCATGGAATGTAGATCAATATTTTATTTCCCTCACGGTAAATGAGTTTATTTCTTATACGGTTGAGATAGGAGGAATATTGACCAAATGGATATAACAATTATCATATGTATCATGTTGTTTATCTAGGTTTCATTTTGGGGTCTAGGTGTATTTCTAATTCACTCTAGTGGGGTCCACATGTACCGAGTTAATTATTATAATAAATAATTTTAAATAGGTCAATTATGTGATAAAGTGGTTTTATTTTTATAAAGTGACTTTAATTTATTAAAATAAAGTTATAAATTAATAATGTGACCTGATCGTACCCTAACGTGATGTCATGTAAACCATAACTACCTTATAATGAACTTTTTATTTATAAAATAGAATTTAGAGGTCATTTGAAAAGGGTCTTGGAGGTTGAAGGAACTTTTTGTCACATACTCTCAAGGTAGAAAATTTAATAAAACTTGGTGTTTAGATGCATTCCATGGAGATTGTCTATTGTGAAGACTTTGTTGAAGAGAAGGAAAGAATGACAATTTGTGTTATTTTTCAAGAAGAAATACAGGGATGATTATGTAAATTTGTGTCTTCATACTCTTTGTGGTTATGTTTTTACTTATGTCAAATGTAATTTTTCTTTTCTTTATTTTTCATGAAAAGTACAAAGATTCAATATCTTTACTTTTATGGTTAGTTTCTAGCATGTAAGAGTTATACATACATTTTCTTGTCCC
Source organism: Taxus wallichiana var. yunnanensis (assembly GCA_018340775.1). Lineage (NCBI taxonomy): Eukaryota > Viridiplantae > Streptophyta > Pinopsida > Cupressales > Taxaceae > Taxus > Taxus wallichiana. Next base: position 122,928,165 of record CM031239.1, read on the forward strand.
TACATGATCTATCTCTCCATTCTTTTCCACTACCTTTTTCCCTTTTCTATCTCTCTCACACTTAACTTTATTTCCCCTTTTGGATTCTTTCTGGTTTAAAAGTACTCAAAACCCCACAAACCCATCATATGAGGGAGCTTCCCCTTTCAAACGTAGAGGTTAGATCACTTTGTCAATAGGTGATCTATCTAATGTTCTAAGTTTTATGTTGGATAATACATGTGAGTCTATGAAGATATTGGTTAAACCAAAGTGACAAAAATCTTTCCAAAAATTCCTAAGTAAGAAAACTAGACATTGATAACACTTTTATTGCTTTACATTTTATTTTTATCTTTCCATACTTTCATCCTCTTTTTTATATAATTATCCCTTTCCTTTTGGACATCCCACAGTGTTTTACTCAGCTAATCGGTTCTTGATTTATCTATGGAGAATTTTGGACATAAGTGCCTAGTAAAGGAAAAAAGTGACTGATGATGTTGTCCCCTATGGTCACTCTTGTCCATTCACTTATGATTTTATATTTTAAAATAGCACACCAATTGTTATCTTTTATAAACTTTTATTGATTACTTTGGGTTGGATTTTAGGGTTGTTAATATCCAAATGAAAGAAAAATAATCATATATATGCATGGCCTACTTATACGTGAAGGAAAAGAAAGGGGTAACTAAGCAAGTGACTACTAAGGACCTATCACGCAAGTAAGGAAAATATTATTGAGAAAGGGACTAAATTATTCATTGTATATGAAGGTGAAAATTTTGAATTCCATAACACACAATATCTTGGGGGTAAAGTAGTTGTATTCCACTATCTTGGTGTAACTTGTATAAGGGAAACCTAGTTTCAAAGGACATGATTTCTATAAGAAACACAACATAAATACATAGAGTCTAAAATATAGTACAATTATCAGTGATAATAAAATTGGGGTGACCATTGGGGTTAGTTTGAATCAAGCATTTACAGATTTTATTTATTCTTATGTGTGCTGGAGTCTTATATAGGTAGCTAGTTGTTGAGCCCAACAAATAACTAAGTTGTAAAGCAAAAGATGAACGCATGCATAAGGAACTATGAAGAAAAGTGTTTGGGTGAACATGTGCGAGGAGAGATAGGTTTTCATGCGAGAGTAGGAAATGGTTTAAGTGTTAAAATACTTAGCCATGTTTTAGATAAAGAAGGGTATCACATGCAAAACACGTGAAGCTGCAGTAGGCGTAATGATGACAAGGTTATTACATGGGGACTTGAAGATCAAGAAAATAATATTCCAAGGAATCATTATAGTTACAGGTTGTAAAGTGGAGGTTTTTATGGCTAGCTAGCATCTACATGGCTTGGATGCTTGATTATGATAGAATATGATGACTCTTGGCATGGAGCTTACTTGTAGAATACCGATTAGGTGATCTCTTTTCCTATTTAAGGAGGAATTTGGATCTAGGCAAGATGGTGTTAGAGGTTAGAGGTCAAGTGTGAGGGAATATGTAATGGTGTATGCATGGTGAAGAATATGTAATGGTCTTAGGGGGTTAATATAGAGTTTTGGATCAGAGCCATGGGGAGGGTAGAATGCTAATGGTAGAATGATGTAACTGATCTGTTGTTGAACCTTTTTGATGTAATTTGGATACTTGTAAACATTTTTCAATCAATATATAAAGGGTTGTTCTAAATATCTGTGTTTATGGGTTCAAACCCTAGTTCTCTTCATTTTCTCATGGTTTAGATCTGATTCCTTCATATTTTCAATAATGCTTATGTTCTTTTCATGGTGCATCTATGCTTAGATCTAGTGTTTTTAATTTTTCACTAGAATGAACACATGTATTATTATTTCTAAAAACATTCCTTCATTAATGGTTAACATTCTCACAAGATGCACATAAAAGAGGGGATCGGTTCCTATGTGTGCCTCGGGTGAGCACCTATCTAATGTTGGGTTATAGGCTAGCGCACTTGGGATTTAAAGAGAATAGGGAAATGAGACTACATTTTTGTTCCATTGTCGGGACCTCTTTTGATCTTTGTTGTGAAAGTGATGTGTGATTACGTAACACTTGATCTTGGAAAACATCGAGACTTGGATTAATAACATAGAGGATGAGTTTTCTTTGCATTTTAACACTAGACACGAGTTTGATGCACTTAAATGGGTAGAGGAGAACTTGTATCATGAGCTCTATGAGAAATTATTTTGTTGTTTCCTAGTAGAGTTGTATGAATGGTTGTCAGCATATGCATCAAGGAAGAGTTGGTATTGTAAATGTCATTTTTGGACCCAACAAGAGTTTCAAAGGCTACATGATCTTTGATAGGACCTAGACTCGTGATATTGATAAGTGGTGGAGTAGAGTCTTTGACTAGCTATAATTTGGAATACGTGGTTTCTACATATTATTTCTTAGAGATTATTGAGTTTGAGTTCTTGAGGGATTGAAGAGGACCATTCTTGCATGCTATACCATTAGCCATTAAGATCTTGATCGTCATTTTGAGTATGAAGGCATTTCTTATGGCTTAGTAACTTACCACTAGGCATGGGGTGTGAAAGATGGTGTTATAAAAGATGGTGGAACTTGCGTTTAGAAATGGAAAGTGAAGAGAGGCAACTCAAGTATAATTAAGTGTAAGAGAGGGAGTTGGTGAGACAATGTTAAGTTGTAGGAGTGATGGAATTATGGAGGAAGATATTGTGGGAAGGATTTGAGGTTCGCATGAAGAACATGGAACTCGATTAGTCCGTGTTAGCACATCTTGGAAAGTACGGGAGAGAATTCCCCTCAACTTATGGTGAGATATCATCGTATGGAGAAAGGAGGAGAGCCGTAGGTATGCATCATAGCCCACCTAGATACCAAACCCTAGTGCTTCATTTTCCAATCCCGAAATAAGTGATGTCAACCCAGTTTTTATTAGTATTGGTAGTTGAGTAGCACCTAGTAGATATAATTTTTCATTTAGTTCATATATGGCAACATAGACATTTCTTGTGTTTAGAGGTATTTAATTTGGCACCTCATTTGGGTACATAAAGTTTGGGTATCGCACCTAGAAGTAGTTCAATGTCATAGACTATCAAGCACACATTTTATCATGTTTGTGGGTATGTAGAGCACAATGCGCATCGACCCTATCTTGTGACGGGAGGAGGATCTAGTGGATCAGGAGGAATAAGAGCTAGTGGATCTAGTGATGGGGGCAACGTAGGAGGGAATCAAGGTTATGGATCCGGGTGAAAAGGACCTTAACCACCTTAGCAAGTGTTTTATGATATGTCTCTACATTTACCTAATTAAGGGTGTTGAAGATGCCACAAATAATTTACACAAGTAAAAATTACTATGACACACTAAGGGTATCACCGCTGCCTGGAGTGGAAGGCAAATCGATTTGTAACTAAGTGCATAGGGGCACATGCATAGCTAATCTTTGGAAGTATGACCCACATTAGACAGTGGTGGATTATACTATGTTGCATGATGAATTATTAGTGGGATTCCATACTCTTGAGTTTGAGAAAAAGAGCATCAACGTGTTGAAGGAGATTCACCAAGGTATGCCGAGAATGTGTGAGAGTATGATGCATGCTTGAAAACTCTTCTATCAAAGGTATCTTATGGTATCCATCCCTCACAACATGCTCAATGGTTCATTGGAGGATTGATAATGCCTTTCAGATGAACACTTTCCAAAAATCCTTTTACGGATCCATGCAAGGCCTTAGAGGATAATTTACTCTGCTGAAGCCTTTAGAAGCATTAAAACTAGAGTGAGCCCATTTTTAGAAGGTCAAATAAATGCCACGATGAAGAAAATAGAAAAAATGTCTACGAACTCAGCTCATGAGACTCGCAGTGGACTATGGTGCACAGATTGTGAGGTAGAAGGACACACAAAGGATAGTTTCCCACAAAAGTTGGTGTGTTCCGTGTCATTAGATTGTGAAATGTGTCACAAGGATCATGATCCAAGTAGATGTCCATTGTTGTAGCATGTTATCTACAAGAATGTGTCTTCTTATTATATGATTTTCTCATCTACGACTCACGATACAAAAATACTATCGATTGATAGACCAAATCCATGATGTTATTGATATTGGAGTGTGCCAAACCAGCATTGGAAACAATCCTAAGAATAAATGCAATCAATATAAAGGGCATAGAGATGGAGGCATTCGAGGAAGATTTTTGTGGAGGATTCATAGGCCATGGTTGTTAAGGATGTAGGATTGAATTTCCCCATGGAACTTGTTACAATTGTGGATCTACTAAACACTACAAGCGTGAATGTCCATATTTTCTACAGTTCTCATGGTGTAGGAAGAAGCATAAGTATGAGGAGTAGTATCACGAGTTATATGAGCACATGAGCCATAAAAATAGGAAGGAAAATGGCGTGGTGATGGTGAGTGTTAAGAGAGCTTATCTACAATTGATTCCTAGGGTGGCACATAACCTTGAGTTGGAACTAGTCTTAGTAACTACACGACTTGAGGCTGCATGCACCGGGAAGAACCAAAGAAAAGGCCCCTCATTACACGAGAGGAAGTATTACATGGAAATTATCCTGATCCAAGCCATCAGAAGGAGGTTTACCAAGATACCATAAAGGTGATTAGAAACCTGTAAGGGGAGATTCAATGTTTGAAAGAGTAATCACGGATGTTGGAATAGGACAAGAACTTTGAGGTCCCTCAGAAATATATGGATGAGGTTAGAGAATTATGTAGGTTATTGTGAAAAAATAATATTATCCCTTTATTAGGAGAGTGGCTAAGAGAAAAATTACTACACATTAGAGGTGAGCATGAGAGGCAGGTCTTGCATGTTAATCTGCCTCTTCATAGTATTGATTATGACAAAAAAATCACATTGAATGCATTTGTGGATGGGTGGATCTTGAGAAACATTCTGATTGACATGGGTGTTGAGGTCAATTTTCTCGGTTTATATGCATGGAATCAGATGGGAGGCCCCCATTACAACCATATTCAAATGTGTTGTATATGCATGAGAATAGGACAAAGGCTATGCCCATTGGAGTATTGAAAGATGTATCTATAACCATTCAAGGGGAAAATTTTCTTTGGAGATTTTGAATTCTTAGTGCTTCATTGAGGTAGATAAATTTCTAGCCTTACTTAGATGCCCCTGGTGTTATAAGAATAATGTTGAATTTCACTTTAACAATGGGTACATAAGTTTCGAGAACAAAGAAAAGCATGCCATTATTCCACTGACGGATGGGAAGTCTGTGCCCTATATATAACCCTAGGGAGAAGAGGATCTATATAGAATCTATATGCACAACATTAAAGAACCGAGGTTATCCATTCATCAAGAGAAGTACTCATTCAATGGGAATATGCTTAGTCCATGAGTGATACAACTAGCATTGCATGTGATAATTGGGTGCATGAGTCCTATGATTTGTTCGAGAAGACAATTGAAAGGCACTATGACTTACATCGCGAAGGCATGGTCAGCTAGGCACCTATATGAAGGAAGTTACCTAGCTACACTTGAGAGGGTAACCTCGAAGTATTTCTACATGTGATGGAGGTACAATGGACCTATCAGACAGAAATGAGGATTATGCTCACTTATAACTTACACGGACATTAGAGTGGTTGTGGGTAACCCATTGAGAAAACCTTCTAGAGTGTCACAAAGTGAGAATCATGCTCTCTGTTAGGTTTCTTTGCAAAAATGTGCCATATAAAATATGTGACTATGATGGGAAGAAGTCCACCATATTCCACATCTAGGAGTGTGAGAGATCTTGGATGGTAGGCCCAGAAGCCTTACCTCCCTCAATATGGATGCACAAGTTCTATTCCACCTTACAAGGCTATGTGGAAGCATGGTATATCCATTTAGAGTTACGTCGTCATATTAGTAATTAGAAAGAGTTAACGATGGATATTATCAAGAATTTTGAGTATCAATATCCTAAGCCATCGGTGAATAAGGTGTTGCAGGTAGTCAAAAACCTTACCTTGGGAGATAGTTCCATGGTTGAGGACAAAATTGTGGATTTTTTAGGGGAACCTGAGTTGGGGGAGTGCTTTATTGAAGAAGAGATAGAATAAGAATAGATAGAGGAGATAGAGTTTGAGCAATCCTAAATCGAGAAAGAAAAAGAAAATTTGGTCTACTTGATAGATGATGAGGAGGTAGAAAATTTGGATGTTTCTCATACAGAAGGTACACATGAAGTATTGGAAAAAGTAGATGAGAAAGAACACACATACCATGAGCCCTTTAAAATAAAGAAGGTTAACATTGGTATAGAGGTAGAGAAATTTGAAAGAAGCTGTCATTGGAGATTACTGGATAGACAGGGGGTTTCAAAAATATTGAGCTATTATGCGACTTCCAAGATTTGTTCTTGCACTGGTACCATGAACTTAAATGAGTTCGCCATTCTTAAGTGGAAATGTGGATTAAGTTAAAAGAAGGTGTGTGCCCCACTAGGAAGAGGCCATTTAGGATGAACCCAAATTTACACGTAAAGGTTAAGGAGAAAATTGATAAGATGATAGAATCCAGTATCATTAAGTAAATTGAATAATCTAAGTGGGTGAGACCAATGGTGATTAATAAGGATTTTTGTTGATTAAAAATATTAAAATTCTTCATACGTGATAGATCATTTTCTAATCCTGTTTATAGAGGAGATTTTTAAAGGTGTCATAGGATGAGAGATCTATTCTTTCACTGAAGGATTCTTCAAATATCATCGAGGTAATAATTACTAAGGAAGACCAGGAGAAAACTACTTTCATGACTGAGTGGAGAAGTTTTACTTACATGGTTATTCCCTTTGGACTTAAGAATGCACCTGCTTTATTTTCACACATTGTGGTGTAGGCCTTTCAAGACTTAATCCATAAATTTATGCAAGTTTACCTAGATGATTGGATGTTGTATAGGTTAGTAATAGATCATTGTGAAAATTTAAGATTGATGTTTGAGAGTTGTAGGCAGTTGAGTATCTCTCTAAACATTAAGAAATATGTGTTTCCTACCCCATTTGGCACATTACTAGGTCAAAATATATGCAAGGAAGGATTATTGGTAGACCTACCAAATTTGTCATTATTTTAGGGTTAGAGGAGCCTACTAGTTAAAGCATAGTGTGTTGATTTTAGGAAACATCGGATATTACAGGAAATTTATCAAAGGGTATGCCAATATTTCCGCACCATTGGATGAATTATTAAAACGTAAAAGTAAATTCCATTGGGGTGAGGCACAACAGGTGGCTTTTGACACCTTGAAGGAGAAAATTACTACTACGCCCATTTTTCACTTTCCCTCTTAGGATAAGCCTTTTCATCGCATGTTTATGTATTGGGTATGGCCATAGGAGCAGTGTTAGCATAACCTAGAGAAGGGATTTTTGATCACCCTTTGTGTTTTGTAAGTAAAAATTTAACTATGGTAGAGTAGAAGTATACAAAAACAAAGCTCAAAGCATTGTCCATGATCTATGCAATGCAAAAGTTTAGGAAATACTTATTGGATACTCCATTTATCTTTTAGATAGATCATATAGAACTCAAGTACTTAGTGAACAAGCTTGTCTTGTAAGGGTGCATATGGTGGTGGATCTTACTATTTCAAGAGTTCAAATTTTTGGTCATTCTAAAACCAGGAAAGAGCAACTTGGGACATGACCATCCATCACAGATTAACTCAAGAAAGGATGCACAAAGAATTTAGGAAACAATTCTATATGCATATTTCTTCAAACTAAAATGTGAACACTCTAACTTAGAGGATATTGTTATTTTATTATGAATGGGTGTGGTACCAAAGGAAATGAAGGCCTTAAAGAAGTAGTTGGATATACGCATCATGCCCTATATGTTTATTAGTGGATACCTATAAAAACTAGGTGAGTTAAGTATTTGTGTTGGTGTGTGTTAGAACATGAGCGTACTACAATCATGGAAGAAGATCATGGTGGAATTGGCAGAGGAAACTATACAGGGTAATGCAACTGCATGCAAGATCCCATTGGTAGGACTTTTGTGGGAGATGATTTATAAGGATTGTATAGAGTATTACAAATCCTATGACCATTATAAGTGCTTTGGTAAGCTAGGATGAAGAGATGAAATGCCATTAAGTATTATTACTAGTGAAAATCCATTTGAAAAATGGGAAATTGACTTTATGGGCCCTATTTTCCCAGCCACATGTAGGATAGGTTCATGTTATTTTATCACTTGTACAGAATCTCTTACAAGATGGGAAGAAGCAGTGCTTACGAAGGATTACACAGTCGTTATAACAACTAGGTTCTTATGGGAGAATATAATCAGCAGGTATGGATTCCTTTTTAGTTTAACAAGTGATAGGGGTACTCACATTTTGAATGAAAGTGTTAGAATCCTATTGGAAGATATTATGGTGGCCCATAAAAGAACTATGCCATATCACCCTCAAGCTAAAGGAACTACCGAGGAATTTAATAAGATCTTGAGCCACACCTTATCTAAGATTGAGATGAAAAATTATCGCAAAGTGTTATGGGCATATCACATGACTTATAAATGTTTGAATAAGGCCACACCCTTTCAATCAGTGTTTGGCATAGAAGTTGTTATTCCCATTGAATTTATGTTAAAATCCCTACGTATTGCATGTGCAGGAGGATTGGATGGAGAAAGCATTAGAAGACCGCATTGAAAAACTTATGATGCTAGATGAAAGGTGAGCCATTGATAGGTGGAGTTAAAAGATAGAGAAAGCTAGGAAGAAGGCATGGCATGATTGTAATATTAAAACCAAGAATTTTGAGGTTGGGTAGATGGTTCTTCTGTATGATCAAAATTTTTTGTGCCATCCTGGAAAATTCAAAGTGCATTGGTTGGGACCATATGTTATATCTTATATACTTGATTCGAGTGCTTGTCGATTTACAAGCACTTGGATGGGACATGGTTTCCCATTTATTTTAAATGGAGTAGGTTAAAGCCCTATTATAAATAAGTCTTCAGTGTGTTTGTAAATAAGGCAATATTACTATTTATCTTAGGATTTCCCTTAATTCATTTTCATTTTTATGTGTTTACTTTCATTGTTGTTATGCTTTTTCTTCTAGTTTTGTTTGTTGTGGGTGCGCTGTGTGCTTTGGTATCCAATTATTATCTAAAGGATTTTTATGTGTAGAAGATTGCACTTTTTTTAGTGTGGGGTAGAGAGTGTAAAGAAGAGTTTCAGTGAATAGTGTGGTATGAAGCAAGTGCTAGGAGTGATGTTGTTTGGCAACATGAATGAGGAAAAATAACATGCGTGGGTTCATAGAGTGCACGTAGTAGAAGTAATTATGGGTGGATATTTATGTCAAAAGATTTATAAAAACCATGTACACATATAAAGTGCATAACAACATGAGGTAGGAAGTGACAAGAACTAGGATTAGAACAAAGAGGAAGATTGACTTCAGCGCTATGAGCACACATAAGGTTCTATGGTCGATGATGTTTTATGCGCCAAAAGGTTGTTAGTTTTATGAGATTTTTCGTATGAAGGAAAAGAACTAGAAAAAACACGCGGGAGGTTAGCATTGGAAATATCTAGCTTTAATGTGAGAGTAGTGTGGTAGGTGTCATGGGAGTTAATCCAGGAAAAAACAAAAATCTATAAATAGAAGGACAAGTTAAGTTATTTATTTTACCTTTAGTTTTTTACTGAAGAGATCTTGCAAACTAGGGCATCCTTATGAGATAATTTATAGAACATTACGTGCATAGTGGTGAACTTGATAGATTTTTGAACCAGAGTGGAATGAAGTACATGGGAATATGTGGAAGAGATTGTTTGGTGGATTCCCACGGGTATTTACATTTTCTTATGGAAGGAAAGTTTTCCAGGTTAGGGTTTGAAAAGCTAAGGCATGGGTTTTGAAAAACTTTCACGAGAAGGAGTGGAGCCAAGGGACTAAGAAGTATTGAAGGAAGATGCAAGGAAGAACTTACAAGGTCTTGATGAAAAAAATTGGTAGCAAGGAAAGGATTAACCACTTCACCAAAGAAGGGAAAGGGAAAGGGTAAAGGAAAACCCATTATATCAACTAGTTTTAATGAGGAGTGATACATGGAGATGCAGTACCTAGATGGAGTTTTAATGGGGATGGAATGGGTCTCTCACATATGAAAGATGGCTATAAGTGATTATAACCATAGGATGAGCACCACTAAGAAAGAGATGGTGTTGGAGCTAGTTTTCCCTATAGGAGAAAGGACACATGATGAAAAACTGGTGTATGATGACTCTGTGAAGACCAGATTGGAGAAGGTTGGACTTTTGCAATTCTATGAGTTTCCATATTTTGGTAAACCAAAAAGGTTATAAAAGTGGATGATCTCACACATGGACAAATATTATTTTTACTTTGTAGGAAGGAGAATGCGTTTAATCGCTCGAGTTGATCTAAAAATACACCGATCTTATCTATATGAGAGAATCACTAAATGATGACTTGGGTGATAAGAAAATTGTCAAGGAAATAGCTACGAAATATTAATTTAAGAAGGGATCACACTATATTGATATCACCAAGATAACCAACCCAACATTGAAGATGGCCATGCACCTGCTCACCAAGCTGAATGGATAAGAGTAATGGACACAAGTGAACAAGAGATGGTTGAACATTTTAAAGAATATTTTAGAAGGAATGATCTACAACCTCTCGGTCTTCATTGTGGAGGATATCATAAATGCCATGCATGACGGGGATAAAATCATGTATGGTAATGTCCTTCTTATTATTGTATTTTTGGAGATTGGAGTGCCCGATGGGTTGAATAGCTACGCTTGGGATTACCACGAAGAGGACCCTTCCCTGCTAAGAGGTTGAAGCATACACTTGTGATATAATTACTACTACATATAAAATGTGTTTGGATAAGTGGTACAAGCCAATGTGTGATGGATTTGAGGAAGAATGTAGAATCCCTAAACAATTTCCATCCTTGATGGATGGTGAGGCTGAGTTTGTTGTATACCAAAACTTCTGCATATGTAGATTCACTTTGATAGATGACACAAAAATTCCATGGTGTAAACTACCTTTTTCCTTCACATTGCAATATTTTCAAAGCACAGTTAACATATTCAAGGAGGCCAAGGAATTTAGATTTAATCTAAGTGAGGTAGATCAAGATCTCCACATGTTGCACTGAACATTAGTGTATCTTAAGAATCATGCTTATGTGGAGAATTATGTCTCTCATGATGTACATATGTTAAAACCCATGTCAATACCTATTACAGAAAAAATGGCAGCAAGGGTATATATACGTGTAAGGACCAAGATTGAGAAGGGCACATACATCGAGGATGATGTCTCCATCCCTGAAGATCCCATTAGGAGGAAGAATATAGTGCTAAAGAAGAGAGAAAGAGAGGAGACCCTAGCAAGTAGGGTGCCATGTGTACGGGTAGTTCATACCACATGGACACAGGATTTGGGGTGCATGTATGAGCACTTATACTTGGTGGAATAGGTAACTAGTAAAGGAGAAATCCCCAATAGTGGAGTCTCCTATGAGGAAGAAGCCAAGGGTAGTGCAAAGTTTAGACTCTAGAGAAGATGGAGAGTGAAGAAGGTAATGAGACTGGAGGAGAGGGTGAAGAGTATGAGAAAGGAAAACACCCCCTAATGTTTAATGTACATGAATATTATGAAGAGGGATGATTTTTTCGAAGGAACTAAGGAGAAATAAGTAAGTGAAGAATAAGTAGGGATGAATGTGCATAGTACCCCACTCTTATTTGATGCAAAATTACAAGATATAGTGGATAATGATGTAGCAGGTATCATCAAGGATTTGGTAGAGTATGAGGTGGAGTGCAGTACAAAAGAAGTGGAGGAGTATGAGAGCATGGGTGGAGATATCAATTTATTATTTAGCTTCCCAAAAAGATCTCGTATAGGTGGAAAGGTTGTGGTAGTAACACAAGGACCCATAATGACTTACATCAATTATCTAAACAAGGTCATGCACATGTGTTTGCAAAGCATGGTGCCTACAGACCAACTCTTCTGATGCATCCTAGAATTCATTAGTACAAGCCCAATCAAACCCTAGATGCGTTGGACCATCACTCAGCCTAGATTGAGAGGTAACCCAAAGCGTGTAAAGGTACCAGGTCCCTCTTTAGGGTTTCTATTGCAGGATGTTAGCATGATGAAGACTTAACACATATAGTTCCATTACTGACACATCATTCTACAAAGCATACTAGATCTATCTCTAAGGGAGAACAAAACTAAATATTAACAATGATGAGATCAAAAACATACTATATTAAGATACACATAGAACTAACACTTGGATTCAGCCAATATCCTCCATTATATTAAATGCAATAAGTATACAAAAGCTTCATTACAATAATAGTAGTATGTGCGTAATGATTTAGCAACATAATCTCACTATGTATGCATATCTCTATATATGTCTCGTATATATGTGTGTGTGTGTGTGTGTGTGTGTGTATTACACGATTTACTACATACTTATAAGAGTGGGGAATTTCCCTTAACCACTTATCCATTCCAAAAATAGGTCGCATACTATTAATAGCTACATGCCGTTTACAAAAATAGCCACACATGCAAGTGTGCTAACAATAGACTACTGGTAGTTAACTGACAGTAGTAGATCTATTTCTAGCCTATGTCCATGCAAATTGCTTCATAGCTAATCCTCCAAAAATAGCCAATGTGTGATGTGCAAGTCTCCAATCAGTTTGAGTGCTCCGCATGCCATCTCCAAAAATAGATCCTTGATGTAAAAATGGCTAAGTCCCAAAATCTGAACTTCTGCTCCACACGCGTGTTCTCCTATCTTTTCGTGCCTTTGAATATGACCTGCTTTCCTATGTGGAATTCTTCTATGATTTTTGTCAAGTGTTCTCTGATCAACATTACCCCGCACTAATTTCATTGTTTCTATGACAATTTTTATCTCCAAAACTGAAGTAAATAATTTGAATGGAAAGAATAAAAAGAATTTTCTTTATAAATAAAGAATAATGTCTATACGGCAGCTTCATCTACTTCAACTTGAAGGACCAACTCGGGATATTGCTCCTTTATTTCTACCTCCAAGGCTTGCCACTCAAAGAAGTGCTTCCTCTACTTTTTCTGGAATGTCCACAAAAATGGAATCCAATTCATCCTTCACAATCTCCCCTTTCTCATTCTACAAGACCAACACAATGTTGGACATTGCAGTCATCCTTCCCTCTAACAAATCCATCTTCTACGTGTAATGAGCTTCCCAAGCTCCTCTAGCCAATTTTTGTGTGGTTCTTGGGCTGCTTCTAGGGCCTCATGCTTCTATTTAACCATTGCTAACCTTTCTACATGGCCCAATGTGTCATCCTTCATCACTTTGGACCTCATTGTTCTCCTCCATTGTTTTTGGGTTGATTAGTGCCTCCGGAGCTGCATACGAGATGTTCAAGTCTTGGTTTTCCTTCGCTAATTCTTCCTGTAGTGCTTGCAAAAGTCCTTCATATGATGCAATCTTTCACATCACTAAATCCTTTTCTCACTCTGCCTCTTGTGTTGGATCCTTTGGTGCTGGCATGCATAGAGGTTCATCTTCAAGCACTAGGTCTACCAATGTACCTACATAGTGTATTATGAAGGAAATGTCTTTGGTACCTTTGGCTCTAAGTGTGGCCTATCTCTTATGACATTATCACCAATTTCCTTTGTGATGCTGATAAATATAGAGTTCTTCTTCTATGCTAAGTCTCTTTCCTATGTTAGGCACGTTATTTCCCCATCCTTAGTTTTGATCTCTTCCCTTAGTGCCCTAATTATGGAAGCCTTGTCCATATTCTACCTCACCACCTCTGTTGAGACTTTTACCAATGCATTTCTCACCTGTTCATCTAACATAATAGTAGGCTTTACTGTCATGTGTCTAGCCTGAGGTGTCTTTTTCAACCTCCTTGATATGCATGACTCCTCACACACATCAAAATCTAGTTCATCCATGTGTGTGTGCATTGACCATGATAATTGCTTCCTTATGTGCACATTGTATCCATATCTTCATCCATTAATTCCTAGCCATATAATTCCTTTTGTGTCAGTGTGCTGGAAATAGGCGCAGCACAATTTTACTCTGTCCTTAGCATATCCCATTGCTAGTGGAATGTGCTCCCCACTTGTTATTCTTGACCTAAGTTGCTTAGGAACTTGAGCTTCTAGATTTGAAACTTGTGTTTCCATGTCCAAAGTTTTCTTGGTAGTTATCTCATGTATTCTCTTTTCCTCCTCTTCTCCTTCATTTATTCATCTTTTTGTTCTTCTACGTTCTCTAGAGGTGTAGGAGAATTAGGCGTGCTTTCCTCTAATTCTTCCACTTCCTCATTCAATTTTAGTTTCCTTCTCCTTTTCAGTTGTCTCCTTCTATGGAGAGAGTCTAGGTGATCTCGTGCACTATTTGCGGAGTAGCACCTTGGGTCCTTGTTCTCTGAACAATCTCTTAAATTTGTGCTCTCCTTGGACTGCATCCAATTCCTCATCATCCCCCTCTTGTGGCTGAGGTGGTGTAGTTGCGTGCTCATCTTCATCCTTATTCATAGGATGTCTTCTACCTCTATGTTCCAAACCACCACTATCCTTGCGCTCATCCTCCTCATCCTCTACTTCAATTGGCTTTGTGGGCTTAGGCATTAGAATGTTCTCCATGGTATGCTTACCCTTTGGTGGTTTTGGAAGTGCGAATTCATCTTCCACATACTTGTTGTTTTCCATCTTGGGCTTCAGTTGGATGTATACCAATGCTTCTCCAACATCTCTAATAGCCAAACTTACTGGTTTAATGCTCAATACATATGAAATGAGCCTTTCTATATATACACCCCTTCCTGGATACACATATTTCTTCCTTAGCATGTGGTAGTCACAATCTACCTTGTCCTCATTGAATGTTAGGCATTGTGTGTCTAAGAACACGTGTACTTGACACTGGAAGTACCTTGCTATGAAGGCATATGGTAGCTTACACCAAGGGCTCCATGCTCCATCCCTCATGGTGAACCACGCTATGAAAAAGTGTTGGTATACAACGAACTGAACTACCTTTCCAACCACCAAAGGAAACTCCTTGGGGATGCGCCATTCTTCTTCAAAGGCCACGTGGAGCCTATTGTACCACTTCTTAGCCCTTTTCTTGACTGGTTCTGTCATGGATCCTTCACATAGGTATTTTTGAACCACTCTACTCGATGACTTATGCTCTATGGGATACTCCCATATCTTCTCTTTTGGTCCATCGGTCCTCTCGATCTCCATGAACACTAGCAAAAATAGAATAGATCTAGAGATGATCTATCCTCCCGCATACACTTCTTCAATGATAGTTTCTACAATGTAACGTGAAATGTTATAGAATACCCCTTCAAACATATTTTTAGCAATGTGTAACCACATGATATTAACTTGTGACCACCTCTACTAGTCATTTAACTTTGTAATAAGATGTGTGGCTTCTTACACAACTGGATACTTCTTTAGTTTATCTATGTCCATGCTGCATAGACCCTTTGTGTACCCTATCTCCTTTCTGGTCTCCAAGATTGTGTCCTTGTCTATTAAATCATCTTTCAAATATTCTCTTGTGCCCTTCAATCCTGTTACCGTGGAGATTAGCGCAGCTGAAATTTTGGCTTTACGTCCTGCAAAGTAGAAAAAATATTTGTGCACTCTGCTCATGAGCCACTAGTACAAGGGCTCATATTTCCGAAGTAAGGGAGCTCATATAGTTGGTAAAATCCAATCTTCTTCAAGAGTTTCTTTCCAGAATTTTCATACACCGGCATGTCTTTCACGTGTGCATTTATTCATCTTTGTATTTAGCAAGGCATCAAGCTCCTTATTCTCTATGGTACGGTGGTTTTACTCACTCACCTTACTTCTCCTTATGTGAGGATCCCACTGCTGGCCTACGATGACCCCCTATGGATATTACATTTCAGAAAAATTTCTTTTTCAGAGTCATCTTCTCTTCTTCTACGACCACCTTATTCTTTCCCTTCACTCCCGATGCAACTACTTTTTTGGGTACCATTTCTACCTTCTAATCCTTTGTAAATACTCACCTTTTAATTTTTCAATGTGTGAATCAAACCCTAGTTTGATTAATCATCCCTAGGTGAAATAAAGTGCCCTCACTCCTCTCTGTCACCTTGCTTTACTCAAACCCTTCAACACTAGAGGCACAAGCTCTTTTACGCATAGATCTCTTCATCTCGACTAGCTACACACCTTTTGCACCTCAATTCAATCACTTAGCTCTTCACACTTAGCTATTTTTCAAATACTCTTAATAACAATGGTAAAAATGAACTCGCATCCCATCCTTATATAGATTTTAAATTTTTTTGATGCATGTATTGCTCCTTCACCTACCAAATATCCTCTCATTAATTGAAAAATTCCATTCTTTCCATGTGGTACACGTTCACGCCCCAGCTATAACCTTCTAGCATGCCTAACTACCCTCTAGTCACATAATTCCCTTTAGCACGCTTCCTTGCACCTGAGTACCTTGTCACTGCACCTTTTTCTGGTAGTTGTTATGGCCTCTTCTTACCTCGCATTATAATGTCCCTTAATTCATCTCCATCTTTGGTCACTCTTTTTTTAGAAACAATCCTTTGACTTGAAAATCACTGTGTGCACTTATTCCTTTCACCTTTCAATTCTCCTAATCTTGTACTTGGATATCGACAACCACCCAACATTAAAAGTATGTGTAGTCCTTTGCACATAAACATGCTTCATATAGTAATTAGCTTCATGCATGCAAGCATGTTTATTACACAAGAACACTAACTAAATTGAAAAAGAAGGAAATACATATTTGATAACCTAAACTAAATGGCAATACTACCTTATTACAAACACTAAGAGAACTTATTTATAGTAGGGCTTCAGCCTACTCCTGTTAAAGTAACTGGGTAATCATGTTCCATCAAGTTCTTCTAATCGGCAAGCACTGTTTCAAGGATATAAGTGATAACTATTAACATACGGACCCCACCAATGTACCTTAAGTTTTCTTAGATGGCACAAGAACTTAGAGTCATAGAGAAGTACCATTTGTCTAATCTCAAAATTCTTGTCCCTTATGTTTTTGTCATGCCATGCTTTCTACCTAGCCTTTTCTTACTTCTGACTCCAACGTGCTATGGCTCATCACTCATCCAACTTAATTATCTTTTTGATATGTTATTCTAAAGCTTTCTCATCAACTATACCTACAACACGTGTAATATGTAGAGAAGGTAACATGAATTCCATAGGAAGAATAAATTCATTCGAACACTAACTTAAATGGTGTGGCTTTGTTCAATCTTTTTTATGTTGTTCGATATGCCCAAAGTAGTGCAGATATTTAATCATCCCAATGCTTTCTTCCAACATCACATATTTTTTTCATTGTCTGGCTCAAAATTTCGTTAAAAGCCTCAGTAGTTCCATTTTCCTGAGGATGATACGGTGTAGTCTTATGGTGTGCAATCATGAACTCATCCAATAAAATTCTGATTGTCTCATTAAGAAAATGTGTGCCTCTATCAATGGTAAAACTTAAAGGACATCCATACCTTGTAATAATATTTTCCCATAGAAATTGGGTTGTGTTAGTTGGATATTTTGTCAATCCAAAATATGAGGTTTAACCACAGTACATGGGATTAAATCCCTCCTCAAAGACAGGTGAGTCTGCCTATTTATTACTAATCTAAAACACAACAAAAACAATATATACAGTATTCACACTAATCTAACCATTGGGGTTGGGATAGAATCCTAAAATTCATATCCACACTTTAGGAAGATGTCATTTTTATAAATGGATCGGGTCGGAAATATTTACAATAAAAGAAACAAAATGGAAAGGAAATGAGAGGAATGTATTTTCTTTCGAGTAAACACAGAGCAAAAAATAATCATACGAGCTTTAGATCACAAATATAATGTTTGAAATTATTAGGATCATCAAGATGCTAAACAAAGAATAGCTTAAGATCATGAACATAAGAACAATATCTTAAGAAAAACACATCTCACAACACAAAGTTTGCGAAAATAGTATCAACTTCTATTCCTCAAATGATTAAAAGAAAACACAAAGTTTTTCTTCTTCACAATAGCCCCCAATGTTTCAAAAATCTCAACCCTTTGGAATGCATAAACATCCCTTATTTATAATAAAAAGAGTAGAGAGAAAATAGGACAAACCCTATAAAACAGTCTTTTAAAAAGAGTCCTATTTTGCTTGGCTCTCACGCAGGAGACCAAGTCACAATATGATTCAAAAATGTGACGAAACAAAAATGAAAAAGACATGTCAATTTCAAGATTGAAATGACACGTCGCATCAAGACTTAATCTGAATCGTCATCTTTTGCTTCTTCATCTTTCTCTTCCTCCAGCTGAGCCTGTTTGTTCTCGAAATTCTTGGAACTTCCAGATTATACCTTGCATCTCATTTTCATCAGGCGCAGTGGAATGATCACTCAAAACTTCACATGTTTCATGAGTGTCACTGGCACTACCGGGAAGTTTTCTCAATCTTTTGTTGAGTTTTCTCAAGGCCTCCAAAGAATGTTCAATCCTTACAAACCTGTCAATGATTTCAATGCCAAATCCGTGAGCTGGTTCATGCTGAATTGATTCTTGGATTTGTTTGAAAAGATCATCAGCTGATAGGATGCCCAAGTTTCCACTTGACACTTTTGCACAAATTTTCAGCAATTCTTCTTCCAGGTCACTTTTTCCATCAATCAATTGATCTCTTGATTCTCTCAATTTACCACAAGGCTTTGTTGAGAATCTTTACCCTGAACCTGATGGCTTTGGTCAGCTAGAAATGCTTATCCGCATGTGGGATGATGCCTTCTTCTACCAAGAGGCGTGATGGAATTTGCTTTAATACCTGGAGAGCTTCAAAAGTCAAATCAAGGTGTCCAATTTCTTGGGAGAAATCATCATCCATATTTTCTCCATCACTCTGAATATTCCCCAAAGATTGATAGACTCCTCTACACAGGCATCTTGAATCACTTCTTTCCCCTGTTGGAGAAGCCTTTAGGTTCACTCATTGACCACCCTTCCTTTTTTATTAATCTTCTCAATTATAGGCACTGATGAGAAATCGAATCCAATAGGGACAGAGGAAGATGGTATGGATTCAAGGGGTTTTGAGAGCTTAAGTAATACCTCAGTTAACTGCTCCACCTTTCCTTTAAGCTCATCTCTGTTGTCTTTTGTTTCCTTCAATTTCTGGCACAACACGTTTGTAGCATCCCGTGCATCCTGTTGTGCTCCTTCTATTGTCACTTCTCCTAGAGCCACCCTGGTTATCTGATAGTCAGAGGCTGTTATGTCCTCTTTGGTTTTGTCAGTCGCAGGAGTGGTGATCTCTGCAAACTTATGCCCCGAAGCGTCCACCAAAACCCTTGAAACTGTTTTGGGTTTCTTGGCTGATTTAGCAGTAGAAGCCTTGAGTGAACTAAAATCAAAGGCTGGTATGGGTACAATCACCTTCCTCTTCCTCGGAGTTTTCTCGAGTAGCCATTGAGGCGTGTCAGAGGGAGTTGCCACTATTGTAGAAGTTGGTATCATACTTTCAGGGGGAGAGGGATCCACTGGCGGAGTGGGGATAGTTACCAATGTGGTAGTAGATTCAGTAAAAAGAGGCACAGGAGGGGGCATGTTGGTGATTACTTTGGTCCCAGCAGAGAGGGGTGAGAGTCCAGAGAAAATGCTGGCCATGATCAAGAAGTAGATGGGGAAAGAGGAGGTAGAAGTGGTTGTGAAGGAGGAAGCACAGATCCCGACTCCAAAGCCTGGGATGCAAGAGATAAGGTCACTTCAGTTGGGCAGTCAACAAATGGTGAAACTAGAGGCTGGCTTACTTCTCCTTCCAAAGAAATTTCTCCTATTTCTGGTGGTGTTGGTGATTCTGGCACATTCACCGTTTCAACTGGAGTAACAATTGAAGAGATTTCTCATTCTCTTCTCTTCTTGACAAACTTGACCTTTATAGGTCCCTTAGAAGATCTTTTGTCTTTTCCTTTTTGGAGGGCCCCGCCTTTGCAAAGCAACCAACTTTGAAAAATTATCATCTTTAAAACTCATTCCCCAAGAGGCGAGCCATGCTTTGGTGCGTGCAAGAATCAGGGCTGATCTATCTGTAACGGAGGCTTTTTCACTGATAGACCAATCAATAGGTGGGAAAACATATTGATCTTCATTCAATCCATCATAGGAAGGATCCAGAACACTTTCATTATCACTAGTACCTTCTGGTATGTTAGCGAGCTCAAGTGTTTGAATCTCAGCAAGTGTCAATCTGCTATGATCTTTTCTTCGGACAGCAACCTCATCACGTAAATCAATCCTAGATGTCTTCTATGCTTGGCATGTGCAGTGCAGAGTTCCATATGCCTTAAGGACTCCTCGAAAATCAAACCCATCTCGGGGCTTCATGTGCTTCTTTAACTTATCTTGAAGCTCATGAACAACATTCTTGGCTTTCACCACCGTTGAACAAGTATACCTTCCAATAGAAATTGGGAAAGATACGAGCGGCCTTGTGTTTACTCTGTTGGAACTTGTGAAAATCCAACAATTGCCTAACCAACTCCATCAAGATTAGTTTGTCCCCTAGATATCTGGGAAAATGGAAAGGATCCCCTGGGTACATGACTACTCAAAGATATGTGAACTTCTTAAATTGCAAGAAGACACAACCCCATTTTGAAACTTCAGCCCATGCCTCATCAGAG
Source organism: Taxus wallichiana var. yunnanensis (assembly GCA_018340775.1). Classification (NCBI taxonomy): domain Eukaryota; kingdom Viridiplantae; phylum Streptophyta; class Pinopsida; order Cupressales; family Taxaceae; genus Taxus; species Taxus wallichiana. The sequence continues at coordinate 122,949,023 of CM031239.1, forward strand.
ACTCTCATTTTCCTTAGTTCAGGGTTTAACCTGCAAATGTTCTCGTAAAAGAAGGCATCATTTACCCTTCTAAATTGGTCTTCAGACCCTTTTCTTGTCAGCTGAGGAAAATAATGATAAACATGCTCCACTGTCTTGTTCCCCTTGGTGTCCAACCCGGGATAGTTTCTCATGCCGGCTGCTGCATAGGTGACATACGAGGACATATAAAACTTTCCCGTAGACAGGACTGTTGTCATTTGAGAATCTATCTCGTTACTGATAAGAGTACCCCAATCAATTCCCTGTTGATTCTTCTTAATAATGATCATGAACTGGTACATCCATCCTTGGAAAACATTTGATTCAGGGAAACCAAAAACCCGACTCAACAAAGTAATGATATCATTGATTTCCTGAATGAAATCACTTCTGGGAACAAGTCTTGGGAACCTAGAAACAGTTGGTTTGGCTTTGATTAGGAACTTCTTATTCACGTGCTTGATGCAATCCTCCTGATCATTGTCCCAAGCTTTTGGGCTGACTTGAGATCCACATCTCCATATTCCTCAAAATTAGGCAGCTTGAGAAGGTCATCGAAGTAACCTCTGTCCAACTTGATTACAACTTCTCCGCCCGGTTTTTCACAGAACGAGAAGCAGAGTCATAATTGAAGCACAAGCTAAGATGAACTCGGGGCACTGAGTAGACATAGGGAAACCTACTACAAGAGGTAGACCACTGTTAACTATTGATTTCATCCATGGAGTCTGAGAAGAGCTCTTGACCCTATTCCAAAAATCCTCCATATCTATGTTTCCAAGCTCTGTATCCCGGATGTCGTAATTACAGTCAATGTAGGAGGGAGACTCCACCTTCCTAAATTTTTACTTCATCCTCCCTAATTTTTCAGTCTTATCTTGTGATGGACTAGGGTCCAACATGAGGGATTTCAAAGGAGGAGAGTGTCGGAGATCAGAAGGTACTGAACACTTCGGAAAACTTGACACACTGGAGATGTCGGAGAGTTCAAATAACCCAACACACTGGGAGGATGCCAGAGAGTTGAAATAACCCGACACACTGGGAGGATGCCGGAGAGTTGAAATAACCCAACACTTTAAATTTTCTGATATATTGTGGGTTTTGAGCACTGTAAAGCACCCTGCAAAACCCGAGAAGAGGGAATGGGGTGATTGTTGATTTGAAACATGCAAGTTTTTCCTCACTGTTGATATCCCCAATATATTTTTAATTACAATGACAACTTTAAGGAATAAAAAAGTGATAATTCCAAAGGGGTAACCCTAAAACACAAACCTGATTTAGAAAAAAACCCCAAAATGGAAAAGATAAAACCCCAACAACCTTGATAAGAAACTTGGAAGAATTCTTTACACAATTATTCCACAAAAACCACAAACAAAGAATGAAGAAAAATACCTTCAACCAGAACAAGAAATGATCAAAAACGAGCAATGCAATCAGGCACAGAGGTGAGTCGGGTTTGAGGGTTGAAGATGTATGCGCAAAAATCCACAAGGTAAAAAGTACGTCTGGTAAAAATGACATGGAAATCTGAATATATATAAGAAAATTCACATTTAATACACTTCAGTTGACATGTGCCAACTACCCAACAACTCGGCATAAATTCCATGTCAGCATGCTTAGGATATCTGGAAACCCGACACAAAGGGTTTTAGAGCAATTCGGGTTTCGGGTTGCGGGAAACAAGTGACATGAAGCATCATGCTTGATGGTCCTGGGAAACCCGAAACAAAGGAGTAAATCGGGCTTCGGGGATCGGAAGACATGTGACATGAAGCATGTTTTGACAAAGGCATGTTCCGATGCTTGGAAGGTCCACAAACCCGACTCGCCTTACTTGATGTGGGTTTCAGGTTTCGGGAACACACGACATGAAGCATCCAAAACACATGTTGTCTTGCTTGTGAAACCCGAAAACCTGATTATCTCTCTGAAAGGTGATCCTTAGAAAATCAGCTCAAAAATTTCTTAGGGTTATCTCATTTTTGGCATAAACTCAAAAATGAGATAACAAAGCTGCTATAGCCATTATACAGTCCTTTTTAGGTGTTGCTTCTGACCACCTCATTAGATAGTCTATGCAGTTATAATGTAACGTGATCTAGTTCTATGTGCAAGCTAGTGAAATAGGACCCACAAAATCTATAGCCCATTTCTCAAATGGTTTTGTGCTAGTAATATGTCTCAGAGGCATTTCATCTTGTTGACCTAGTTTTCCAAGATGTTGACAATGATCACATGTCTTACAAAATTCCTTATAATATTTATAGAGGGTCTCCCACCATAATCCAATGAGTAGAATCTTACACATTGTGGCATCACGGCATAGTGGCCACCTGCAATTCCACCATGATATTCTTCCATAATATCCGTGTGCTCATGTTCCAATACACAACGATGCAATACCTCATCTCGGCCCAATTTGTACAAGTCACCACTAATTAACATATAAGGTGTGGCACGTATAGCAAGTTGTTTCTTCTCCAAGGATTTCATTCCTTCTAGTGCCATCCCTATTCATAGAAAGACATCAATGTCCTCTAGTTATGATGGCATGTTGTAACCTGTATAACTATGCATCGACATGGTATCCTCAATTTCTTGTGCTTCTTCTCTTGACTGTATTCTTGATAGATGGTCTAGTCTAGAATTACTTTTTCCTAGTTTTACCACAACTGTGAAATCAAATTCTTGAAATAAGAGCACCCATCAACATATGCGCCCTTGTAAAACATGTTTATTTACCAAATAAGTCAATGCCATGTGATTTGTAAAAATGGAATGGTGTAGGTAGTATGTCTTTGGAGAAATTATGCGGTGCATAGATCATTGACAAAGCTTTACACTCGTAGTTATGTAATTCTATTCTACAGAGTCATATTTCTATTAGCAAAACATATAGAATGATAGAAAATACCTTCTCCGAGTTGAGCCAACACTACACCAATAGCCATGCCAGAGGCGTCAACATGTACATGAAATGGTTTGTCCCGTGAAGTAAAACACAAAATAGGTGTGGTAGTAAGTTTCTCCTTGATGTCTCGAATGGGAAATGCTACTTTTCTCCCTAGTAGAATGTACCTTTCCCTTTCAGGAACTCTTCTAATGGTGCGGAAACTTTGGCATAGCCTTTTATTAACTTTATATAATATCCTATATGAATTGAAAATCCATGCACCTCACTTTGACTGGTAGGCTCCCTTAGGCCTATAATGAATACAACCTTTTCTGGATCAACCAACAAACCCTCCTTGCAGATTATGTGTCCTAAAAGTATCCCAAATGGTGTAGAAAATATTCACTTATTAATGTTCAAAGATATACTCAACTATCTACACCGTTCAAACATTAAGTGCAGATTGTCACAGTGATCCTTAACTAATCCATACACCATCCAATCATCTAAATATACCTGTAAGAAGTTGTGAATAAATTCCTTGAATTCTTGGACAACTATGCATGAAAATACAACAGGCACATTTTTCATACCAAAAGGCATTTACAAGATAGGCGAAGCTACCCCATCTCGTAATAAATGTAGTATTTTATTGGTCCTCCTAGGTAATCCAAACCTGATGATACCTAGAGAACCCATATGTAAATGAATAGATTTCACATTCTTCAACTCCTTCTAGTATTTCCTTAGTGAATGACATAGGAAATGGATCAATTACAGATGCAGCATTCAGCTCCCTGTAGTCCACGCATATTCTAATCCATCCATCCTTCTTGATACTAATCACAATTAAACTAACCCATTCTCGACTCGTCTAGGGATTGATAATCCCAGAGACTTCAACATGTTATAAATCTCTTCTTTGACCTTTCATGTAAATTGGGGTTCATTCTATAAGGTCTCTTTCTAACTGGGTGTGCTCCTCTTTAAGCTTTATCTTCATCTCCCCTAATGATTCATGTACACCTTTAAGTTCATGGTACTCCCTAGGAAATAAGTCCTGGTAATCCCTTAGTAACTCTATGATTTTTTCCACTTTAGAGTCTGACCAATAGTCTCCAATTATGGCTTCCTTAGGCTCATTATCTGTTCTAATATTTACCCACTTTGTCTTCATCGGTTCATGATAGGCACATGTGGTTTTATCCACACCGTCCAATTACCTCATGCATCCCTATTGAATGGTTTTCATCCAGATTATCTACTTCTTTGTAATCTAATAAGTAGACTATTTTTCCTTTCTCTTTCTCAAGGAAAGCGGGTTGAAGTAATGTTACATTAGCCTCTGGGTTCTTCATCAAGACACACTCTTGAGTCTTCTTTATCTAATAACTCTGAAGGATTTCTTTAGCCTTAGAACTATCCCTCGTAGTTAAGCACTTGATAACTTTCAATGCTTCTTCCACCAGAGAATTTTTAGAGAAAAAGTCAAATGTCTGGGCCATTCCTATAATTAAATTATATCAATTTCCAGTTTCTCTATGGAGTTCTGCATATACATACCAAGCACGTGCACAACCTTATAAAGTAGAATACAAACAGTGCACCCATAGTGAAGGTAGTAAAGCTTCTTGACCTTCTGTCCAAAGTCTCTCACACTTCTAAACATGGTGCTGAACAAGATGATTACCATGATAAGTACTTATTTGAGTAGGTGCATTACTCCTAAATAACCTAGTAGTAAGAGCAATACCAATGTCATTCCATCCAACAAGATTATCCCTATGGACCAACCACCAGTGTGCTACTATCCCACATAGTGTATATGCTAGTATATTTCTTATTTCTAGTGGGTCTATCCATTTTTATTCCATGGTGTGCACGGATACCATGAGATCCCCTTCTCTTGTGTAACAATGTATTGAGTTGTTAACCATCCTCCTAAAATAATGTGTTTTTGTGCCTCGAGGAAATATGCTCTTCACTTTACGCCCTACCAACTCATAAGTGTTGTGAGCCCAATTATCACAAGAAAAACTTGTATTATCGCTAATAGATTGTGCATCCTCCCACTTTGAATTAGTATGTTGGTTGGTTAAATCATCTCTCGGATCCTGTATGACACATACATAAATCCTATTCAGATCTTCTTCACATTTGGGCTCAACATAGGGCACAAATTTTCCATTTGTTAAAGGGATAATAACTCTATCCTCTTTGTTTTCAAAAAGGATATAGCCTTGTTGAACTAAAGATTAACATTATTTGCATAGCACCAAGTATGCCCCAATAGATCACGGGAAGCTATCCGACTCTCTGCCAAAGACCAAAACTCAAAGTCTCCAAAGTGAACTTGGCTCCTTGTATGGTAATGGATGCATCCTTTAAAACTCTAATGGGAGTGGCCTTAGTCCGATTATCCATGAATAACACATTAGAGGATGAATGTAATGGGGTCTTCCCATTTTTACCCATGCATCTAAGGTGTTGTACTTCTATAATATTAACCAAGTACAAAGGCACATGGGTGTACACAAGGTCCTAGTTATGGAAAGGCACGCAAGGAAAAAGCACACGATAGAAAGATTTAAGGAAGCACATAGCTCATGCGATGTGTGAAAGGAGGCTCAAGACTTAGTCAATTTGGGCACCCAAGGTAGAACACATGAAAAGCATGATCGGTTGCACACGGATAAGATGCCACTGCAATAGGCTGGCCCAGAAAGAGCATGCCCTGGATGGAATCTTCTAGAAGATCATCATGAGATGGAGTGGAAAGCTCAGGCTTGGAGGAGCATGCTCACATAAAGGACCACATTTGACACTTGGCACCAGATCTGAGGGCACTGGAAGGTGAGTTGGTAGCGCAGGAGAATTATAAATACAAGTTCCTATGGAGTAAAGAAGGAGAGAAAATATGTAGAAGTAAGAGGTATAGCGGGTTAGAGAGTGAGCGGGGCTCTACAGAATTACTGTGAGGGGATATTTGCATTAAGGAAAGAATGCACTAAGCATGGGATTGTAATTTTTCTTTTTCTGTTAGCTTAGCTACATACATCCAGTGATATGCATGACTACGGTCTACTCTCCGTAACTCTGTAATGAATCAATGAATATAATGAGGTTACTGTTATATACTGAGACATGGATATCAATGGTTTAAATTCAAATTTCTCTCATATGAGTTCTCTTTCCTTTCATGCTATGTATAAATTCTTATATAATTCTTTCTGTCAAAATGCATGTTCTTGATTCTATTAAAATACTCTTGGCCGACGTGGATCTGCAAGGACCTAGAGGCCATTCTAGGCCCTATGGTTCTTGTTTATCTTAACTTCCTCTTGATAACTCTTACACTACTCATAGATGATGCTCCCCACTAAAATCACATAAAAGAGAGAATCAATACCCGCACATGCCTCGGGTGAGTGTTCAGCCTGCTAGGTGATATGTCGATGCACATGGGGTTCCTTCCTTTTATTATGGGGTAAAACCGACTACATCTTGTTTTTGTTGGTAGGACCTCTTTTCAAAGTTGTAGTGGGATATAACATACATCATGATGTGTGTAATGAGTAATGATAGAGTGGTTAACATTGGATAATGTTGAATCGTGGTTTAAAAGCATGGAGGATGAATTTTATTGGAGATACAACACTAGACCTGAGTTTAATACACGTAGATGGGTAGAAGAGAACCTCTACCATGATCTATATGAGACCTTCTTATGTTGCTTCCTAGTAGAACTATATGAATGGATTTTAGCCTATATGTCTAGATTGAGTTGGCATTATGGATCACATGTATGGGCCAAAGAAGACTACCAAAGGTTGTAGGATGCAGATCTGATGTGGACCTATGTTGTAGATCATTAGTGGAGAGGAGTATTGACTAGTTACACTCTAGAATACACCATTTCCACATATTCTTGTCTGGATGTTGCTGAGTTTGAATTTTGAGAACCTAGAGGAATGATTCTATGTGCTATTCCTCTAGTTATGAAGATATTGATGGTTACCATGAGTTTAGAGACTTTCCCAATGGTCGGATAAACCATTTCGAGTGCTAGGTAAGGGAGATTTGGTGGAGGAAGATGGAAGATATCATGACAAAAAAGAAGAGGAAGAAAGACAGCTCAAGTATAGTGAATCATGTGAAAGGGAGATTACTAGATGATGTGAGGCTTCCATGGTGATGGATCTATGGAGCAGATGTTGTGGGAAGGATTTAAGGTTCACATGGAGGACGTGGAACTTGAGCAATCTTTGCTACCCCATCTTGGCAAGCGCATGAGGGAGACTCCTTTGGCTTCCACGGTGAGAGTTCATCACATGGATAAAGGAGTGTAATTGGTGCATATCTCGAACCCACCCGGTGATTGAGCCCGGTGCTTAGTTTTCCTAATCTAGGAAGGAGTGTTATGAACTAGTTGATATTAGTGGAAGAGACAAATCCACACTGGGAGGTATAATTTTTGGTTCCTTCTTCTATGGTTGCAAATATTCCAAGACTTGGATGAGTCTTTGGACAAGGGGCAAGTATACAAGCTTTCGGTCTCGCATCAGGGAGTGGCATGGTAAAAAGTAGTGGTAGTGGGGTGCTATCATAGAACATCGACACATAGTTCAGTGGGACCATGGGGGTGCTTGACACGGCTCGTATAGGCCCTATTGAACCCCGGTGGTTCTAATGGATCCGGTGGCTCTAAAGGCACAGGACCCAATGGACCTGGTGGATTAGGTGGTGGAGGAAATACTAGTGGGAACCAAGGATCAGGCTCGAGAGGACAAGGACCCCAACCACCACCTCAATTATTCTTTGAAATGTCTCTGCATTTTCTAGATTACAGGGGCATTGAGGATGCAGTGGAATATGTTCACAAATGTGAGCTACTATGGCATGCAAAGCGTATCACAACCCAGAATGAAAGGCTAGTCACTTGCGACCACATTACAAGGGCACGCACATAGCTAGTATAGAAAGTATGACCCTCATCAAACGGTGGTGGACTATATTGCCTTAAAGAATGCATTCTTGGTAGAGTTCCACATTCTTGAGTTTGAGAGAAAAGCATTAGCACTTTGAAGGAGATTCAACAAGGAATGACAGAGAGTGTGCGGGAGTATGATGCACACTTTAAAACTCTCTTGTCTAAATTATCATATGATATCCATCCTTCTTAGCATGCATAATGGTTTTTGGAGGATTGATCACCCTTTTTAGAAGGTCCTTGTATCATAAGACTTTTACATACCCACATGAAGCATTGGAAGCTGCCTTACACAACGAGGCTATTGGTAGTATTGATATTGGCGTTACCCCATTCTTAGAGGCTCAGATTACTACTATGGCCAAACAGTTGGAAAAATTATGTATGAAATCCATCCATGAGACTCACAGTGATTTGTGGTGCACAAATTATGAAATAGAGGGGCATGTAAAGGATAATATCCCCAGAGGATGGTACACACTATGACAATAGATTGTGAGATCTGTCATGGGGACCATGATGCAAGTAGATGTCCCTTGCTGCAGTGTGTGATCAGGAAGAATGTATCTTGTTATTGCAAAATTTTCACCTCCACAACCCATGATACTAAGGACTATAGGCTCATTGATCAGATCCATGAGGCCATTGATCATGGGGTGTGCCAAACATTGCTAGTGGTTCTAAAAATGATGATCACCGTTATGAAGAGTGCACACATGGAGGTGTGCATGGAAGAGGTTTTTGAGAAGGATTCTGTGGTCGAGGTAACCATGGAGGAGGAAGAAGTGAGTTCCCACACGGAACATGTTTCAATTGTGGATCTATAGAACATTACAAATGTGAGCTCCCACTGACTGTTGTAGTGCTCATGGTATGGAATAAGCATAAGTATAAAGAGTGTCTAGAATTATTTGAGCATATGAATTAGCAGCACGGAAGGAAAAGGGGACTATGATGGTTAGTGTTAAGAAGGTAGACATATAGTGGATGCCTCAGGTAACACGAGATGAAGGTTTGGAGCCTATCTTGGTAACAACAAGGGTAGAAGCCATGCACGCAAGGGAGGTACCAAGACAAAAGACCCTAGTTACAAGGAGAAGTTCGTTCATGGAAAATATCTAGACCCCGCGCATCAGAAGGAGATATATCAGGACACCATGGATGTTATTCAAAGCTTACAAGGGGAGATCCAGTGTCTAAAGGAGCAATCCAGGAAGGAGGAACAAGGAAGGAGAGTCGAGATGTAAAAGGATGACCTGGATGAGGTCAAGGAGGTGTGTAAAATGCTAAGGTAGGAGAACATCATTCCTTTGCTAGGATCCTGGTTGAGAGAGAAGGTACCATGCACTAGAGAAGAGCACAAGAGATAGGTCTTGCATGTGAACCTTTCCCCTCATAGCCTCAACTATGACAAGGAGATTACATTGAGTGTATTTGTAGAGCGATGGATCCCTGAGCAATATCCTCATTGACATAGGTGTAGAGGTTAATGTTCGACTTTAGATGCATGGCATCGATGGGGAGACCTGCATTATAGCCATCTTCGAATGTGTTATATATGGAAAAATAAAGTAAGGAAATTCCCATCGTGTCTTGAAGGATGTAACTATTACTATCCAGGAGCCAAGTTTACTGGGACTTGAAGTCTTGGTGCTCACCGAGGTAGATAATTTCCCAAAGACTACTTGGGTGCCCTTGGTGTTACAAAAATAATGTAGACCTTCGGTTCAACAAAGGGTACATTGGCTTCGAGAACAAGGAGGAATGCATCATTATACCCATGGTTGATGTGAAGTCAACACCCTATATTGAAACATTGGGAGAAGAAGTTTTGGAAAAGATTTATGTGTACTCAATCGAGAGACCGAGATAATACACCCTACTAATAGGGTTATCTAATTTATATATCCTTAGTTAGTGAGTGATACTACTAGTTTGGCATGTGAAAATTGGGTGCATGGAACTTATGAATTAATGGGATGGTAGTTGAGAGGGTTAGTGACCAAGGTAACAAAGGTGCACACGGTTAGGCACATTAGAGGAAAGGAATTGCCCAAGTATTTAGGAGGAGCCTTCCCGAGATCTTTCTGCAAGAGGTAGAAGCTCGGTGGAAACATGAGAAGGAATGGAGGAGATGTTAAGTTATTTCTTGCTTGGCGCAGTAGCTCGGTGGTGGGCCACACATCGGGAGAGCCTTTTAGAATTATGCGAGGTAATAATTACTCTACCTGCGTCGATTTTCTAGGAGTAATGTACCCACCATCCTCAAGGACTACTATGGGATGGAGCCTACCTCTTTCTATATCCAAGAGTGTGAACGAGTTTAGAGAGAAGGCGTGGAATCCTTGCCACAATCCCTCTGGGTGCACAAGTTGTATTCTACAAAGATAGGGTTGTGCACGCGCATGGTACATTCATTCGAAGACATGCCATAAAACAAGGAATTAGAAAGAGCTTGCGGTGACCTTATCCAAAACTTTGAATATCAGAGTACCAAGCCATCAATTGATAAGGCCTTGTAGGGTATCAAGTTCCTTACCATGGGGGATAGTGCTAGGATGGAAGATAGGTTGTTGGAGTTACTAGGTGAACCAGGATTGGAGGTGCATTTTGAAGAAGTTGAGGAAATAGAATAGTTACAACTTGAGTGCACGTGTTTGGAAAAAGAGAAGGGAAAGTTGGTATATGTGATTAATGGAGAGGAATCAGAAAGCTTAGATGTTAGCCATTTTGTAGGGATGCACGAGGTAGTGGACAGTGTAGATGATCACGTACGTGCCTACCATGAGCCTTTAAAGACAAAGAAAGTTAACATCGGCTCGAAGAAGAACCTACAAAAGCTATTATTGGGGATTACTAGACAGAGAAGGAAGTATCAAAAATCATTGATCTGTTGTGTGAATTTGAGGATTTCTTTCCGTGTGGGTATCATGAGCTCAAAGGCGTTCACCACTCCTTGGGGGAAATGAGATAAAGTTGAAGGATGGTGCGTGCTTGGTTAGGAAAAGGCTGCATGAGATGAATCCTAATTTACGCGTGAAGGTTAAGGAGGAGATAGAAAAAATTATAGCTTCGTGATCATTAAGGCAATGGAAGAATCGAGTAGATAAGTCTCGATGGTAATCAACATCAAGAAGGATGTGTAGATTATAATTTTTGTGGATTATAGGGAATTAAACATAGTTTGTTTCATTGATCCATTCCCAATCCCCTTCACCTGAATAAATTTTGGAAGGAGTCACTTGGGTGCAAAATCTACTCCTTTACGGATGGATTTTCGTGGTACCACCAAGTCTAGATTGCAAAGGAAGACCAGGAGAAGACAAGTTTCACCACCGAGTGGGGAATTTTCACATATAAGGTCATGCCCTTTGGGTTGAAGAATGTGCCAGATGTCTTTTTGTGCATAGTGATGTAAGCATTCCAAGACTTCATCCATAATTTTCTTTAGGTCTATTTGGATGATGATCAACAATATATGGTCTCGGTTAAAGACCATTGTGACAATTTGAGGTTAATGTTTGTGAGGTGTAGGCGGTTGAGGATATCCTCAACATTAAGAAATGTGTGTTTGCTACACCCTTTGGGACTTTATTGGGGCATATCATATGTAAGGAGGGCTTGCTTTAGTAGATCCCGCTAACATTGTAGTTATTGTGGGGTTAAGGAGCCTACTAGACAGAGCGTAGTACATGAATTCCTTGGGCATATGGGATATTACAGAAAATTCATCAAGGGATATGCCAAGATCGCTATGCCGTTAGAGGAGTTTCTTAGACATAAAAGTTCCTTCCATTAGGGAGAGGCGTAGCAGAGGGCATTTGATACATTAAAAGATAGGATTATTACCGCACCTATTTTACAGTTTCCCTCTTGGGACAAACCCTTTCATGTTCATGTAGATGCCTCAAGGACTACCATTGGAGTAGTGCTTACACAACTAGGTGAAGGGATTATTGATCATCCTCTCTATTTTGTAAGCATGAAGATGACACCAGTAGAGTAGAATTATACCACAACCGAGCATGAGGCATTGTAAATGATCTATGCGCTCTTCAAGTTTCAAAAATATCTATTGGCAACACCCTTTGTGTTTTACACCGACCACATGGCATTGAAGTATTTATTAAACAAGCCTATTCTACAAGGGCACATCTGTCGATGGGTGTTGTTGTTTCAAGAATTTGAATTCACCGTTGTAGTAAAACTTGGGAAAAGAAACTATGGGCTTGATCATCTATCAAGAATTGATTCAGGGGAGGATGCATAGAGTATTGAGGAAGCAATGCTAGACATGTAATTTTTAGGTTATGGCATGCGCCCTCAAATTTAGAGGAGATTGTGGTATTTTTAAAGGAAGGTGTGGCATCGGATGGAATGAAGGCATTGGAAAAAAATTAGTTGGCCATATGCGTCGTGCCCTAAATTTTAATCAGTGGAGACTTATACAAGTTGGGATGTGATAAAGTTTTACACATGTGTGCCTTAGACCTTGAACACCTGGCCATCATGGAGGAAGCACACGGAGGAAGTACAGGTGGGCATTATGCGGGTGATGCCACCGCATGCAAGATATTAATGGCATGTTTATGGTGAGAAACCTTATACAAGGATTGTAGAGATTATTGTAAAGTGTGTGACCATTGTCAGCTCATTGGTAAGCCAGGAAGGAGAGATGAAATGCCTTTACACCCTATTCCTAGCATAGAACCTTTTGAAAAGTGGGAGATAGACTTTTTAGGACCTATTACACCGACAACGCAGAGGACTAGGTCACGTTATGTCATCCCTTGCATAGATTATCTCACAAGGTGGGTAGAGGCATCCCCAACTAAAGATTTCATGGCAGTAACAATAGCAAGGTTCTTGTGGGAAAACATTATCACAAGGCATGGATGCCCTTTGAGTCTGACCCGTGATAGGGGTACGCATTTCTTGAATGAGACCGTGAGGATCCTGCTATCTTCATTCATGGTGGCTCATCACAAGACTATTCCATATCACCCACAAGAAAATGGAACCGTGGAAGCATTCAACAAAATATTGAGTCATACCTTGACCAAGATTTGTGATGTCGAAAGACTTGATTGGGATGAAAAAGTATCGGCAGTATTATGGGCTTATATGACAACATATAAAATACTAAATAAAGCCACACCTTTTCGCGCCATTTTGGGAAGTTAAAAGTCCATTGGTTGGGTTCTTACACAATCTCATACATCCTTGATTCGGGTGCATGCCAGTTACAAGCACTCGATGGGACAAAGTTGCTTGGACACTTTAATGGTAGTAGGCTAAAGCTCTACTATAAATAAGTCTTCTTGGTGTTTGTAAATAAGGTAGTTTTGCAGTTAGTTTAGAAGTTTCCTTTATGATTTTTCCTCTTCTTATGTTTCCCTTTCGTGTTGTTGTTTTGTTTTACACCTTGGGTGATGGTAACCTTATTGCTATTTTGGAGACTCGTGAGTGCATAGAGGAATATGGTGGAGAAAGGTGAAGAAGCACGTGATCAAAGTACCAAGGAAGTGTTGAAAAGCCTTGTTGAAGTAGTTGGGTTGAGAGAGGTATATAAAAATAAAAATGGAAGAATGGTTGTTGTTAGGGTAAAAGCTACTCATAGATCCCATGTAATGAGGAGGAGAAAGCACATTTAAAAGCAACATGAGGTAGGCAAGAGCAAGGATCGGGATAGAAGAAGTGCCTTTTTCATGGGTTACATGTGTGCAAGAGTCTCTTGTCGAGTTAGATTGGTTTGCGCTGCAGGAAGGTTAGAGGCATTTTTTGCGCAAGTTGGGTGTGCAAGTGAAGGCATCAAGATGGGATTTGTTTGAAAAATATACATTAACCGAGAAAAGTATGGTGGTAGGTGAAGTAGCATTTAATGATCGAAAAGAGAAAACCATAAGTAGAGGATCAATGCACTCTCATTTTTACTTTGCGAAATAGAAGAGTTGGAGATATAAGTGAGTTAGACAAACCAGGGGCTTTCCAGATTCGATCGAGTGAAGGAAGATCTGTGAGATTGAAGCAGCCAATTTGAGATTGTGAACCAGAAGGAAGGGGTTACATGGGCATGGAAAGAATTGAAGAGGCACTTTGTCTTGTGGAGATCGATCCTAGTTAGGGTTTGAAAACTAGGGCATGGGTTTAGAAGAGTTATATCACGGATTTGAGATCAGAGGATTGGAGGAAGTAAAACAGAGTAACAAGGAGAGAATTGGAGTAATAAAAATACCCCAACCATGGCACCCAAGAAAGGAAAGGGCAAAACCAAGGCTAAACAACCGTAACCCGTGGTAGACACAAATGAAGAATGGTATGCAGATAAGCAATACCTAGATGGGGTGATGATGGGGAAGGAATGGGAATCCCATTTGAGAAGTGTACCTATTAGTGACTATATTCACCACACGAACAAAATAGAAAAGGAAATGGTGTTATAATTGGTACACCCCACCAAAAAAATGAACACTGAGGGTTTGCCTATATATGACAATGACATGAAGGTTAAAATGGAGAAGGCAGGGGCTATTAAAATTCTATGAGCTGCCTTATTTTGGAAAGCGAACACCCGTAGCTGGTTGATGTGATGGGTGAATGAAGATTACTTCCACTTTTCTCGGGGCATAAGATGCACGTAACTCCCGATTGATTTCACAATTTACATGCCTCATATGCGAGGGAGATAGCCTAGAAGACGACCATGGTGACAAGGAGGCCATTCAAGAAATCACACTGAGTATGCCTGTAAGAAAGGGTCGCTGTATTATGACATTTTAGACATCAAGGACCCTGTAATGAAAATGGTTGTGCATCTGGGGACTAAGCTAAATGGCCAAGAAAGGTGGACATAGGTCAACAAACCTTGGCTACATGTCTGCAGGAATATTACAGAGGGAACTATATACAACCTATCCATGTACATTGCTGAAGAAATTGTCAGTTTCTCAAAGTAAGGGGATAGGATTCTCTTCAGAAACATCTTGCTCACCATTGTATTCGTAGAGATTAGAGTGCCTAACACCCTAGATAATTTTGTGTGGGAGTACCAGTTGAGGATCCTTCACCTGCGAAGAGGTTCGAAAAATATGCTTGTGATACAATGATGAAACCCCACAAGGCGTGGCTGGAAAAATGGTAAACACACCCGAGGAATGAATTTGAGGCGAATGGAGAATCCTCGAACAACTCCCAATAGCCACCGAGGGAGAAGCTAAATTCACGCTTATCAACACTACTTCCTAGGAAGATTCAAGTTGATAGATGATTTATGGAGCCCTTGGTGCAAGCTCCCTTCGCATATACTTGCTCAATACTTCAAGCGGGGTGAACATATTTAAAGAGTCAAAGAAGCTAAGACCGGGCCCTGGGTAGTCTAGATCGGGAAAATAGGGAGATGAGGAAGAATTTGAATTACCTCGGTGGCAAGCACATGTACATAGAGAAGTACGTGTCACACGAGATTTAAATGACAAGGTTGATGATGTTACCTATCACTAGAGGATCAGCGACGCACATGTACTTGTGCATAAGGCTGAAGTTTGAGAAGGGTGCATATCTAGAGAATGAAGTCTCCATACCTAAAGATCCCTTGGGCAAGAAGAGGCCCATGTCGAAAAGAGAGGAAGAGATGGAGAAGCACCAAGTGTTCCGAATTCTCGGATAGTAAGCATGCCATCCACAAGCACCAAACCAGCACTTACATACAGAGAAATAAATATCTAGTGAAGGAGAAGACACTAGAGGTAGAGGCACCTAGGCAACCTATCTCTAAGGAAGAATCACTTGAGGAAGAAGATAAGGCCAAATCCCCTGATCAAGAGCTACCTCTCGGGAAGAAGTAGAGGATGGATAAGGAAGTCGACTCGAGAGGTGACTGACAGCTTGGAAAAATACATGGGTGGAAGAGGGGATGAAAGTGAAGAAGATGGCGGTAGAGAAGAAGAAGAAACAGAGAAAAACCAAGAGCCCCGTGTGGTTAGCATCTATGACTCAAAGGAGGAGAGTGAAGATGAGGAGTAGGAGTTTGTATTCACATGGCGTAAGGGTATAGAAGATGAGGAGGATGCCAAAGACATGGAGGATGAGGAGGTTGCCAGGAAATAGGAGGGAGGGAGCCATAAATTTTACAAAGGAGAAGATGGCAGAGGTGGCAGAGAAAGAAGCATAGAGTATGCTTGAGGTCTTGGTAGACCAAGAATGGAGCACAACAGACATAGTGCTAAAGGAGGGGAAGGAGGAGGAGGAGAACATTGAAAAAGAACATGATGGTCAGGAGGCCTCGCTCTGACAAAGTAAGCTTCCCCAAGGGTGAACGCTTGAGTAGAAGGACTCTTGATGTAGAATAAAGACCTATGATGAGCTATGTTGATGACACAAGGAAGGTGTTACATGCGCAATTCCAGAGCACCATACCCACGGAAAGGCTCATAGCCATGGGGTCTTTTGAGAAGGACAACGCATACCCTTGAACCAAGAAGATGCTCTCTTGGGCGTTCAAGTCTCACATTCTTGAGCTAGACTTTGAAGTCTACCATGAAGCGCTCATCACCTCGCTAGAATCTAACACCGTCAATCCCTTAGTGAATCTCGGGGGATCTTGGACGAGAAAGTGTGTAATGCATTGAACAAGGTCGCGATCAAGGTGAGGCTAGATTATTCACGTGTAATGATAGGATTATAATATCGGAGGCAAAGTTAGGGAAGAAGGAGGAAGAAGCTGGGGGATAAGGCCAATAGTTTAAAAAAAAGAAGAAGCGATTAGTGCACAGCTAAGGCACGAGTTAAGGGAAGAGAAAGTAAAGGTGCAGGAAGCTTACAAGAAAATGGAGTCTATCACAGGCACCATCCTCATGAAGCACCAAGACTTAGCGCCACCCACACAGAAATACTCGTCCCTTCTGGAGTGTATAGAATATCTAACATGCGTCCTCACCACGGAGAGATGACCCTTGGCCTTGGAATCTACTGAAGAAGTGGTCATGTGCTTGAAATAGGAAGAGCAGTTGAAAGTGGTAGCACTCATTGCCACGTACAACCAAGTACTCACAGAGGTTAAGGTCACTTCCCGGTTTGCAGAAGTCACATATGATATATGCGTAAATAGAGATAATGTGGGAGCTCCTTGGTCACCACACTTGAGATGGAACTAAAATAATTCAAAGAAAAGAACAAGGGGAATAGGACAGAGAGAGAGACAAGGTTCCGGGCCGAAGTAGAGAAGAAATCGAGAGGTAATTGAGGCCTTAAGAGGCTCAATTAAGGCTCGGCTAAAGTAACTATACCCCGAGATCACTAGAAAGATGGAAAAACTTGAGGACTTGGGCAAAGATATGGAGCAGATTGTGGATGTTTTGGGCACCCAAGGGGTTGGCCTGAGTTTTGATGAAGTGATCACCCTAGTGGGAGACCTCTCGCCGAAGGCACGGGGAGGTCAAAGTGTGGAATAAGCTAGAGGTAGACCTTCGTAAAGATTTTCCTAGCTTGTTGAGTTGATGTCCCCCATTCTTAATTATTTTACCGATTCTTTCATTCCTTATTCTTTTCTTTGTAAAGTATAACGTTATTCATTAGTTCCCTAGACAACATGCCTCTTGGTTAAGTGTTTAGAGACAGAGAACATACAGTAGTGTAGGGTGATGTTGGACCCTATAAAATTAACCAAGTATAAAGGCACGTGGGTGCGTGGGGTCCCGATTATGGAAAGGCATGCAAGAAAAAAGCACATGATAGAAAGAGTTAAGGAAGCACATAGCTCACGTGACATGTGAAAGGAGGATCATGACTTAGTCAATTTGGGCACCCAAGGCAGAACACATGGAAAGCATGATTGGTTGCACATGATAAGATGCCAGCCTGGCGATAGGTTGGCCTAGGAAAGACAATGCCCCACATGGAATCTTCTAGAAGATCATCATGAGATGGAGTGGAAATCTTAGGCCTAGAAGAACATGCTCACATAAAGGACCACATTTCACACCCGGCACTAGATCCGAGGGCACTTTGGAATGTGAGTTGGCAAATACAGAGAATTATAAATACAAGTGCCTACAGAGTAAAGAAGGAGAGAAAATATCTAGAAGTACGAGGTATAGTAGGTTAGAGAGTGAGCGGGGCTCTGCAGAATTACTATGAGGGGATATTTTTATTCAGGAAAGAATGTAGTAAGCATGGGATTGTAATTTTTCTTTTTCTGTTAGCTTAGCTACATACATCCAAAGTGATATGCATGACCGTGGTCTACTCTCTGTAACTCTTTTTAATGAATCAATGAAGATAATGAGGTTACTTATTATATAAAGACATGGATATCAATGGTTTAAATTCACATTTCTCTCATATGAGTTCTCTTTCCTTTCATGTTATGTATGAATACTTGTATAATTCTTTCTGTCATAATGCATGTTCTAGATTTTGTTAAAATACTTGGTCCAAGTGACTGCAAGGACCTAGAGGCTGTTTCGAGCCCTATGGTTCTTGTTTGTGTTAACTTCCCTCCGAAAAACTCTTACACTACTCATAGATGATACTTCCCGCTAAACTCACTTAAAATAGAAACTCGGTACCCACACATGCCTCGGGTGAGTGCTCAACTTTTGTTGGGTGATAGTCGGCGCGCATGGGGTTCCTTCCGTTTATAATGGGGTAAACCGACTACACAAGGTAACAACATTGACTTCCATTCCTCGTATCAATAAGTATATTATTCAATAGCCATCCATCCACAATAGCATTCGAGTTATTTCCTTGTCATAATCTAGGCTATGAGGGGGAAGATTCACATGTAGGATCTATCATCTAGTCTCAATACTTGCACATGGAGTGTTTCCTTTTAACCAACTCCCTAACAGTGGAATGATATTTTCCTGGTGCAACATTTTACACACTTCCCTCAAGTCATCTATATCAGTTTGGACCATCTCTGATGCTTTCTTTTGCTCCTTTAAGTACTATATCTCACCCTGAAGATTCCTTAGAACTTCCATGGTTTCCTGATAAACCTCCTTCTGATAGGCAGGATCTGGGTACTGTGCATGAAGAACTTATTTCGTTGTAATCTTTCCCGGCACGTGCTTCTCAACATGGGTCGTGATATTTACTTGTAGTGCCTTAGATTCTTCTTCCATCTTAGGCATATATTGATTTTCCACAGAGAAATGTATCCTAACCATCCATGCGCCTTTGTTTTCTTGTTTATGTTGCTTACTCATATGCTCATATAATTCCATGAACTCCTCATAGCTATGGTTCTTTCCACATAAAGAACATGCAATATTCTGAGGACATTCACACCTATAGTGATCAGAAATCTGCATGTATAACATGTTCCATGAGGAAACTCACTTCTTCCACTACCACGGCCTCATCCTTTGAATTCACTACGGTATCCTCAACCTTTGCCACGACCACCTTCAAAATGCCCTTCATTCCAATCATAGCATGCCTGATTGTGCTCCCGATCCTGATGCTCATTCTTGCCTTTATCTGAAACTCCTATCTATCATACACCAATATCTATAGCATCATGTTTTTTCCAATCAGTCAATATTCTTCCATGTTATGAGTCCGCTGAGACTACAAATTTTACAAAAGTAGCTTGAAACATTCTTCCTTATTGTGTGTTGTAATAATGGGAAATGGCTAGCATCATGGTTTAAATGGAATATTTCACAATCCATCAGCAACGAGCATACCATTTTGCAAGGACAACTATCCTTTGTGTGACCTTCTACTTCAATTTATGTGCAACAAAATCCCGTGCGCATCTCATGTGCTAAATTTTCGATAGTTTTTCCCCTGCTTTGTTATAGCTACTATTTGTGCTTCTAAAAATGGGCTCACCCCTGTATCTATGCTTCAAAATTTCTCAAAGATGCAAGGATTCTTCAAGTGCTTCATGTGGATCAATGTATGTCTTATGTGATAATGCCCTCCTAAAAGGGGTAATCAAGCCCCCAATGAACCATTGTGCATGTTGGCTTGCATGTATGTCATAAGAAAGCTTTGATAACAACATTTTAAATTGTGCATCATACTCCCTAACACTTTTAGTAGTGCCTTTCTTAATATCCTTGAGCGCACTTATAATCTTTTGCTCAAACTTAGGGATATGAAACTCTTTAAGGAATGCATCCTTTAAAGCTATATAATCTACGCAAGTCTGATCAGGGTCAAAATTTATGTACTAGCTGTGTGTGCACCCTTATAACATAGTATCAAATTGGATTTCCCTACGCTCAGAAGCCGTGATTCCTTTTGCGTGCCACAATATTTCACACACATTCACATGTTCAATAGCATCTTCTATGTCCCTATACTATGGAAGATGAAGAGACATTTCCATGAAAATATTCGGGGTTGGTGCGGACCTTGCCCACTTGATCCGTAACCTCCCGTGTTTCTCCTACCTCCTAAAACTCCAGATCTACCTATACCAGAGCTACCTATGCCTCCTGATCTTGAACTTGTAGCTGGGATTAGACCAGAAGATGTACTTCCCTATGTCCCAATAGTAGAACTGAAATTTACCCCCGATAGTTTGCGAAGCATTACTACTCCTTAAGTCAATCAAAAATTTACGTGCTTGTATTCTATGTTGATGATACACCCGAAAAGGTACTCCCATATAACAACGAATCCATTTGTGTTTCCATTGATGTGCCTCTTATAAGACTCGCTCCTACTCTCCCACTACTTGAACTAGCTTGTTGACTGCTTATTATACTAGATGCTGAAAAACCAAATGCAAGGGCAAGGTTACTAGGTGGATTTAGATGCCTTCTTGCAGCCCTGTAGTCTCTCGCCGGTGTGCTTCTACGTGATGCCGAGGAAGGATCCTGTCATGCTTTCCAAGATGGGGAGTTACACGATTCTTTGGCTCCATGTCTTCTATGTGAGCTTCAAATCCTTCATGAGTCATCCCTCTCCTCAACACCATACTTTCTGTAATGTTATGTTGCTTCTCTATCTCCCTCTTGTGCACCTCATTATACTTAAGCCACCTTTCGCTCTCTACCTTTCGCCACTAGGTCTGCCATATTTCACCAAAATTGCACCTACCCCTACACATGGTGAGGTTTAGTTATCCATCAGTTTACTCTCTAGATTCAATGTTACCATCGGGATCTTGATCCCCAATGGAATTCCTTGTACGTAAGCTCTCCTTTGATATTGTAAGAACTAGAATTTAACTCCCTCTAGACACAAATAAGTGGAAATGGAGTATTCTAGGATATTACTATTCAAGACACCACCGAACTACATATCCATAGCTCAAGTCCAAATCAAATCAAAGCATAATAAAGGGCCTGGAATTCTTCCTATGTCCAAAAATGTGTGTGATACCTCCATTTCTTCTTAGATTCATAAGCAATCAGCCAATCGTAAAATTCTACTGAAATATAGCGAAAAAGCTCTCATATAAACTGCCAATCAGATTCTATTCCAACCATATGCATGTGTTAAACTCAGATCTAGTGTTGAATCATCATGCATATTCTTCTTCCATATCATGTATCCATTCTTCAACACTTTCTAAGGTCAACTGATATGTCTTCATCGTGAACCATCCTGAAAAAAACTCAAAAAGAATTCCCGACAACGGAACCAATGATGTAGCCTATAATTCAATAGTACAAACCCAATCAAATCCTAGACACTTTATCCCATCACTCAGCCTAGATTGAGAGCTCACCTAAAGTGCACAAAGGTACCAAATCCCTCTTTAGGGTTACTTTTGCATGATATTAGCATGATGAAGACTTAACACATACAGTTCCATTACTAACACATCATTCTATAGAGCATACTAGATCTATCTCTAATGGAGAACAAAACTAAATATTAACCATGATGAGATCAAAAACATACTAGATTCAGATACACACAAAACTAACACTTGGATTTAGCCAATATCATCCATTATATTAAATGCAATAAGTATACAGAAGCTTCATTACAATAACAAAGTAGTATGCACGTAACACATTTAGCAGCATAATATCACTATGTATGCATATCTCTGTATATGTTTGTATATATATATCCACATATATATATATATATATATATTACATATTTTATTACATAATTATAAGGGTGGGGAATTTCCCTTCACCACTTATCCATTCCAAAAATAGGTCACATGCTATTAATAGCCACATGCCATTTACAAAAATAGCCACACATGTAAGTGGGCTAACAATAGACTACTGATAGTTAACTGATAGTAGTAGATCTATTTATGTCTTGTGTCCATGCAAAGCAGTTCATAACTAATCCTCCAAAAAAATCCAATGCATGATGCGCAAGTCTCCAATCAGTTTGAGTACTCTACATGCCATCTCCAAAAATAGATCCTTGATGCAAAAAATGTCTAAGTCCCGAAAGTTGAACTTCTATTCATCGTCATATGAGAAAGATAGTGCATACACATGCACTAAGAAGATGTTGTCATGGAGTTTTGTGTCCCATGTTAATGAACTAGAGTTCGAAGTTGATGTAAGAGCATTGGTAACCACACAAAAATAAAATTAGATAAATCCTATTGTGGATGCCCATTAGCTAATTGATGAGCACGTGTGTAACGTACTAAAAAATGTGTCAGTGGAAGTGGAGGAAAGGTTATTCGGGAGGAATAACAGGATCAGGGCCTTAGAAAGAGAATTGGATGAAAAGAACAAGGAGATTATAGAGAGACAAGGAGATAAAAGGGAAGGAGTCTATAATTGCACAATTGAAGTCTAAATTGAGAGAGGAAAAGGAAAGAGTGCACGAATCCTATAAGAAAGTGGAGACTATCTCATATTATATTATTTTTATGTGCTTGAACTTACCCCTCCTAAACAGAAGTATGAGGAAGCTTTCCACTTCCTAAAGGATTTGAGGCGCTTAATCACGATGGAGAAGTAATCCTTTGCATTGGAGTTGGCAGAAGAAGTGTTGGTGCAATAGAAAGAGGAGGAGAAATAAAAAATTGAAGACACCATAAATCAAGTACTCTAAGATCCTTACCTCTATAAACAACCACACACATGGGCAAATTTTTTCTATGGAAACTATGGAGATAGGAAAAGGTGGCAAGTGTATTGGTTTCTACTCATCAATTGGACCTAAAGGAGTTCCAAGAAAAGAAAAAGAATAATCAGGTGGAATAAGACACAATCATAGTGGAAGTCGAGAAGAAGTCTGAGTCAATCGAAGGCTTAAGGGTCTCGATTAAAAATAAAGTGAAGGAATTATATCCCCAAGTTACATGAAGGATGGATGCATTGAGTGACCTTAGCAAGCAAATGGAAAATATTATTGATACACTAAAGGCTAAAGGTGAAGAGTTATCATTTGAGGAATTCAACACATTGATAGGGGATTTATTTCAACAAGCGCAAAGTGAGGTGTATGCCTGGAATAAGATTGAATCATCCTTGATGAATACTTCCCAATCCTTGTACATCAGTAGAAAAATTATTTTTTTCTTTGGCACAAGCCATGTACAAGTTATTCTTTCCATTCATTCTTTATTGTTTTTTAGAGATCAGATTGTTTCAGAGGATGGATAACATGTTTAGTGTGGGGTGATGTTGAGCCCAAAAAATTACTAAGTCCTAAAGAAGAAGATGAGCACCGGAAGGTGTTATCCATTTTTACCCCCTTTGGTAAAAATGGATAACAAGATAAAACCGAACTTGGGTAGTTGATAGAGCTTTTGGTTGAGCTTGGGGTTTTTAGAGGCAAAGGAGTTTAATTCTTGGCCAAATTTGAGAAAATTGAGTAAAATCAAGAAAATGTGGCTTTGGGGCACTCTACTTCATTTTTTCCTAACTCCCCAATCCAAGAAATATTTGAGTTAGTGACAAAATTGAAGGAAAGCTATAGAATAGTCTGCAAAAAAAAGTTGTGGAAAGCTACGTAAAATTCCACGAGACAAAGTTTGAGGAAACCGCATAAAAGTCCATAGAAAAATCTGTGGAAGCTGCAGAAAGTCCATATAAAGTTGTAGACTAGTTCAAGAAAAATCCAAGGAATTCAAAGAAAATTTTGTAGAAAAATCCATGGAAGCCACAGAAAAGTCATGAAAAGCCATAGAAAAGTCCACAGAAAAGCCACGGAACAAAAGAAAATGATAGTTTTCGCGAAAACTTCGGATGGGCATAAATTTTGATCTAGTGCTCAAAATTTGACAAACTTTATATCATTGGAAAGGTATCAATGTCCTCTATGCAATGGGAATTGTATTTATCAATTTTATTGAGGTTAATTGTGCAAAAAAATGAAAAATGTCTCGAGCATAGAAATACACAGTTCTAGATCCAACCACTGCAATCAATGAAGTATGATACCCCATTTCTTCTTCCAGAAGCTAAAGTACATATGTAAGATGATTTGTAAGGGTGCCCATGCAATTTTATACCATTTTATTGTAGTTTCTAGTTGGTAAGAGAAGAAATCCAAGTTTCACTCTTTATCTTTCTCTCATTCATTTTTTATATATTGTAAACACTTCTCATTTGAGAAGGTAGATATTCTAGGATGTGGGGAAACTCTGTAAAAAAATGCTCAACACCATTAAGCTGCAAATCCTCTCATGGGCCTGAAAAATTTATTTATGCCTCTATTTCAACAATGTAATGGACTTTGCATATTCTAAGAGTAATAAAATTGTGTTCATGGAGTTCTTTCAACCCTTGTATTATTTTTTTGTATGCCCTTGCCCTTCTATTTTGGTTGTTATTTTTTTGCATGTATGTCTCATTTGTAGGTACAAGATGTTGTGTTTCATGGAGATTTAGTGGTAAATGAAGATCTGGGTTTGTGTCACATTGGTTTGGCCTCTCTCAACTCCATTTTCTTTTTGTATTCTCCCTCAATAGGATATTTCACCCCCTTTCTTGGTGTTATCACCTCTGTAGTGTAGGATTTCTTAATTTTCATGCTCTCTATGAGCCTTCAAAATTTTTAATGCCACTACATTTAAATTGTGTAATATTTATGAGCCTCATTAATATAGCCAAGTACAAGTAGTTAAGGATCCCCATACGAATTCAATGTACCTTAATAATTCAACATTTCCCCCTAAAAATTAAAATCATAGGTAAATATTTATTAATTTAAATTCAAACATAGTGTATGTACAATAGAAAATCAACATGTGACCTTCTTCACACCCGGCCTCCCGAGGTCATGCATAGACAACTAGTATGGAATGGAAATGGAAGTGAAAGTGATGGCAGAAATCAAGATAATTGGGAAACCTTATGTCTTCGACACGCAATAATGGAATCTACGAATCTAAGGAAAATAATTCTCTCCTAACCTGAAGGGGTGTCATGGTATGGTTCGATATGATAGCTACCCGGAGACTCCAATCGATGTCTAGTTCTATTGAGATTATATTGCGTGGTTGTGGAATATGTGGAAAGTAACCTATAGGTGCCTTGTATGGGTTTCCAGACAAGGTCATGGAAGTGGAGACAAGAGGTGTGGTGGAGCTACAGAACTATGGGTGATTTTCTATATTTATCCGGAAATTCTTAGCCTGGTCGACTGTTATGTTCAACAATGAAAGTTGTGTAATAATATTGAGTGGGAGTGGTGAAGATATGAATACCAATGTGCGTAAACTAGTGTCAATATCTAGCTGACTAGTAGGCCCGTTGGGTTGCGGGACCTGTGGATCACAACCAAAGACTCGTTGAGGCTGAGGCCCTTATGGTCATGCATGTAATCAAACCCTATTTCCAGGAGCAGTCCAAAAGTCATAGGCTTGATTAGCAGTGATATTTAGTGTATCTAACTGTCTTATTTTCTTAGTGTATGTTACAGGTGTGCATAAGACTATTAAATGCAAGCTTGTGTCAATGTCAGTTATTAGCTCTAGCCCGTTGGGTTGTGGGACTAGGGGATCACAACTGTAAGTCTTTTCTGTTGTGGACCGTTGATGGTCATGCAAGATGAATTGATTTTCTTTCGGTAAACAAACTATCTATCAAAGAAAATATAACCTATGTTTTTTGTGTTTTCTCAATATATCGGAAGAATGTAGTAAGACAAACTAATCTATGGAAAGTGAATTTTTTTGTTCTTTTCTAACTTTTCAGACAATGCATCTATTCTAATAATCAAATTAAATATAAAAAATTAGCTAGATGTAGTAACTATTTGTGCGAGATGTGTGAATCTAAATCTAGAAAAGTCTATTCTAAGTCAATCAAAATCCTTCCAATCCTACATCGAAGTGAAGAAAAATCATAACCCTAATGAGAGATATTGTTCCCACAGATTCCCGGTAATGTTGAAGAGACAACTTCCTCGATTTGATCTACTTCAAATTATCTAGCTAATTGGAATGAACTGCTTTTTCTACTCTATTTGATATGTAATATAAATTAACAATTCTTAATTGACAATTTGATAAACAAAGCAAAAAATACATAACTCCAACCCTGGAAGAGCAAGAACCTTGGAAAATCTTGTAGTATCGAGTATTTGTCCCTCGGTTATTTTATTTTTTTCTCTAAGTGTTCATGTGTGTCTAAAGGATTGGGAATGAAAAGAACAAAAACAAGAGGGTGGTGCTTGAGCAATGGCAGGTTGGAAGCAATCTAGGTGCAATGCAAGTAGGAGAGTGATAGCACAAGAGATGTGAGCTTGGCTATGCAATTCCTAGCAAGATTATGGCAGAAAAACAATACAAGATACACAAAATTCTCAGGCCCCTTTTTCTTGAGTACAAGCATGGAATATATAGGAATGGAGGCTAGGAGGTTACTTCATGCACAAGGAAAGAAGGAGTAGTTCCAACTAATTAAATATTATTTAAAATAGGAGTAAGGAGAACCAAGAAAACAAAGCTATTTTTAGCCAATTCGGCTCATGGATGCATGTAAAAAGAAAATTTAAGTGAACCGCCACATGTTTAAAATAGGCATGAAGAATCCAGAAAAATGGGCAAGACCGCCACCCTATGTAGGGCGGCATTTTCAGGACCACCGCCTGGGCGGGGTGATGGTTCTATCACTAAAGGCCAAAACAAGCACAGAAAGAGGTAGGAAGATGGAAAAATGCATGGAAAAGTTAAGTAAGGCTATCTAGGATACAAATATACATTGTGAATGGGCTTTAGAGATCGAACACCTTCTTGAAAGGATTTTGAATTTATCATTGGGGAATTTTGTAACCATTTTCTTGACAATATAGCATGTGCAATTTTGGATGTGTACATATTACCCCCTTGGAGAAGTGTCTTAGCCATGAAATAGGCATAAAACATAGAGTTTGAGTATGGCACTCCTGAAATGGGGAGTTAGAAGCTATACTTGACACACCCATGTGTCAAAATATCACCATCCAAGCTCCCATTTCCTACACGAAGAAGAAGAGAATAGAATTCAGATAGATAAAGTATTGGAAAATAAACACTAAATGAAAACAACAAGAGGACTTACCATCTGTGCTGGGATGTAGAAATATACATGCGCCAAAACTCTAACCCTATAAACACATAAAATCAAAATGAGTTTAAAATAATATATATATCAAAACAAACTCATTTTTCAATTCATTTGTACATTGTTGATTTGGTGAATTTGGAGCTCTGGACATACGTTGACCGTTTCTAACATGGATACAGCCAAAACAACCATTGCGAGATAGCAATCATGCCTCCACGAGTGGGAAATCAACCGATGCGTTCCCAAGTTAGTTATTTCCTCTTTTGTCTTTTTGTGCCCTAGATGTTAAAATGTTGAAAAGTTCACCTAGGGGAGATTTTCAAATTTTCTTGTTTCAAATGAGTCCTTAGGGGGGCGCCCATAGGGCATTCTTTTATTTTGTTAGAAAAGGTCAAATTTCTTTGTTTTTGCACATTTTTGGGGTTAAGGGAATGTTTTGGAAATCGGTTCAGGACCACCACCCAAGATAGGGTGGCGGTCATGGAACCGCTGCCCTGACAAGGCAGTAGTCCTAGAACCGCCACCTGCATTGGGCGGTGGTTCGAGGCGAAATGTCTAGAATGCACCTTAACTTACATTTTTTTGCATTTTCAATATTTTTCTATGTTTTTGATGAGCTTATCATGTGATGTACATTACTAACTTTCTCTTTTCTCATGTTTTGGTGAATGTAGAAGAAGGTGGAATACATACATTTGGACTATAGATAGAGTGTGTGATTGGATCCGAGATTCTAGATCAGCTAACCCATGTTGAGATGGATCTTCTACAGTGAGTGGGCATCTAGAGGATAGCACGGGTGCCCCATGTCACTCCTTCTAGTCACATTCTATGTGACCTATTCTCTTACTTGGATGTAGACCGGAACACCTTGGTTTCTAGGTGTTAGGGGTGAGTGGACCATCACCCTAGAGGATGTATACCACATCTTTGAACCCCGATACTTGGGAGGAGACTTTCATTGGAGACAGAGGGGTCCAGAATTGTGATGATGTAGTGGGCCACATATATGGGAGACCTCATTATCTCATTTGGCTCGAAGAAGGGAATAAAGGTTTGGTCCATTCTTCTGGTCCCATTCATATCCTTTCGAGAGCCATCATCGGTATCTTGTCCTCATGACTAGTTGGGGAAAAGGGAGGAGGAGATAAAATCTTTTACTATTGGGCCCCCATCATTACAGATCGAGGTCCATGGCCATAAGTATGCCTAGGGATAGATATTCTAGATACTACATACCATGATTTGTACAAATTTGTCAAATTATGGGGACAGTCTTTGAGCCACCCTGCTCTAGTTATGAGTTAGGTTTATGAGAGTTTCATCCCCTATGGAGGGGGTACTAGTATCAGACCTAGGGGATGTTCGGGAAGCTAGATGGACCGGTATGGCGGTGCTCCAGACACCACATCGAGTTAGTGGTTTCCTCTACTATAATGACATAGCTCGCTACACCCTACTAGGACATGGTAGGGGTATGGGGTGAGGAGGATACGACGATGGTAGCTTGATCTTCCAATAACTAGTTAGTTGACAGGGCTTGGAGATTATAGATTCACCCATTTGACCGGGTACCTCAACAGTTCGGCCTTCCATACCTTGTCATGCTTCCTCCAATGGAGCCTATTTATAGGACTATTTGGGGGGCTCAGAGGCGCCATTTTGAGAAGATGATGATTCTTTGATTGGACAGTGCCATGCCTCTAGATTCGGTGAGGGTCTATAGCTGCAGCACCTACGATCGTAGCCACTAATCCCATATGGATGCTGGAGACCCGAGTATGTTTGACAATCCTTTCTTTATTTTATCTATTAATTTTCATATTTTTAGCTTAGCATTCTCCTTTTGATTTGCGTTATGTGATTTTCTAGTTCATTATCTCTCTCTCTTTTTGTTCTTTTCTACAGGATTTGCCCATGAGAGGCAAAAACTCATTCATACAGTATGCATGGACACACTATTGATTCCCTCGGGAAGACTGTCTTTGAGTTATGTTCTGTAGATTCAGGATAACCATTAGCCACCAACTGACATACCGACGTCTTCTCTCCCATCTGGAAGGTGGTGGAGATAGTGACCTCCCTTCCTACCCGGGTAGCTGGATACGAGCCCATTAAGCACCTGATGAGGCAGAGCCATCTTCACAGTGAGACTACAGGCATCGGGTGCCACCATGAGCACTCACACCATTCAGTATATTCACAATTCCATCGCAGCCATAGTAGGAGCCCTAGACACAATCGTACACCATCGAGAAATCCCACAAGGATTGATAGGTCATTGAGCCTTTATTGCTTTGATACCATTTTTGATATTATATGATTTTTTTGTATATTTTGGGCTCACTACGATCATTTTGACCATGCCTAGTGCATGATGACATTGTATACAAACTTGATCTACTATGATATATATAGACTCTATTTTTGGTTCAGTATTCCATCGTATCTAAGTTGACTCTCTTTTGGCTTATCTCTCATGTGTACTCTAGATGTTTAGAATTTCCACTTTTCAATGCTTTTCAAAATGTATGCAATGGATGTGAATGATAAACAAAATGATTTCTTTTTGTATTTTATGCTACTAATATATGATGATGCAAACACAATGTGATCTTAAACTTAGTTTCTTTTACAATCTTCGGTACTTCATATTGTCTTGATAAAACATGATGATACAATGATATGATAAATAGATGTACTTGCCCCACTCCTAACTCCACACAACTAGTAAGATGTGAGGGCTCAACACCAAGAGTTAGAAAGGGCACAAGTTATGTTAATTTGTTGAATGGCAGTGATGGGAGAAAGACAAAGGTTTGACATAACCAAATTGGGATGCTACAACCTTACTCTACTCAAGCTACTTCATAGTTTAGAATGTGAATTGCTTTACAGTTTATCTAGACTTAGATCCATAGATGGCCACTTGGTTGAAAAAATCTGGTTTTGGGGTTTTAAACTCTCTTGGAATTTTAGACATCTAACTCACTTTGTTTTTGATTTATGATTTCACAATGTTTGACTAATTTGTAACTTTCAATTTTATCAAAGAGACCCCCTACGCCTTGCCCCATGCTACCAGTAGGAAGTGTGGGCTCATCACCATGGACAAGGAATAGGTGAGTAAGGGCATTTCCCTCCTTTCCCAACCCTACATCACTAGTAAGAGATGCAAGCTCAACACGAAGGTTGGTAGGGAAAGGAAATGTGTAAAAATAAAATTTTCTATGGATTTGCATTTGACTTACTTATTTGGGAAAAATGTTTAGAATGCTCTTATTTCCAAGGATATGTATAAGGGATAGATGTGACACCATGAAGCTTCTAGAATAGACCATGAACAAATACACCTAACCTAATAAGAGACCAAAAGTAGAACCAAGTATGCAGGCCTTGGTATGGTTACCGTCAAAACTTTTTATTTCTTGTTTGGATTGAAAAATGATTCAAAAATAATTGATGATACTATGAAGGTTTGAAGAGATATGATTTGAATGTTTTGTCAATGTTTGTGGAAACTTTTAAGAATTTCTATAAGAATAAGCTCCTTGATAAGATTTTTTCAAAATGAATGGATAGATTAAAATGTAATGCGAGATGCAATAATGTACATATGAAAAATGTTGATGGATCATGCGTAGTATCTCTTTAGGTGAAGAGAGTTTACGGATTCACTAAATCCTCACCTTCTAACATACACAAGTGAAATGTGCCATTTTGTAGTCTTCTACTACTTGATATGGACCTAACCACCTAGGTCTGAATTTCCTTCCCTCACTGGTCTTTTTGTCTATCCGGCTATCAAGTCTTAATACCAAATCTCCTTCGTAGATCTCATGTTCGTAAACCTTCTTGTTATATTGTTGAGCCATTCGATTGGTGTAAACATTGTGTCATTGTGTGGCATTCAATCTAGCCTCATCGAGACTTTCTAACTGGGAGAGTCATGCTTCGTGATAACCCTCCTCTCCTAGGATCCCATGTAGTGAAATACAAAGACTAGGTATTTCAACTTTGAGTGGCGAAACACCTCAACTCCAAACACTAAAGAAAAGGGGGTTTCCCCCGTTGGTGTTCTAACCGACATTTGGTAGGCCCAAAAATTGGAAACAACTTTAGGTACCAATCCCGTTTATTCTCCTTAATGGTTTTGAGAAGGATGGCCTTTAATATCTTATTTGTAGCCTCATCTTGTCCATTAGCCTGAGGGTAATAGAGATAAAGCTGTGTGATGACTTATTTTGAAATTTGTACATAAATCACACACCTCATCATTTTTGAAAGATGTGCCATTATCAGAAATAATGACTGTGGCACCCTGTACCTACAAATGATCTGGTTCAGGATGAACTTAGTGATTATAGAGTCAGGTACGGTGGTAAGGGGCATGGTTTCTACCCACTTGGTAAAGTATTTTATGGCCGTGATTATGAATTTATGGCCATCTATCAAGGAGGGAGAGAATTTCCCTATCAAATCCAAGCCCCACATGGAAAAGGGCCATGAGGTTACGATTGGTTGAAAATATTGTGCCGGTATGTGGATCTCATGAGAGAAATCCTAGCATTTGTGGCATCTAGGCACAAATTCTACTCATCATGCTCTAGATTGGGCCACAATTAGTCCATCCGATGTATTTTCTAAGCAGTAGCATGGTTACCGAAGTGACCTCCACATACCCCACTATGTGACTCATAAAGAATATTTTTGGATTCTTCAGTGTCAACACATCTCAGCAACATTCCATCAAAGGCTCTGTGGTAGAGCACTTGTTCCAAAATAATGTACTTAGTAGCAATGACACATAATCACCTTCTTTGTTGTGATGTTTCCCCTTCTGGGTATGTGTGGTCCATGATGAAGTTGATAATGTTGGTATACCAAGGACATACAAAGATAGGGGGCCTAGTTTTGACGAAGTACACACACTCATCGAGAAATTCTAGATCTACCAAATCACCCCCATCCAATGGATTGTCAGCCAACCATTCCACAATGATTTGACCCTTAATGGATTTTTTATTTACAAACATTAACTCAAACTCACCCATTAATGTTATGAAATGCCTAGCCTTTTTAAACAAAGATCCATGCAAGAAGAATGACCACAAGTGGTCTGTCTTAACAATAACCCTTGTTTCTTGATTGAGCATGTAATGCCTTAAATGCTTTGTTGCAAAAACTATGGCAAGGCATTCCTTTTCTGCTTGTGTGTAGCGTGTCTCATAATCAAGCAACGTATGACTAATGAAGTAAAATACATGTTCTCATTTAACATCATCCTCTTGAGCCAACATGTAGGCTAGTGAAACATCCATAGCTCATGAATACAAGATGAATAGACAATTTGATCTAGGTGGAATCGGTGTGGGAGGGTACAGCAAAAATCATTTAACTTCCTTGAAGGCCTCGTTGCATTCTTTTGTCCAATTAATGCTATAATACTTTTTCAAAAAAAAATTGATGGGATAGATAGTATAGGAAAAGTTAGGGATGAACATTTGGATTGCATTAAGTTTCCCAAGAAAATATCTAATACGAGACTCATCGATAGTGAAAAAATTTCTAATACATCCCGGATGTTATTTGGATCGACATCAATACCTCATGAAGATATAATGTAACTTGAGAAGATTGTCTCTTATTATGCTGAAAACACATTTCTCTAGATTTAATGTGACACCGTTCTCAATTAAGCACGATAGGATAATACGAAGCACCTCAGGGTGATTTCAGCACTTCCTAGCCTTAGCCATCATGTCATCTACATAGGACTCCAAAATCTTATGACTAAGATCATGGAATATGTAGGTCATTACTCATTGGTATGTAGTTCCGGCATTCTTAAGACTGAATGACATGACAACATAATAGTAGGTTCCCCAAGGAGTTATAAACGTAGTTTTAGCTTGATCCTCCTTGGAGATTTTGATTTGATTATATCCCAAAAACCCATCCATGAGAGACAACAAATCAAACCCAGCTGTTGCATCAATAATAACATCAATGGATGGTAATGGGAAATCATCCTTGGGACAAGATTTGTTAATGTCTTGAAAGTCTATGAAAATACAAATCTTTCCATTCTTTTTGAGAACAGGGGAAAATATTAGATACCCATTGTGAATAATCAACTAGCTTAATGAATCCCACATGGAGAAGTTTCATTACTTCTTCTTTCACCATAAGGGCCACCTTTGGCTTCATAGGTCTCGAATTTTTCTTGATAGTCTTTCCATCGGTTTAGTGACGAGATTGTGTCTTTGCGATATGTGGTGTAATTCTTGTCATTTACTTATAGCTAAATGTGAAGGACTTTTGATGTTTCTTGAGGATTTGGGTATGTATTTCCACTTCCTCTGGAGTTAAAGAGGACCCTAACTTTAAGATCTTTGGTTCCTCCTCTGTTCCAATGTTTATAGCAATTGTTCCTTCAATTAAGGAGGAATTTCCCTCCTCAAATTCTGATGGGGATGGAGGAAACCCTAAGTCCCCTTCTTTTTCTACCTCGTAAACCTCAAGATCCTTTTCCACAAAAGACTTGATCATTGGGTTCCCAAAATAAGAAGAAGAACGTGGGATTAGGGAAAGGTATATCTCATGATAGGTAAGATGTAGTTCTACCAGAGCATTTAAATAAGTTAAATTTGATTCATCACTATTGACGTGCTTATGAACAATTTGAATGAATCTTGGTTTCTACGTATGTCAACATTGGGGTCATTAGTGTTTTATGAATCAAGGGTTCAACGTAAACTGAAACCATGAAGTTGGTATCTTCTAGGTCACTACTTAGGGTGAAGCATGAAGTAGAAGTTGTTATAGATTTTGTAAGAAGGTTTTGCTCACGTGAAATTGCTTCGATTGATATAAAGTCAAACCACTTCATTAGGCCCAATTTTTTTTTTTAAAGAGTTGTAGGTTCTCATCCTAGTCTCATACACCTCGAGATACTGATTTGTGACTAGTTGTGAATCACCCAACATGCTAATATTGAGGATTCCCATCCTCTTAGCTATGATGAGGCCTAATAGGAGAGCCTCATATTCAGCCCCATTGTTTGTGCATTTGAAATTCAACTCAAAGAAAAAGGTAGAATCCTTCCTTTGGGTGAAGTAAGGATCGTGCCTGTCCCAATGCCAAAGCAACACTTGGCTCCATCAAAATGGAGATTCCAACAACTACTCGAGAAAGATGGATGTTGAGTCATCCTTTGTACCCTCCTCTTTTACCTCGGTTACCTCTACCATGTGAACCTCATCTACTGGAAGGGATCCGAGTCCCAAGGCATATCCCATACCCATAGAATCAAAGGAGAGGAGAATAGGAAAATCCATCTCTAGTAGCTCGAAAATCTTCATGGTGGTTCCTAGTGACACTGTCTCTACAATAACATTTTCATCCTTGACTGCTGAAATGCCTTCGATCAAATCTGTGACCTCTAACTCCATTGTAGGAACTAGATTTTCTTCTGGTACCACACTTGTAGGTTTGTTTAACTAGTTTGTGGGGAGCTCAAATCTAGAGTGGACCCCTGGCCTTTTTTTTGAGTTGGCCAAATGTATATCAAATGGTTTTGGATCACCTTGATCCATAAAGACTTTCCTTAAATGCAAGAATATGAACTCTTGGAATAGAGTGGAGGATTTCCTTCATGTGGTGGATCTAAGGATGACCAAGGATCGCGTTAGAATTACTTTCCTAATCTATAATATAAAACACAATGAGTACCGTACTGGGCCTAAGAGTAACCGGTAATATTATGGTTCGAGATGAGGTTGCCTTGAGGCTATCATAGCCCTTGAATGTGTTCCTAGTCAAGGATCAGTTTGTCTCCCCATATCCTAACTTCATGAAGAAAAGAGAAGGGGACTATGTTAACTGCTTCCCCATCATCAATCATTGCATGTTTCACGTAGTTTTGTAGATCCAAACTTGTAAAAACAAGGTTGGATCACCTCTACAAGCTATTTCAGCATCCGTAGGCATCTTACTTATGTCAAACAAAAACCCAATGTCCCTTTGGGTTGCCCTGGAGGGAAAACGTCAAATTCTATATGATTTATCTATGCCTCTAGCAGAGGGGTAACATTAATCAAATGGCCGAGACCTAGCACTTCTAATAGAGCAGCTCAATGAATAGGGAAATTTAGTAGATCTAAGAAGGAAATATGTGAAAAGGTCTTGGTCATATCACTGATTAGATCATAAGCCCCTACTAGCTTGCTTAGCGTATCATGAATATTTCTTGACACATCTAGATAAATCAGGATTGATTGCATAGAATAATCCCTAGTTCTTGTAACGGCATTAATTTGTGGTTCGGCATCTAACTCTACCAATCCCACATTTTTTTCGTTTGTTGGCAACCATCCAAGGGGGGTGCCACTTGTGGTTTTGATGAATTTGAAGCTTCATGATCATGAGTCCCTATTATTATAACTTTATTGGAACAATTAGGATCTAATCTACCATCCTTTGGATGTGTGGGTAGAGGATAATTGAAGATCCCTAATGGTGTGTTCTGTAGAGACATTGGTCCCATATAGGCATTTTGACTGGGTGCATATGGGTTTACCAAAAACATGTCAATAAATACTTGTCTTTGGTCTACTATAAAACACTTTGTAAAAACTTATTACAATCACAAAAATTTCTTGCATCATGCCCATGGACCCTATGGAAACTACGAAGTACAAGTCAAGATCGTAATCTTGAGGCCTTTGGTTTGTTCCTTGTTGTGGTCTAAAACTATGGTTATTGTTTGGTTGTTGATTGTTGTGGTTAAAATTTTGAAACCCTTGCCCTTGGTTGTTTAATTTGTTGGGGTATTGACTAGGGCTTGAGGTTGGAATTTTTTTTTGTTGCTGAGGTTATTGCTATTGTTGAGGATGATTAAAATCTACAATGTTTATCGAGGGTGAGAAATTTTTGTTTCTTTGATTATTGCCATTATTGTTGTTGTTATTTGTAACACCAGTGTTAGTAGGATTAACCAAATTAGGCTTTTTGGGTTGGTTAGTCACACCATCAGTCGTGACTCCATGATTCTTATTAAGGATCTTTGGCCTTGATTGTTGTTCATGTTGTTGGAGTAGCTGGGAGTGTTTTGAGTAGGAGTGACTAACTTCCCATTTACCCCGTAGGTCTTATGACCACTATCAATGGCCACTTGGTCAATTCGAAGAGCACCTTCTAGCACTTCCTCATAGCTCTTGAGTGGGAACTTTTGAACCTCTTCCTTTGTCTCTCTATTGAGAGAGTGGAGGAATAAATCAAAAAGTTCTGTTTGATCCATATTTAGAGAACTTGTGGAAGAATAGAGAACCTTTCGCCACCTCTGAATGAAGTGGGCTGAAGATTCGTTATATTATTGTTTGATGTGTGATAATTCTCTGAACCATGTTCTTAGCAGTTTATTCATATCGAAATCCTTAATGAACTTTGACAAGAGTTGTTTAAAAGAGTGTATCGAGGTCTCCTTTATTATATAATATTAGTCAAGAGCGATGCATTCTAATGTCTTAGGGAATATTTTTGCAGCAACTACATCCCATGGGAGAAACTCTCAAATGGATGTTGTGTAGGCTTCGATATGAGAATTTGGATCACCTTCCCCTTTAAACTTTGGAAAATCAGGAAATGGCCTTAGGAGCATGAATTTCCAGATGGAAAAGTCTAGAGGATCCTTTAGGTACTCAGAGAAAGTTCCCATTGCGTAAATTTCAACCATTGAGGGTTCTTTTAGGGAAGTAAACGTTGCATTGGTTATTGAAATGACATGGCGTAGGAATTTGTCAAGGCATATGGCATTCCCTGTGGATAACCATAAGGACCCGAGATAGGTGTATGCATCTCCTTGTGGTATTTTAGAGTATGTGTGCATATAGGGGGGTTGGCCACTTTGATACGGAGCTGAAGGCGTGAAGCTAGGAACATGCATTTCTAGCTGGTATAATGTTTGTGAATGCACTTCTGCTAGTTCCTATTATAGGTATCCATATGTGGCTTGAGGAGGCATACCCAAGGTACCCGTCCCAGTTAATAAATCAACAAGGTTGATAGTATTCATGTAGACTGGAGGATTTTGTACAATCAGTATTTGCTCATAGTTTTGTGGGTAGGAGAGAGTTTGACCTTGCTCTAAGAATGAATTTTGCATTTTCTGGGTAAGCTCTAACTCTTTAACCTTTTCTACCAAAGCTGAAATGACATCACTGTTGACATGGGCGAGTGTCTTGCTTATGTACCTTTTTGAACCCTTGGAGGTTATTGAGGAGTATGGTATCCTTCTATGAATTGTTCACAATGTTGTCACCCCTCATTGGTTGTATTGTCGGTTAAGCAGCGTTATTTTTTTGAAGTAGGACATCACCTTGTCCTTGCAACCTATCAAAAGATTGGTTCATGTGTTGGAATTTTTTTCACTCCTAGCATATCGTGCTAAATACTCCTCATCTAGATGGGGGAGTTGATCGGATTGCATGCTAATGGGATGTCAAAACAATACTTGAGGAGATGAACTTGCTTCACTAGTGAATGTCATGTTATTTGAACTTGATTGTTTGAGGGGATAGGTCTGAGTGACTGATTAAGTTATTCAATGAGTACGGGAAGAATGACATTGGTTCCCATAAATGCAGATGGGTTTGGGTGGATGAGCGGTTGTCTACCTATGTTGAAAGTGAATTTGATTGTTGTGGTATACTTGATTAGTAATGGTACATGTCAAAACACGGGATGGGCTGATCGTACTCGTCATATCCCGACATATTCAGGGGGTATAAGAATACCCGTAGAATAAAGGATGGATGAAGAAATCATAAATGTTTAGAGACTAGCTCTTTCAAGTCGGAGTTCACTGATTTTGTATGATAGAAAATCAACACATGACCTTCTTCACACCCGACCTCCCGAGGTCATTCCAAGACAGCTGGTATGGAATGGAAATGGAAGTGAAAGTGATGGCGGCGATCAAGCTAATTAGGAAACCTTATGTATTTGACACGTAATAATCGAATCTGTGAATCTAAGGTGAAGAATTGTCTCCTAACCTAAAGGGTTGTGATGGTATGGGCTGATATGATAGCTACCCAGAGACTCCAATCGATGTCTAGTTCTACTGAGATTCTATTGAGTGGTTGTGAAATACATGGAAAGTAACCGATGGTACCTCGTATGGGTTTCTAGAAAAGGTCATGGAGGTGGAGCCAAGAGGTGTAGCAGAGCTACAAGAACTATGGGTGATTTTCTTGTCTTGTCCAATTTTTTTATCCCGATCGGATGTCATGTTCAATAATTAAAGTTGTGTAATAATATCTTGGGAGCCGTGGAGATATGAATACCGGTGTGCGTAAAGTAGTGTTAATATCTAGTGACTAGTAGGCCCATTTGGTTACGGGACCTATGGATCATAACCGAAGAATCATTGAGGCTAAGTCCCTTGTATGGTCATGCATGTAATCAAACCCTATTTCCAGGAGCATTCCAAAAGTCGTAGGCTTGATTAGCAACGATATTTAGGGTATCTAACTGTCTTATTTTCTCAACGTATGTTGTAGGTGTGCGTAAGACTATTAAATGCAAGCTTGTGTCGATGTCAATTATTAGCTTTGGTCCGTTGGGTTGTGGGACTAGGGGATCACAATTGTAAGTCTTTTCCTGTTTTGGACCATTGATGGTCATGCAAGATGAATTGATTTTCTTTCGGTAAACAAACTATCTATCAAAGAAAATCTAACCTATGTTTTTGGTGTTTTCTCAATATATCAAAAAAAAGCAAGTAAGACAAACTAATAGATGGAAAGTGAATGTTTTTGTTCTTTTCTAACTTTTCGAGATAATGCATATAATCTAATAATAAAATTAAATACAAACAATTATCTGGATGTAGCTAACTATTTGTGCAGATGTGTGAATCTAAATCTAAAAAAAGGTCTATTCTAACTCAATAAAAATCCTTCCAATCCTACGTCGAAGTAAAGATCAAATCATAATCCTAATGAGCTATTGTTCCCCACATATTCCTCAATAATGTTAAAGAGACGACTTCCTACTGATTTTATCTACTTCAAATTATCTAGCTAATTGGAATGAACTATTTCTCTACTCTATTTGATATGTAATTGAAATTAACAATTCTTAATTGAAAATTTGATAAAAAAAAAGCAAACAAATACACAACTCCAACCTGGAAGAGCAAGAACAACAACAAGAGGGTGGTGCTTGAGTAATGGCAGCTTGGAAGTAATCTGGGCATAATGCAAGTAGGAGAGTGAGAGCACAAGAGACCTGAACTTGGCTATGTAATTCCTAGCAAGATTATGGCAGCAAAACAATACAAGATACACAAAATTCTTAGGCCCTTTTTCTTGAGTACAAGCATGGAATATATAGGAATGGAGGCTAGGAGGTTACTTCATGCACAAGGAAAGAAGAAGTAGTTCCAACCAATTAAATCTTATTTAAAATAGGAGTAAGGAGAACCAAGAAAAAAATCTATTTTTAACCAATTCGGCTCACGAATGCATGCAAAAAGAAAATTTAAGTGAACCGTCGCATGTTTAAAACATGCGTGAAGAATCTAGAAAATGGGCGGGACCACTTCCCTTCGCGGGGTGGTAGTTTGAGAACCACCGCCTTGATCAGGCGGCGGTTCACACTTTGAAGGCCAAAATAAGTACGAGAAAGAGGTGAGAAGATAGAATAAATGCATGGAAAATTTAAGTAAGGATATATAGGCTACAAATATACATTATGAATGGGCT
Source organism: Taxus wallichiana var. yunnanensis (assembly GCA_018340775.1). Taxonomy (NCBI): domain Eukaryota; kingdom Viridiplantae; phylum Streptophyta; class Pinopsida; order Cupressales; family Taxaceae; genus Taxus; species Taxus wallichiana. The sequence continues at coordinate 122,989,157 of CM031239.1, forward strand.
TTGGAGCTCGAATACATTCTTGAAAGGATTTTGAATCATCATTGGGGACTTTTGTAAATGTTTTCTCGACAATATAGAACATGAAATTTTGGGTGCGTACGGTGCCCATACATAGGTTTCCCAACCATTACCTCATTATATATATATATATATTTATATGTGTGTATGTATATACAAATGAAGGTTAAATTAAAATAAACAAAATCCTTCATAATTTCACCATCTAAACGGTTAGATTCGATATCAACTTAGGCCCTTTTTCATAGTGTACTAATATCACAATCCATCTTTTTGTTGATAACTTAGGATAATCGTATAGGTCATCATAGAATGATCCATGCCTATATTTACTAAGGTCGTGAATTATCTATGAAACAATAATAATAAGAATTAGATCTTGTAGTACGTATGAAAATCAACACGCGACCTTCAACCGCACTCAACCTCCTAAGGTCATGCCAAGATAGCCGATGCGGAAGATGTGGATGGTTATGGAAAGTGAAATATAACGAATATGTGGTATGTGGACAAAAATATATGGGAATGGGACAAACAAGCCATTAAGGGAAAACAATGTCCTCAACACACAATATAGGTATTTTCTCGTCAAGGGGAAAGAAGGCCCCTAACCTTAATGGTTTTCATGGATGGATGAAAAGAATTGCCACACAAAGACTCCAATCAATATCGAGCTCTGCGAAAGTTCCTTCCAAAGGTTGTGGGATACATGGAAAACCAATGGGTGCCTTGTAAAAATTTCCATAAAAGGTCATGGAATGAATGAGAGAGAGACATGGTTCTAATGGCTCTATGGGCAGGTAGCTAGAGCAATCCCAAATGTGAGGGCTTGGTGAGCTTATTTTTTAGAACATTCAATTTGTCTAATGATGGTTGGAAGACGTGGGGAAGACCTAGAGACTAATGAACATAATCTTGTGTCAAGGTCTAATTGGTCTTCGGGCCCTTGTGGTTAAGGAACCCGTGGATGAAAACCATAAAATCTTGGTGGTTTTGGTCCTTGTATGGTCATACATGTTTAAAATCTATTGTAAGGGGAAATCAAGTATTACTAGGCTTATTTAGTTGTGATACTTTAAATGTTTAATTTTTCAATTTTCTCAGTGTGTCATACTAGTGTTCTAAGGAAAATTAGATGGAATCCCATATCTATGTCCATAATTATCTCAGGTTCATTCAATTATGGGAACAATGGATGACTAACATATGTTTTATCTAGTTGTGGTACGTGTATGGTCATGTATGCATTCAAAGCGTTTAAATCTTATCAAGGTAAATAATAATTTAACTTAAGTAAGAAAATTCTATACTATGTTTTTGTGTTTTTGGATTATAATGGAAATAAACAATACAAAACATAATCTAACAAAAATAAATCTTTTTGTGTTTTTCTAGAATTTAAAAGAAATGAAGAAATGAAAAGCTTCTAATCTAACAAATAAATCTTATACAGATAAATAACTAGATGTAGTTATTTATGTGTGTAATGGTGTAATTTAATCTATACTAATAAATTAAAACCTATATAAAGTTGATATGAATGAAATCTTTTATTTTTCCTCAGAGGCACGGGAAGAAATCGAGCTTCTCGGAAGATTTTCTTCCCCTGCAACTTCCCTGAAAAAGTAAAAATGATTTTTATGGAGTATTTTCTATATGGGATGATGCTTATGTTGATTTCTAAACTAACATAGAAGATTTCTTCAGAATCACCTCTTTGCAAATCTACAGAGATAGGAAAAGGAAGCTATCTTTCCTAAGAAATATTTGTTGAAGGAATTGATATACTGTAACTAATCAATGTAAAAAAATGAAATTCCTTTCTACTGTAATGAATAATATGAATAATATTCTCAACAAAGAATTAAATAAACCCAATTACAACTCCAACCTGGTATTTGTAGTACTATGGAAATCTAGTTGTGGTGTGATTTTGTGTCCCCTCAATTGTTCTTTTCAATATCTTGTGTTGATGTGAGTCCAGGATGTTGGGAATACAATGGAAGTATAAAGGAGAAAGCATTGGAGCAATGGAAACTTTATGGTAGTCGATAGCAATGCGGGTGGAAGAGATATAACACAAATGAACATAGCTTGGCTATGTAATTTCCAACAAGAATATGTAGCTAAAAATACAAGAATACAAAAATGATCTCCAACCTTTCACTTGAGAGAAAGTGATGGTTTTATAGAAGGTTGGTTGGGCTGCGAACTATCACAATTGCTAGCCATGAGGTGCCACAACAACACATGAAGGGGGAATTTGAACAATCAATTACAAGTAACTAGTGGAAGAGGATATTTCCACAAGTAACTCAACCCTAAAATCTGGTAAAATGATTGAGAAATGTGCTCTAAAAGTGAACTTAAGTGAAGCAATCACATGTCAATTCATGGGAAAAAGGTTGTAGAAAATTCACGAGAAGAACACCACCTATACAAGGTGGCGATTACTAAGACCACCACCCTACCAAAATGGTGGTTAGAGGACCACCACCCGAGATAGGTCAATAGTTTTGCAACTAAAGGCAAAATCTAAGGTAGAATGGTGTGGGAAAATGCCAAAAAGTGGGGTAAATTAGGTTATAAATGTAAGATGGAAAGAGGTTTAGGGAGCTCAAACACCTTGGAAAAGACATGAATCATCATTAGGGACCGTTTGTAACCATTTTTCTAAAAATTTAGCATGTTTAAATTTGGGTGTGTACTTATTTCCCCCTTAGAGATGCGTTTTAGCTATGAAGAGGCATAAAACGTAGAGTCTGAGTATGGAATTCCCAAAATGGGGAGTTAGAAGCTATACCTGACACACCCATGTGTTGAAGTGCCATCATCAAAGCTCCTGGTACCTAGAAAATTAAAGAAAGACTCAAATGTAAATAGATATGATATCAAAAAATAAACACTAAAACAAAACGATAAAAGGACTTGCCATCTGAGCGGGGATAGAAGTACACATGCTCCAATGCTCCAGCCCTATGAGGTACATACACTCAAAAAAAAGTTAAACAAAGCATATATATAACCAAAACCATTCATTTTTAATTCATTTACACATATCCTCTTAGTGATTTTGGAGCTCTGGACCACCTATCACCATTTTGAGTGAGTGTATAGTCAAAACAATGAGTATGATGGCATGAACATGGCCTCGCGAGTGAGAGTTCGATTGATGAAGATAAAGGTTAGTATTCTTGCATTTGTTTATTTGAAACTTAAAATGTAAAATGTTTAAAATCTAAAGCTAGGGGGGGTTATTTTCAAAATTTCTTGTGTTAAAATGTTCCCTAGGAGATGATCTAGGTGGGTCTACTTTTTATTTCATGTAAAAAGGTCATTTTGTCTTTTTTTTTGAAATTTTGGGTCAAAGGGGATGACTTTTTCCATTCTAGATGTGACCTCCTTGCTGATCATGGTAGCGGTTACAATACCACCACTTTGCACAAGGTGGGGTTTTGTAATTTTCATGACAGAGCTATTTTGACCAAGTCAAATTAAATTTTTTTAAAGTTGTTTTAAGTTGCTTTTGTGAGCTTGCATATTGAAATGTGTTACTAACTTTCTCTTTTTATTATTTTTGTGAATGTATGAGTTGTACATCCATTGGATATGAGAAAGAGTGTGTGACTAGCTTCTAAGAATTCTTGATCAGCAGACTCGGGGTGAGAAAAATTTATTACATCGGGATAGCTTATGGAGGATTGCATTGATGCCATACATTGCACAAACCAAACATATATTGTGCAAATCCTTGTCTTATTAGGATGCATAACATAACATTTTACGATTTCCTTGATTTTGGGGATATTGGAATATAATTCTCGAGGATTTCTATAGGGTTCTTGACATACAAGTGACTTGTAGTCGACTTAAATTAGAGATTATAGGTTACATAACCAGATATAGATATTATGATTCCTACATTAGGGATGACGGGGTGTGAAAGGGCACTAAGCGGGGTATGTGGCTTTTGTATGTTTCCTCCGCACATATCCCTACCATTTGCAAGGATATTATTGTTATCATGGCTTCATGTTTGGTAGGAGACAAGGGCTAGGACAAGCTATTGTATTATTGGGCTTCGATCATTATGTACATTAAGCAAGTATGGGAGGATATTTTCTTGGGGTGTGGATATCTTGGACACTACATACCATGACTTGTACTGAGTGGTGTGGCTCTAGGGGAAATCCTTGAGCTATCTTACTTTAGTTATGAGTTGGGTGTATAAAGCAGTTATCCCCTACAATAGGGGAGTTGGTGTCACAGGATCCGGGGGCTATCGGGGCCGTGAGATGGAAAGGCTTGTTAGTTCTTAGAGGGCCACATAACCTCACTTCTACATTGATGATAGTTTATTTTATTGATAGATCCTACTAGGACATGATTAGAATGTGGGGTCGGGGAGGATACTATCCTAATTGCGTGTGTTACCACATCATAGTTAATAGATATATCTACGAGGGTAGAGGCCCACCCCTGCTAGGAGTACCCCAATAGTTTCAGTTACCATATGATGATTCTCTTCCCACCATGATTAATATCTACTCAAGTGTTAGGGAGGCATGAGATGACTTTGAAGGGCTGAAATTGATGGACAATGGTGATACTAGGAGTACCTATTTATGTTGAGAAGATCTTATTTCCCAGAGCACCCATGGCTCTTCTCAAGATTGAGGTTACACCCACTCATAGTGGGGAGGAGGAGGAGGAGGCCGACATAGCCATATACATAGAGGCGAGGGTGAGGATAGTGAGGAGATGGATAAGGAGGTTAGATTATATGGGGGTGATGAGGAGGAGGACGGTCATCTTGAGTGGCATGTTACTTTGGAGATATCTATGGTAGAGAGAGAGGAAGCATAGGTGGAGAAGGAGAATTTGGTTTCTAACGAGCCACTTCATAAAGAGGGGGGAAGTGATGAGGAGTCCATTATGGAAAATCATGTTGCCCCAAGAGAGGGGGAGGTACATGATGTTCTTACAATGATATGCTTTGCCACCACTAGCTACACCAATCGATCCTACATGGATGTCAGGAGATTTGAGTATGTAGATACTATTCTCTTAAATCTATTACTTATAATTATTAGTGATCTACACATTGTTATTCTTTTTTATTTTTAAATGATTTCTAACTTGTCATTATTTTCTTTACTTTATAGCCACTTTGCTAATGGATAGCGAGATCATATTTTCCATATTTTTGTTAACACTTTATTGATCCTTATGTTGAATACTTGTGTAGAGTTTACGGAGGAATTAGGACATACATTGTAGGCTAGTTGACATACCTATGCGAATGTTCCTCTTTAGAAGGCCATAGAGTTCTTGGCTTCTTAGAGAAAATAGATCATTGCATATGAGATGGCGAGAGAGGATGGCAAGGTAGAGCCACTCACAAAGCGAGGCTAGGACTAGTGTTTGTTCTAATGGTCAATCTCATCACTCGGTGCATTCATGACATCGAGCCACAACAGAGTCTCATCGAATCGCACACCATCTTAGGGATTTCACAAAGAGTGATAGGCCGGTGAGCCCTTATTTATTTGATGTCATTTTGTGAGGCATATAAATTATTTATTATGTGATTTTTTTCTCCTTGTGAGAATTTAGACCACACCTAGAGTGTGATGAAATTGTATACAGACTTGACTCATTATGATATATACAAATATCTCTTTTTAATTTGGTCATCCTTTGCATCTGAGTTGACATTTTTTATGGTTTGTTTCAAATGTTTACTACTAGATGTTTGGATTTTCTGATTTTATATGTATTTGAGAATTGATGTAATCGATAATGATATGTTAATGAATGATTTCTTTTTCTTTTTTTTGTAATGTTGATATGTGATGATTGTGCAAAAATAATGTAATGATGAAATTTAGTTTTTCAAGCAATGTTTGATACTTCTTTCCATTTTGGAAATGTGTGATAAATAATGATATGATAATAAAATTAACTCTTTCCACTCCTATGATAATAAAATTAACTCTCTCCACTCCTAACCCCATGCACAGGTAAGATGTGAGGGATCAACACCGAGAGCCAAAAGGGATGTGAATTATATGATTTTGATAAACGGAAATGGTGAGAGAAGGCCAAAATTTTGACATAAACCCAATTAGGGACCCACAACCTAGCTCTGCAGCAGGTTTATTACATAGCCTAGAATGTGATTTGTTTGTAATTTTATCTAGACTTAGACCTTTAGATGGCCTCTTGATTGAAGAAATATGGTTTGAGGTTTTAAATCTCTTGGAACATACACATCTAATTCACTTTTCTTGGGATTTTAATATTTTCAAAGCACTTTTTATTGAATCAAATCACTTTTAACTTACTAATTTATTTGCAAATACACCTTACACCTTGCCCCATGACACCATTAGAAAGCTGGGATCATCATAATGGACAAGGCATAGGTGAGTAAGGGAAATTTCTTCCTTTCCCAAACTCACGCCACTTGTAAGAGGGTGTAGAATCAACATCAAAGGTTCATGGGGTAAAAAAGTGTGTAAATGAAATTTTTTATTTTGATTTGAGATATATACTTTTAGTTTTTTTATTATAAGTTGTTTTTTTGGAAAGGATAGATTTCCTATAGCCTCAACCCCACATAACCAATAATATGTGAGGGCTCAACACCAAAGGCTGAGATAGGTGAACAAGTAACCCAAGTAAAAAAATTTAGAATGATTTTTCTACTAAAGATGTTTTTCTAGGGAAAGATATGACATCAAAAAGATTCTAGAACAGACTATGGGCAAAGACACCTATGCTATAAGTAAGCTACAAGAAGAACCAATTATGCAGGCATTTGGTAGGATTAGTGTAAAAAAAATTCTTGTCTTATTGAATTGATGAAGTGATCATAAATGTTGATGACAATATTATGAATGTTTGAAGAGATGTGATTTGAATGATTGCCAATGTTTTCATAAGTTTTGAAAGTTTCTTGAAAATAAGTTCCTTGATTACAAATTTCACAGAATGAGTGGAGATTATAATGCAATGAGGATGCAATAGTGTACATGTGGAAATATAGATGGATCATGTGTAATAACATTTTAGGTGAAATGAATTGATGATTCACCGAATTCTTCACCCTCTAGTTTACATAGGTGATATGTCCCATTTTTGTAGTCCTCGATGACTTGATATGGGCCCAACCACTTGGCTTGAAATTCCTTCCTTTGTTAGTTTTATTTTCCATCTAGCTATCAAGTCTTAATACTCAATATCCAAAAAATATATCATGTTCATAAACTTTCTTATTGTATTATTGGCACATCCAGCCAACGTAAGATCTATGGTGCGCCTCTACTCTAAGTCGAGCTTCATCGAGGGCTTCCATCTCAATGAGCCATGCCTTATGATATCCCTTTTCTCCTAATATTCCTTGTAATGATATCCGTAGGCTATGTATCTCAACTTCAAGTGGTAAGACTACTTCCGTACCAAATACAAATGAATATGGGGTTTCCCACATTGGTTTTCTTACTGACCTTTTATAGGCCCACAAGGATGGAAATATTTTTAAGAGTCAATCATACTTATTCTCCTTAACAAGTTTCAGGAGAATGGAATTTAGAGTTTTATTAGTTGCCTCATCTTATCCATTGGCCTGAGGGTACTATAGAGGGGAAGTGTGATGATTTATATTGAAATTTTCACATAATTCACGCACCTCTTCATTGTTAAATGACATGCCATTATTAAAGATAATTACCTATGGGACCCCGTATCTACTGAGATGATCTTATTCAAATTGAAATTTGTAATTATATATCTCAAGTATGGTGGTAAGAGGTATGGCCTCAACCCACTTCATGAAATACTTTGTGGCCATAATTATGAAATTGTGGCCATCCGTTGATGAGGGAGAGAATTTCCCTATCGAATCTAAGCACCACATGGAAAAGGGCCGGGGTTTTGTAATCAGTTGTAGACTTGGGAAGGAGTGTGAATGAGATAATTCCTAGAATTTATGGCACTTACGTACATACTCTCTTGTGTTGTGTTTTAGGGTGGGAAATAAATAAACCATCTCATGCATCATTCTAGTGGTTACATGTCCTCCAAAATGACCTCCACAAACCCTACTTTGGGATATATAGAGGATCTTTTCAGATTCTTCGTCATCAACACACCTTATCAACATTCCTTCAAAATATCTATGATAGAGAACTTGCTCTATAACTATGTACTTGGTGGCTATGACAAGTAGTCATTATCTCTCTTGTGAAGTTGAAAATATCTTAATACCATGGAAACACAACAATGGAAGGTCGACTTCTATATATTATATACACTCATCAGGGAAACTTAGGTCCACTAACTCTCCACCATGTAATGAGTTATATTCTAACCATTCGGAAATGATTTTCCCCTTGAAAGACTTATATTTTACATAAGTTAACTCAAATTCTCCCATTAAGGTTATGAAGCATCCAACTTTATTGGAAAAAGAACCTTGTGTTAGGAATGTCTAAAGAAAATACATTTTAATAATAACCCATGTTTCTTGGTTAAGCATATAATTCCTTAATCATTTTGTTTTGAATACTATAAAGAGGCATTCTTTTTCCACCTGCATATATCATGTTTCATAGTATAATAACATATGAATGATGAAGTAAATTACACATTCACGATTTTCATCATCTTCGTATGCTAGTATGTAGGCTAACGAGACATTAGTAGCCCATGAATATAGAATGAGAGGGAGATATGATTTGGGAGGCATAAGTGTGGGAGGTGACAAAAGGAATCCTTTAACTGATTCAAATGCCTCAGAAAAAACATTTGTCCAGATGTTGCAACAATCCTTGTTTAATAAATTGTTTATCAAATGAATGGTAAAGGTTAAATCAAGAATAAACCTTTAGATTGTACTGATATTTCTGAGAAAGGATCTAATTCCTAACTCATTTAATGGTGGGATAATTTCTATAACCACTCGTATTTTTACTGGATCCACATTAATCCCTCATGAAGAGATGATGTATCCCAACAACTTCCCTCCCATCACACCAAACACACATTTTTATGTATTCAATGTAACACCGCATTCAATGAGATGAGAGAGGACGATGTGAATCACCTCGGGGTGATGGCATAATTTTTACGGCCTTAGCTTAAAGATCATTAACATATGATTTCACAATATTGTGAATAATATCATGGAATATGTAATTCATTTCCCATTGGTAAGTGGCACCAACATTCTTGAAACTGAATGACATGATTGTGTAGTAATAAGTTCCCAAGGAGTAATAAAGGTTGTGTTTGTTTGATATTTCTCGGAGATCCTAATTTTACTATACCTAGAAAAACCATTCATAAGTGACAACTCATAACCACCTATTGCATCAATGATAACATTGATGGATGGTAGTGGGAAATCATATTTGGGACATGCCTTGTTTATATCCCAAAAGTCAATGTAGATTCAATTTTTTTGTTATTTTTAAGAATGGGGACAATGTTAGATACCCACATTGACTAATCGACAAGTTTGATGAACCCCACTTGTAGGAGTTTCATAACTTCCTCTTTAACCATTAGTGCCACCATTGGTTTCATAGGTTTGGATTTATGTTTGATGTTCTTGGCGTCGATTTGGTTACTATATTATGGACTATGCAATAGGAGGAAAAATCATGTCATCTCTTTTTAATCAAACACAAAGGTGTTCAAATGTTATTTAAGAATATTTGTGTCTATTTCCACTTTTTAGGAGTCAAAGAAAGAACCTAACTTCAGAATTTTTGGGTTTTCTTCCATCCCGATGTTAATATGAATCATCCCTTCAATCAAAGAGGCATTACCCTATTCAAACTCAAACAAGGCTAGAAGTAATTATAATTTTCCTTCCTCTTCTATCTCATAAATCTTAAGGCCTTCCAAGAAGGAATGTTCGTCATGTGATCTTTGAAATAGGAGGGAAAATGAGGAATGATAGAAAATCCTCTCTTATGATGCGCATGATGTAAATACCTAAAAGTGTAAGGTATCATAAGATAACCTCATCATTTTTACTTAATCTAGGGTAGTAGGCTCATTATTAGCCTCAACATATGTTAAGATCAGATTTTTGGAATTTTTTGAACTTAGGGTTCAACATGAATCGAAACTATGAATTTAGTATCTTCTAATTCTCTTCTAAAAAAATTAGGAAGCAAAAGTAGCTATCGAATCAGTGAGAAGGTTTTGTTCACGTGGAATGGCTTTGATTAAGATGAAGTCAAAACCTTTTCTTAATTTGAGTACATCATCTTTATAGAGCTACAAGTGTTGCATCCTAGTCTCATATACCTCTAAAATTTGATTTGGAGCTATTTGTGAATCACCTAATACTCTTATATTACAAACACTAATTGTTTTGGCTACTATTAGACCAAGAAAGAGAGCCTCATATTCTACACCATTGTTTGTACATTCAAAATCTTATTGAAAGGAAAAAGGCATGACCTTCCCTTTAGAAGAAGTGAGGATCATGCCTGCCCCAACGTGAAAGTGACATTTTTCTCTGTCAAAAGTAAGATTCCAACAGTTGTTTGGGAATAATGATTTTGTATTACTATTTGTATCTTCTTCCCTTGCTTCTGAGACTTCAACCATGTAAATCCCATTAGTAGGAATAGAGTTGAGTCCCAGACCATGTCCTATGCCCATGGAATCAAATGGAAAGAGAATGGGAAAATAATTATCCAATAACTCGAAAATCTTTGTTATGGTTTCTTTTAATATTGTCTCTACAACAACGGTTTCATCTTTTCTGCAAGAATTCTCACAATCAAATCGGTATTTTCTAATTTCATTTTGGGAATTAGTTTTGAATCTGGTGTTGAACTTATGGGTTTTTTAATTGGTTTGCGGGGGCTCAAAGTCAATATGCACCCTAGGTTTCTTCTTTAGGCTAGCCGCTGTAAATGGTAAAGGGCTTGATTCACCCGAACAATGAATACTTTCCCCAAATGTAGGAATATAACTTCTGAAACTATGTGGAAGGGATCATCTTCATTCAATGTATCCAAGGAAAACCAAGAATAATATTAGAGTTGGTTTCCGATCTATAATATAAAATTCTGTAAGGATCGTCTTGGGCCTTAGGGTAACTAGTGGCACTATGGTTCTAATTTATGTCACCTTGAGGCTATCATACCCTATCGGTGTTTTTATTTTTGAAGAGTAATTAGTTTCTCTCGTAGCCTAATTTTTGAAGAAAAGAAAAGGGGATAATTTTGACTACTTCCCCATCATTGATCATTACTCACTTGATGTAGTGAATGTAAATATAAACATATAGATACATCGATTGATCACCTCTACATGTGAAATCAACATATTTGGGCATATTGATTATTTTGAATACAAATACAACATCTTTTTTTCTAGCTATCCAATAGGATAGACGTCAAATTCTATGTGATTTATTGGTGACTTTAGAGGAGGGGTGACATTGATCAAATTTCCAAGACCTAATGATTCCAATAAAGAAACTCTATGAGTAGGGGAGTTCTTTAAAAAATCCAAGGAGATGTGAGAAAAAGTTATTTGTTTAATCATTAATCAAGTCGTAAGCCCCACTAGATTCAAAAGTGTTGTAACATCATCTAACATAGATGGGTAAATGATAATGGCAACGAAGAGTAGTATCGAGTTATCGTAGTGGTGTTTATTTGGGGTTAAGTTTCTAGCTCTACAAGACCCACAATCTTATTTTGTTGGTGACCATCCAACGGAGGTGCCACCAATGGGTTTGATGAATTTAAAGCTTCATGATCATTGGTTCTCACTAGGTTAATCTTTTTTTCTATTGTGTTCCAACTTACCTTTGTTAGCATTCGTTGGAAGGGGATCGTTAAATATCTTGAGTGGCATTTTTTGAGGGGATTCGGGCCCCATGCAAGTATTATAAGTTGGATTTTTAGGATTTTTCAAAAACATCTTGAAAAAGAGCTTCCTTTGGTCCTTTGATAAGTGATGTATGAACTTATTACAGTCTTGGAAAGTTCTGGCATTATGCCCTTGGACCCTATGGAAGACACAATATAGATCGGGATTATTATCCTAGGGCCTTTAGTTTATGTTTTTGTGGTCTAAAGCTATGATTGTTATTCAACTGTTGGTTATTGTAATTGAAGTTCGAGAGGTCATTTCCCTTTATTTTTATATTGGTTTTAATACCCATTTGGGTATTGGTTAGGGCCTTGAGCCTAAACTTGTTGTTGTTCTTGGGGTGGAGGATGATTTAAATTCACTACGTTGATCGTAGGAGAAAAGTTGTTACACCATTTATTGTTACCGTTTGTATTTTTAGCATTATTTATGCTTGAGTTGTTAACAACATTTGGTTTCTTTGTTTGGTCTATAACACTCATCGGTTGTAGAAGCAGGTTTTATTGACAAACTTAGGTCCTTGATTTTTGTTTGTGTTATTTGGGTAACTTGAATTACCCCGATTAGGACCGATCAATATTCTATTTGAACCATAGGTATTTTGACCAATGTCTATTTTTTTTTGGTCAAAATAGAGAAAACCCTCCAAAACCTCTTTGTAACTCATTAGGGGAACTTTCAGACTTCTTCCTTCATTTCCTAATTAAGAGAGTTAAGAAATAGGTAAAAATCTTTGTCACGATCCATGTTGGGAGAAATTTTCGAAGAGTAGAGAACCCGCCACCATGTCTCGATGAAATAAGAGTAAGACTCATTTTTCTCTTGCTTTATATGTAGGAATTCCCTGATTCCTATCCTTAGCAACTTGTTTGTGTTGAAATATTTAATGAATTCATACATGATTTGTTTAAAGGAATGTATTAAAGGATCAGGTATCTTATAATATCATTCGAGATAAATTCCTTCAAGATTCCTAGGAAGATCTTTTATACGAAAACATCACATGGGAGTAGCTCTCAAATAATGGTTGCATATGCTTTGATGCACACATTTAGATATCCCCCTTTGAAATTAGGAATGTATGGTAGAGGCTTTGGGAGCATAACAGTTTATATAGTGAATTCAAGGGGCTCTTTAAGATAATTAGAGTAGGTCATGACTATGTAATACTTGACCATTGATGACCCTTGTTGAGAAGGTAGAGGTGGAATTGGTTGTTGATATGATGTAGCGTAAATGTTTAAGGAGGCATAAGGCATCCCTTGTGGTTAACCATATGGACCAGGAATAGAGTACATGTCTCCCTATCATGATTTAGAATACATGTGCGAGATATATAAGGGAGTGTTACTCGTATGGAGTTAGAGGCTCAAAGTTAGGTAAAATTTCATTTCTAGTTATGATGGCATTTGAGAACGCACTTACAGATATTGGCTATTTTCTTTAGACATTCCTAACACAAGGTTCATTTTCCAATAAAGTTGGATGCTTCATAACCTTAATGGGAGAATTTGAGTTAACTTATGTAAAATATAAGTCTTTCAAGGGGAAAATCATTTCCGAATGGTTAGAATATAACTCATTACATGGTGGAGAGTTAGTGGACCTAAGTTTCACGATGAGTGTATATAATATATAGAAGTCAGACCTTCCATTGTTGTGTTTCCATGGTATTAAGATATTTTCAACTTCACAAGTAGAGATAATGACTACTTGTCATAGCCACCAAGGGAGTGTTACTCTCGTATGGAGTTAGAGGCTCAAAGTTAGGTAAAATTTCATTTCTAGTTATGATGGCATTTGAGAACGCACTTACAGATATTGGCTATTGAGGGTATCCGTACATAGCATGAGGGGAAATACCCAAGGTTCCCGATCCAGTGAGAAGATCCCTGGGGCTAGGAATTCCCATGTAAATTGGAGGATTTGGCGTAGTATTCACTTAGCACATTTTTTGAGGCTAATGAATAATCTTTCCTTTCCTAACATAAGATGAGACATGAGTAGCTTGGGAAAGTTATAATTCTCTAACCTTGTCCACCAATGTCAAGATGACCTCACCTAATGATGGTATGGTGTTCTATTTTAGCATGCATTGTTGAACCTTGTTAGGTTGCAAAGGAGTGTGATATCCTGTTATGAACTATTCATTGTTTTTCCACCCCTCATTAGGAACATTTTCTATTATGGGAGGGGTAGAGGTGTTATTTTGAAGTAATACATCAACATGTCCTTGTACCCTATCTAAAGATTGATTCATGTTTTGGAAGTGTTTCTTGCTTAGGGAATAATGTGCTTAATATTCGTTGTCTTGTAATGGGAGTTGATCAAACCGCATATTGATTCTTGTCTCAAAAAAAAACCAAGGAGATGAGCCTAACTCTCTAGTGAATATCATATTATTAGAGCTTGAAATTTTAGGTTGTTGTCCATGTGTAAGTTGATCAATCTCCTCAATCCTAACCAAGGAGCCATTGTGGGTCCCATGAGAAGGAAGAGTCTAAGAGGTAGGGAGATTAGTTAAGTAGTTGTACACCCACCTAGATAGTGAGGGTGACTGCTGTTGCATACCCATTTGATAGTAATATGCCTTGAGACCCAAAATGGGTCAGCCATATATGTCTTGTCCCAACATATTTAGGGGTATATGAATACCCATAGAATAATGAGAGAGGAAGAAGATGGATGAAATAAATGGAAATGAAAAGAGACTAGCTCTTCACATCAGGTTCACCAATTTGTACAAATGAAAATCGACACGTGACCTTCAACCACCTCAACCTCTCGAGGTCATATTGGGACAACTGTTGTGGAAGATGTGGATGACTATGGATAGAAAGATATAATGAATATGTTTGAATGGGACAAAAAATCTATCAAAGTAAAATAATTTCCTTAACGCATAATATAAAGATATTCTCGTCAAGGGAAAAGAAGGCCCTTCTAACCTGAATGGGTCTAATGGATGGATAAAAAAAGATGGCCACAAAAAGACTCCAATAAATATCAAGGTCCGTGGAAATTCCTTCTAATGGTTTTTAGATATGGGAAAATCAATGGGTTCCTTGTATTGATTTCTAGACAAGGTCATGGAATGAATGAGAGGGAGGTGTGGTTCCACTGAATCTATGGGAATTTTGATAGAGTGGTCGAAAACATGGGGGCTTGGTGAGCTTATTCATTCAGAACATTCAACTATCTAATGATGTCTCGTTGAAGTGGGGATGACCTAAAGACTAATTAGCATAATCATGTGTCAAGGTATAACTAGATTTTGGGCCCTTGCGGTTGAGGAACCCGTGGATAACAACCATAAACTCTTGACAGTTTTGGTCCTTATACGATCATACATGTTTAAACTCTATTACTAGGGAAGTCCAATATTTTTAGGCCTTGTCAAATGTGATATTCAAAATGTTTAATTGTTCAATTTTTGTAGCGTGTCATGTTGGTGTTATGAGGAAAAAACAAAATCCCATATCTATGTCCATAATTAGTTCTGGAGTTCATTCAGTTGTGGGACCAATGGATCACTAGTGTATGTTTTCTCTTATTTTGGTTCATTTATGGATATGTATGCATTCAGATCATTTCAATCTTATCAAGGTAAATAAAAAATTAACCTAAGTAAGAAATTTCTATACTATGTTTTTGTGTTTTTGAAATACAATGGAAATAAATAATACAAAGCAAATAATCTAACAAAAGGAAATATTTTTGTGTTTTTATGGAATTTAAAAGAAACAAAGAAATGAAAATATTCTAATCTAAAAAATAAATCCTATACAGATAAATAACTGGATGTAGTTATTTACTTGTGTAATGGTGTAATTAAATCTATACTAATCAATATAATCCTCTCTAAACTATTGATATGAAAGAAATATTCTATTTTTCCTCATAGGCACGAGAAGAAATCAGAGCTTCTCGAAATCTTTTCTTCCTTGAAAATTCCCCAAAAAGTAAATAATATATTTATGGAGGATTTCTATATGGGAGAATGCTTCTATTTATTTCTAAACTAACACAAAAGCTTTCTTCTAGAATCACCTCTTTTAAAATCTACAGAGATAAGAAAAGGAAGCTATCTTTCCTAAGAAATATTTGTTGAATGAATTGATCTATGAACTACTCAATGTTAATAAAATGAAATTATTTTTCTCTTGTAATGAATAATATTCTCAACAAAGAATTAAATAAAATCAATTACAACTCCAACCTAGTATTTGTAGTACTATGGCAATCTAGTTGTGTTGTGATTTTGTGTCCCCTCAGTTTGTATTTTTAATCTCTTGTGTTCATGTGAGTCCAAGATGATGGGAATAAAATGGAAGAATAAAGGATAAAGAACTGGAGCAATGACATCTTGATGGTAGTTTGGTAGCAATGTAGGTGGAAGAGAGATAACATAAGTGAACAATGTTTGGATATGCAATTTGCAGCAAGAATGTGGCAACTCAACAATACATGATCCTCAATATTTTTCTTGATAAAAAGTGATGGTTTTATATAAGTTTGGCTGGGTTGTGCACTATCACACTTGATATCCTTGAGATACACGTAAACACATGAAGGGGGAGTTTGAACAGTTAGTTAGAAGTTATAGTTTGAAGAGGAGATTTCCACAATTCACTCAAGCCTAAAATCAGCTAAAATGATTGAGAAATGTGCTCTAAAAGTGAACTTAAGTGAAGCAATCATGCGTCAATTCACGGGTAAATAGTTATGGAAAATAAAACCACCCCGTACTTGGGTGGTGATTATAATACCGCCACCTGCAGGCGGGGCAGAAATTTTTCAACTAAAGGTAAAATCTAAGGCGTAATTGTGTGAAAAGATGTCGAAAAGAAGGGAATGGCTAAGTAGGGTAAACTCGGCTATTAATTTAAGATGCGAAGAGGTTTAGGGGATTGAACACCTTAGAAAATAAATGAATCATCATTAGGACCTTTTGTAACCATTTTTCCGACCGAGTGTAGCACGTGCAAATTTGGGTGCTTACTGATTACCCTATTCATGTCAATACTAATCAAAATAGTCAGCAACTCGAGGTTGAGCAATCACATTTTTCATATATATCTAACAACATAGCATAATTTACCAATTATTTCTAACCATGATATGAAATTATGTTATATAACTTGAGTTCAATCAAAATGTGCTAGTAGGATACAACAATGTTCACTTAAAATGCCCCAACCAGAACACTATACTAGATACGAATCTACCGACATGGAGTCAAGTCAACACCATGATCAAGGAAACACGATAAAATAGTAGGAGTGTTACAAAAGTTGTGAAAGGGGAGGAGGAGGTGATGGGTAGGGAGGTGAATATGTTGGGAGTGGAGGAAAGGATTAAAGGAGGAATGTTAAGAATGGAGAAATCAAAGAATTTGTAGGACATAAGGATCACATAATGGTGGAGAGGATGAACAAATTTGTACCTTTTAACTAATTCCATAGAGTTTTCAAGGGAATGTAGGATGAAAAAGGGAATAAAATGGAGTATGTTCTCCAAAAATGATTTTGAAAAATAATGGGGTAAAAAGGAATAACCAAGTACCTACCCTCCACCGTAATAAATTTCATGATCAACAGTGCCATATTATTATTTGGAGGAGGAAGGGAGTCACGAAAAAAACCCTTTGTTTCAAACCAAAGACTCATTATCATTGATAAATTTCTACTCCTCCGCATCAATGTAAATCTTGTTCTTGTAAAAATCTATCCCCTTTCTATTATCAATACCTTTTGCAATAATCTCTTCAATAACTTAAAAACCCTTGCCTTATAAGTTACCTTTATATTATTCTAGTTTTTAACCGATTCTTGAGACAAATGTAAATCATATCCCTTAATTCTCTACATGGAGAGAATAAAACTTCCCTTCCTTAGGAGCATCTAGAGATATTCATTATTTCTCCATTCATTAATATCCATAGGCTCAATTCTGTAGTATTAACCGCCCATCTCAACTCTAGAAATCCGTAAGATAAAATGATCTTTATTAGAATTAATCTCTATAACATCCATATTTCATGATTACAAAAGAAGGGGGAATTTTTTATTTTATTTTATGTCAATTTCACTTTGTTCTAAATTCATCATTTAGAACCATATTAAATTTGTTAATAAATCCTACAACAGTAACCATATGTAAATTTTATGACTCGGTGTAACCGATCTCTCATATTTTATTTCAATGATGACTCAATAAAGAACAAATCTCTCATATTTCATTTCAATGATGACTCGGTATAGAAACAATCTCTCATATTTGATTTCATTATATACTCAAGTATACTTATGGTTCCGTTTTTTATTTTAGGGCTCATCAAGTGCTACCGCCAAGGGCTTATTTAGGTACTTGTTACGAGTACCCATCATATATCCCGCACCTTAGTCTAGTGAATTTAAGACAACACAAACAACTTGTGATACTTTGGCCAAAGTTTCAGACATGTTTTCCATGCCTATATTCTGAGATGACATACTCATCATGAAGGAATATGTCTTTCACCACACTTGAAATCTGTTATCTTGATTAGAATTTCTTGACTCTGTCAATCCTTCTCATTTTCGTGTTAGATGCTAGGAAGAGATAAACCACATGGGCTAGTGTAGATAATCCACTTACGATAACTAAAGGTCATTAAGTGTATTCAAATCAACCCATGTCACTTTGAATACACTCCATCACCCGTAGTTAACGTAAGTCAACTTCAGCCACAGACCATGGAATCATCACTACCTAGTGTTTAATAATGAATTGAGATACCATTCCGATACGGTATCAATTAGACAAGATGAACGGATTATAGCACCATAACGATTGCTCCATAATAACAACCCAATTAATCCCATCATTGGATGGGTATTGTGCAACATGATTATTATGCTTTGCAACCACCCATTAAGTTCAATAAATCTAAACCTCCCTTCTTAACAAGTTCATTAATCCCTTTAATTCGCAGCTTGTTAATCCCACCCTAGTTATTTTCATCCTTTAGGTGTCATTCCTAAGGACTAACTCGGGTTCTATCAACATCCCATTAAGGAATGTTATGTTTCTACTTAAGTCAACTAGAAGGATCTGCAAGTTTATTTCTGCTCATTACTTATTCTCTTTAAGTATGAAGCCTTCATTAGTTGATTTCATATCTTAGAAACATATTATAAGTATATTGTAGGGAAATAGCCTCATACATCCAATTATACCTTTAGGAGCATTCTAAAGTTCATTTTAATGACTCCAAACAGGTTTTATGCATTCAACCCGCAATAGTCTCGTGACTTACATTTACTTTCCTTTAAGTCATTCCACTATTCAAATTGTAATCACTTAGTTAAAATTAATCCCCTAAGTGTAACTCATCTATGATAGAAGGATATTTTACATCCAACTCATAGTTTATTCAAAGGGTTCATTTTGTCACCCAATAGTGAATAGTCCCTTGTATCAAGTTTTCATAACATAATTACATTATGCATGCAATTCAAATATGTATCATATTTATGACTTCATTATTGCAGCAAGAAGAACTTTGTTCTTAATGCCTTAAAGGTTAGGTTAATTTATACATCTAACCCCATATTATCATCCTATCCCTCTTAATTACAATTTCTTTCTGTTATTGTACTTATTTGTTTATTAGGATAGATAGATTGCATTATAGTATAATCACTTAGATCCCTTTACTATTAATCATGCAACCCTTTTTATTTTATATCATTTCTCTTAAAACAATCATACAAGTATTGTTCATAATGATGTAATTAAGCATAGTCATTCATAACTTAATTTCCACAACATATAACTTGTTTAAATATAACTTATTCATTACTATCATATTCTAGTAAATTCAATAATTTAAAGTTATAATAACCAATGACTATTTCAAGGATAATACATTATAATTATACCTTTCATATAGGTCATTAAAAGGAAAATATTCCCAAATATTCATTTTTTCCTCATATTAATGGATCAACAATAATATTCCTTTCTTTATAATAGAAATGTAAGATTGGTAACATTTTATATAACCTTCCGAAGACTATAAAAATGTCAAGAAGTAAAGCAATGTATATCAATTATTCCCTATAAGCTTACTTTCCAAGTGAGAGAACTCTTTTAAATTGAAAAAATCACTCACACACAACAAATCCAATCAAGAGAGGATGATTTAAGAAACCATTTAAACCATTTATAATTTAATATGTTCATTCAAATAGACAAGAAATATTTCAAATTCCTTCAACAGTTTACATTATTGGGCTTAGGCCTTACACACTTATTCACAAGAATAGTTCGGTAAATTAAAGATAATCTTTTCATCAAAGTACATCTCTTCAATCAATTTAATAAATGTATCTTTCCATAAGTCTTCCTCTTTTCCTTTTTCATGAAATTTATAAGTAAGAGCATTAGTATTGATCGGTTCATTTGAAGGCCGAGCATAATAGAACTAAATCCTTGGAACCATATGTTCTAACTAACAAATTCAAAAAGGAACACTGCTTATTAATAGAAATTAGTCAAGGGTTCAGAAATATCTTTTCTTGTTTGAACACTTCAAAAGTACCATACTCAAGTGTATCACAAAACCCTGCAATGTTAGCATCTAACAATCCAAAACAAGTCTGATTTCTATCAACTAGAATTCTAACAACAACAGGTTCAACATTCATCCATATTCAACCAACAAGTAACCCAAAACCATATAAGTATACATTCTCACTTAAGCAATATCACACCAATAATGCAAAGCCAAGTATACATAACAATAGGTGGGAAAGAAAGAGTGAAAATGCCTTAATCATGCAGCCCATACTACATGATTAAAATATTTTACTCGAATCTAATTAATTGCAAACAAAAATGTATTTCATTTCAATAGCCTAACAATCCAAAGGTTGGAAAAGATTCAGTTGAGTAAAGAGATAATGACAACAAGCTCTCAAGACCCAAATCTATATTAACTTGTTATACAAAGCAGTCCATGCCATAATTATTTGGCTCCAACCAAATGAGAAGTATACAAGCCATTAAAATACATTACACAAGATTTATGAGATAAGGTTGTCTAGGAACCATACAAGTATTCCATACAAGATTGGTGTGAATCATACTTAACTAATTACATCACTCAGATAGAGAAATGAAATGATTCCACATAGGTAGAGAAAACTCACAATTGAACAACATTTCAATGACTAAATGATATCATTAATCATACAAAGATGATCAAGGTTCGACATATATTATAAATTATCAAAACTTAAGCAAGTTTAATGAACCATACAACTATTTTAGGTCGAGGTTCCGACCGGAGAGGCTCGACTGACCGCAAGATCATTAAAAATGATCATCAAAATTAAATATACTAGTAGAAAAAGCATCTTTGGAAGTTTGATCAAGAGCTGAAAAGTTGACAAAGTGGTACACAATAACCCCTAAGGTGGAAATTATAATTTCATGGCTTAGTACAATCTTATTTAACATTATGCAAAATCGTCTTCCTTGGTAGTATAAAAACAACATAACAGTCACCATGATGAAATAGAAGGACCTAAAGTTCATAGAACTCGGACAACGAATAACCCTCCATGGTTTAGTGAAGTAAATAAGAATGGATGAATAGAATAATAGTCTAGTGACCTACTTATACATAACAGTGAATGTATTTAATCACAATGGGTATGAACAGTACCCAGAAGCTTTAGTTAAGATCTAACCCAACCTGGGTTATCGAAAACTCAAAAAAACTTCTAAATTGATCAAGAATAATACAACCGATACCATACCCATCTGGGTTGAGAAAAAACTCACCCACATGAGGGTGATTAAGAAGAAAAATTCCCATGAATTCATTACCGATCATGAGTATGAGTATTTAAACAAGATTTGAAAATAGACCGAGATATATAACAATATCTTTAGACGACACAAGTCTAACTAGAATGAATTCTCAAGTTCCCACTCAACCCACAACATAGGGTCATTATTCTCTTTAAAAGATACACATAGGAAGTTCCATAGCAATTGAAAACTAACAATACAGAGATCGATAACAACACTGCAAACCCATTTGTAAAATATAAGAACACATAATCCAGAGTCATCGAAATAATATTACAAAGATCAATATCACTATAGCAAGACCAATTTTCAAGGTATTTGCACATGAAACGAATAACAACACTTTTTATTTCCACTTTAGTTATGGAAAGTTTATTTAAAAATGACTAACATAGTCATTTAAATAAAATCAACATTTCAACCATGATAAAACAAGTATACAGTTATAAGATCAAAAACTAGTTCAATAGTTACTTACAAAGCAAAGGGTTCATTCATTATGTAATAATAAAGACCAAGAACCACGATATTGTTTCTATAATAAGAAAAATTCTTTTTAAAAACTAATTAGAAAGAATAATTTTTTTCAAAGGATTAGAGCCTATCATGCCTGGTAGAGCTTCCCAAAGTTTTCTTCCAACTCCCAAGATCCTTCTTCCAACTCCCACGATAGCTTCTATAGTTAAATCAATTAATATTCATGAAAATTCCTCCACCATTCCTCTGGAATATTTTCCTATAGTTTCTTCATGAAATAGAGAATCCAAGATTCAAACCAAATAAAAACCAAATAAAATTCCCAAAACCTCCATTTGCAGAGTGAGAAGGAGAAACAAAATGACCTAATGGAAATCCAAAAACAATATTGCCTTCTTTGAATCCAACATTTTTACCCTATGCAGTTTGAAATAATGTTCCAAATTATTAATGCTTACGAGAATAGTCCATTCCTCCCACAAACCCACCGACTTCCTCTAACCTTTCATAGGTTCGATTCTAACTACTTAGATATCCAAATAATCATTTCAAAGTTCCAGTACATGTAAAGGTGGCGGAAACCACCACTTCTTACTTGACCATGCATCCCCTTCCCAATGCCAATCGGGGTTAGCTTGAGTTAGGGTCCGAGTCTCCCTTCCATCCTAGGTTAGGATTAAATTAATCTTAGCAACATTACCATTAGGCATAGATCACTTAGGTTAGGTTCTTAGGAATCAACTTAGTTCATATGCCTTAGGCCTTAGGTTAGGTCATTAAAATTCAAGTGTTAACAACACATCAGTCATAGTCTAGGCTTAATAACTATCACATCCGAACCTTACCAGCCAGAAATGTTTTTAAAAGGTTGTAGTATTACTCGAGCTAGCTCTCAACACTTTACAGTCCTCAACATGGGTCTTAATCGTAAGCAACTGGAACAAGTTGCCAAGATTAATTAGTATACCTAAGTAATTCATGATAATGAACAACTACAATTTCCCATATTAATCATAATTTCAGATAAAATTAAGGGAATGCCTTGGATCAACAAAAATGATCCAACGTATTTTCTTAATCGGTTCTCAATAATAATAATAATTTATTATTGACTTAGGAATTTTTTAAATTTTTTAACTAGCTTACCAAATGGTTGTAAGAACATAAATCAAACATTCTACAAGTTGCAGACATCAAGTTAATTTCATGAATCAATTAAATAACATAACAATTCAAGAGTACCTTGCAAATAATGGATGATTAATCAAGAAAATATCAACTGAGATAAATATTAATCTAGCAACATGATTCATTCAATTCTAAGGAGCTACAACTCAAGAAAAATCACATGTCAACGTTGTAATCCATTTCTCAAATGAGAAAGTACATATGAAAGGATGGTAGAGGTGTTACATTCTTCCCCTCTAAAGTATCATCATCCCAATGATTGTATTAATTCCAAATAGTTTTTCAAAAAAATAATTTCAATATGTATTTAACCATACGATTCCTTAGCAGCAAACAAAATTTATTCAAAAATTTAGTTTTTAATGGTATAACAACATCAATGGCTATATTAATACTCGAAATAGGTATTTTACTCAAAACAGCAAACCCATAATCAGTTATAAGTCAAAATTATCCAATTTTTTACATGAGAAATGAAATCTTTCTGCTAAAACAAGTGAGGAAAAACAACTTTCATGTCCTCCAAATTTTCCCAGGTTGTACTTTCTTCATTAAATTGATCCCATTGGACCTTACATTGTCCAATTTCATGATTATGCAAGTGCAACTTGTAGGTTTCCATTACTCTAACTAGCTCCACCATGATTACCCTTGGGTCTTGGACCTGCAAGGCATTCCAATTTAAAACATGTGATAAATATGAAATGTATTTCTTAAGTAAAGAAATATGAAAAACATCATGCATCTGTGCTAATGAGGGAGGCAATGTAAGTCGGTAGGCCACAAGGTTGATTATTTAAACAATCTCAAAGGGGCCTACATAACGAGGTGATAGCTTGGCTGACTTGCCAAAGGTAATTGAGCTCTTTTTAGGCTTGAATCTTAGAAAAACTTTATCACCAAGTTCAAATTTCCTTTCGACCCTTTTTAGGTCTGCATAACTTTTTTTTCTATTAGCATCCTCCTTTAATCCTTCTCAGATTAAATTAACTTGTTGTTCCATTTCAGAAAGCATTAAAGACCCAATTAATTCTCTATACTCAATGTTATCCATACTGACAAGGGTCTTGTACCTCTACCTATACAAGGCCTCAAAAGGTGCCATTTTTAGAGAAGAATGGTAAGTGTTATTGTATGAAAATTAAACCAATAGAAGGTATTCTTTGAATTTGTACTACCTGATCCATGCAAGTACTTATTGAGCATATCTTCAAGAACCTGATTCACTTTTTTTTCCATTCGTTTATGGATGATAAGTAAAGATAAATTTCAGATTTTTTCCCAAAGCTGCATTAAGAGTTTTCCAAAATATCAAATTCATTCATGCGTCCCTATGAGATATTATCGATTTGGGAACATCGTGCAATCTAAAAATTTCTTGAACAAACATTTTCGCAAGAACATGTGATTCATCCTTCAGATTCCCCACAGTGAAATGTTCTAATTTAGTTAGTTTATCAACCAAAACCAAAATAACATCATGCTTATTTCTTGACATAGGAAGTCCCTAAACAAATTCCATAGTTATAACTTGCCATGAAAATTGTGGTATACTATGATGGTACAATAAATTAGCATTTGGGTGAAAATGCTTAACTTTCACATGTTAGGATTCCAAGTAGTGAGACACGTAATCCAAGATGTCTCTCTTCATACATTTCAAAAAAAAAAAAAAATTTAACATCAACAAGCATTTTGTCACCTGGGATGTCTAGAGTAAGGTGCATTGTGAAATTTAGTCATCACTTTCTTCCTTAACTCATTTCCCAGTGGCATGTACACTCTATCCTCATACCTCAAAATTCCTTCACCATCTAACCAAAACCCTTTGTACCTCTTATCCTTTGGATTTTCAGCAAGTGTTGTTTTTACCTGCTAGAAGTATGGATCAAACGTTAAGGTGTTCTTAACCTCATCCTTAAATTGAGTTCTCAAGGTCACTAGTGTATAAATATATTTTCTATGACTTAGTGCATCTGCCACTCTATTTTCCTTTCCTTTTATGTAGTTGATGTCAAAATCATATTGAGATAATAACTCCAACCATCTCCGCTACCTCACATTTAAGTTAGGCTAAGTGAAGATATATTTCAACCCAAGATGATCAGTTTTCAACTCGAAGGGTTTCCCTAAGAGGTAATGTCTCCAAACTTGCAATGCATGTACTATTGCAGCAAGTTCTAAATCATGAGGAGCATAATTTTTCTCATGCACTTTAATCTTCTTTATTTCATATGCTATTACATGATCATTTTGTAGTAATATATCCCTTAATTCTTCCCTAGAAGAATATGTTATCACCGTAAAAATTATGTTTGGATAAAGGAAAGTCAGTATAGGGGCTAAAGTTAATCTGTTCTTTCAATGTTTTAAATGTAGCCTCATAGTTTTCACTACATAATAAATTTTTATATTTCTTTTGAAATGAATTTATTGGGGCAACAACCCTTGAGAAACCCTTTACAAATTTTCAATAGTAACCAGCGAACCACATAAAGCTTCTAACTTCATGTATGTTGCTTTGAAGTCTTGACAAATCTATTATGGCTGATATCTTCGAGGGATCAATCAAGATTCCATATTTATTTATTATATGTCCCAAGTATTGTACCTTAGTTTCATAAAAAGAACACTTGGATAGTTTTCCATACAATTTTCTCTTTCTTAGCACCTCAAGTACAATCCTTAAGTGCTCATTATGCTCCTCTAAGCTTTGTAAATAAATGAGAATACCGTCCAACAATAAAACCATAAAATTGTCTAAGTATACGAAAAGATGTTATTCATCAAATTCGTGAAGGCTGCAGGTGCATTAGGTAACCCAAAAGTTAAAACCATGAACTCATAATATCCATATCTCCTTCTAAAAGTTGTCTTATGTATATCTTCTTCCTTGATTCTCAACTGATGATATCCAAAATGTAGATCTATTTTAGAGTAAACCGATGTTCCACGCATCTGATCAAAAAGATCATCTATCCTTGGAAGAGGATATCTATTCTTAATAGTTTCCTTGTTCAACATCCTGTAGTCAATACAAAGTCTTAAGGCTCCATATTTCTTTTTAACAAAGACGATTAGTTCTCTCCACAGTGATTCACTCAACCTTACTAGCCCTTTAGACAATCATTCATGAAATTATGCCTTAAGCTCTACTAATTTAGTGGAATTCATTCGATAAGGTTTTTTAGAAATAGGTTGTGTTCCTGGTTTGATTTCAATAGTGCGGTCAAATTTTGTTTTGAGTGGAAGACACTGGTAACACTTCTAAAAACACATCATCGTAATTCCATAAAAATGGATATTTTTCCAAAAAATAACCTCCTTCTTTAGCCGAATCTAAATTTTTGTGCATAATTTCAACATTTATTTTTGGCCTTTTCGATTGCACATAAGATATTTCTCCAACTTTTATGCTTCTTTTTATTCCTTGAATGTCGATGATTTGCAGGTCATCCAAACACCTTATATGTTTCCAAAAATAGTCCATAAGTGCTTTATGATCAGCCAACTAGTTCACTCCAATTATTATTTCATAAGACCCTAGAGGTGCAACATATAGGTCTACCTCAGTTGTGAAGCTCGAGAAATTCCAAGGCTGTAGCAAAAAGGAACTTACTAACTATGTGGAAAACATTATTTCCATACTGGATAGTCCATGGTTTTTCCATAAAACTAGATTTATGTTTTAATTTAGTGACTAACTTTCTAGAAATAAAACATTTAGAAGCACCAATATCAAAAGTATAGTTACAGGCTAGCCATACACTTACTTGGCACTTCTATGGGCATAGCCTACTTTTTAGCTTGCTTGTCGGCTACGGCAACATGTATCTTATGTTTTTGGTCACCTTGTCATTTTTCTTTAAAGGATAATGACTTTCATAGTGGATTCCTCCACAATTAAAACAACCTCCAGTGGGTCCCTTCTTAGGCTCATATTTATTCTTAGCCTTGAAAGTATTGTTTGGCCCATGATTTCCCTTCTAGCCATTATTCTTATTATTTTGCTGCAACATTACGGCGTTGTTTTCTTTTCATTTGTAGCCAAAGGATTTCCTTTGTTTCTAAAATTATTCCATGTACCCTTCTTGGGTGGAAAAGATGAAGAAGCATTCCCATTTTTCTTACGTTTCTCCTCCTTATGTGTAGAAATTGCCTTCATTTCTTCTCTTGTTGAATGGATTTTTCTACCACTTCTTCCATGGTGGTGGGGCTATGTACATAAACCTCACCACCTATGATAGGATATAACCCCATGATGAACTTCCTTATTCATAATTTTTCATTTGTTTGATACTGTGACACATATTTGAGAAGCTTGGTGAACTTCTCCCAATATTCTATTACCAACAATTTTCCTTGAGTTAAAGTTTGGAACTTTGTCATTTTTTCATAGTAGAGTTGGGGAAGCCAAAGCACTTCCTAAAATGACCCTTGAACTGGTCCCATGTGATGTTTGTTTCATCAACATTAAGCTCAACCTTGTGGTTGTCCCACCATGAAGATGCTTCATGGGAGAGATGATAAGCTCCCCATACAGCCTTGGTTTCCTTGGAGAAATTTCTTATCATGAAATATTTCTCCATCTCATTGAGCCAATTCTCAGCCCCATCTCCCTAGGTGGTTCCATAAAACTTTGGTGGACTATCCACTTTATATCGTTGGTCGAGTTCAGTTTCTAATCTTTCCTTATTGTTCTCAAGATTATTGGGTGCATTCATGTTATCATTAATTCCAACATTATTTGCAGCATTCTCATTTACAACATTGAGATCCTTGACTTCATCATTTCTCTCATCCTATGGATTCCCTTGATAATTCTCACTATAAGTCTTAGTTTTATTTCCATACACTTGTTGTTTAAGAATAACAATCATATTCCTTGTTTTTAGTAGGGTAGCAAGGATTTCATCCAGCTTTTGAGTTGTGGCTACTTCACTACCCGGAGGTAGGTTATTTACAACATGTACCCGTATTCTTACCATTTCTATAATCAATATGTTTAGCTTTATAAGAATTGGACTCAAATAGGTCCAAGAGTTGTAACCTTCATCTATGATACCAAGATATAACATCCCTATTTCATGATTATAAAAGTAGGGGAATTTTTTTATTTTTTTTATATCAGTGTTCACTACTCTAAATTCAGCATTTAGAACCACATTAAATCTTGTTATCAATTTTAAAAAAGTAACAATATGCATATAGTATGCCTCAATGTAATCTGATCTATCATATTTCATTTCAATGATGACTCGGTATAGAATTGATCTCTCATATCTCATTTCAATGATGACTCGGTATAAAATTAATCTCTCATATTTCATTTCAATGATGACTTGGTATAGAACCAATCTCTCATATTTCATTTCATTGTATACTTAGTATACTTGTGGTTCCCTTTTTCATTTGAGGGTTCATCAAGTGCAACTAACTAAGGGCTTATCTAGGTATTTGTTACAAGTACCCATCCTATATCCTGCACCTTAGTCTAGTGAATTTAAGACAATGTAACCAACAAATTGCAATACTTTGGCCAAATTTTAAGAATTTTTTTCCATGTGTTTTCATGCAAATTTACAACATGGAAATTGAAAATTTCTAAGCATGACAACGTAAAATATATACCAAAAGTTTGATATTTTATCATTCTAAGGAACCCTAGGTGTAACCAATCAGTTCAATGACCTCCTAGTTGATGTTAGCACATCCCTCTAGGTGAATTAGAAAATTCCATTCATTTCCCCCTAGGTGATTTTAGGAGTTCATTAAAAGTTACAAGCTTTAGGAAGTTGTGGGAAGGGCTATCATTGGCCTTCCTAGGACTAGAAACCCCATGGAGCAAAGAAGAAAATCCAAAACATATGTGGAAGCAATTAAAAGGCCTTGGGACATCTTGGAATAAATACAGGAAGTTCTGGAAGGACTTGGAGAAGTTGGGGCAGTTTCACCAAAATTAGGGTTCACAGGCCTAGGCAGTGCACAGGCCAAAACAACTGTTGAACTTCCAAAGGTGATTCTGGGAGCTTTGGATGGAGTTAGGAGAGAAACAAAACATCTTCAGAAAGGTAATTCTAAGACCTACAAGATGGTGAAATTAGTGTTTTCACAACACTTTGGTGCATTGGGTCTGCGACCTATTTTTCTCATACACAAGTGGAGTACCAAATACAAACTCTCTTTTTAGGGATAAAATGGAGGAATAAAGACATTAGAGTGAAACCATTGGATTCAAAAGGTCATTTCAAGTTAGGATCATATAAAATTTAATTAAATAAGTCAATCAAGAGATCGAGTTTTTCCCATTTCAAGTTGCCCTTTTAGAGCGAGTTCGAGAGTTAGCCAAATTTTGGAAAGACATGTGTTAGCTCTAGGAGCCTGGTGGGGATTTGTGTCCCTCAAATCCCTCAATTTTAGGTAAATCACACATGGAACAATTCACCCATCCCCCATGAATCCCTCTTGATCTAGATACAACCTCAAATATCACCAGTTCATCCCCCAGGTGCTTGCGGGAGCTTAAAGCCTTCACCATTGGATCTCCACCATGTGTCATCACCAGGAGCACCATAGAATTTGATGTCCCTCAAAATTTAGGGACATAAAACATGGGAAAAATTTCCTAGACCCCAAGGGAGACTTCTGGTCACCCATATGACTAGCTTCCAACCCCTCAGTGCTTTAGAGTTAATTTTTAGCCTTCATTCTCTATCGTCGGATCTCCGGTGTGTTTCATCACCTTGATCAACATGGAATTTAATGTCCCTCACATACCTCATAGGATAGGGACATAAAACATTGAAAAATAAGCCCATATCCCTTCTCATATTTATTTAAAAATTGTAAACAAGTCACCTTCTTCTTACTTCTAACATCTAACTCTCCTGTGCACAACTTCATTCCACCATAGCTCTACACCAAGTCATACCATTGATGAAATTTGAACCAAAGCTTAATGAATGAACCTGCATATTCAAAAACATAAAAACACACATGTCTCTAAAGGAATATTGATTAGGAGAGCTCAAGGATTAAAGAACAGAAGAGAGAAATGAAGAAATCATTTGAAAATCCTCATTGTCATAAAATGAAGATTTGAAGATATCTTGCAAACTAGTGCACAAAATGAAGAACCATTTATTCTTTGTGTTATTCATTCTCAAAGGCCATCAATAAATCATCTTCAAATATCCCTTCCACTACATGAATTGCTTGCAGTGAAGAAATCTTACTCTCGGCCCAACGAAGATAAAATTTAGATTTCCCATCAAAACAACAATCAATTTGAAGAGAAATTTCACCGGTAGAATGAGAAACAAAAACCCACAAAAAAATTAATTTTTATCATGAACGGAGAAGAAAACAAGACTTTCAATTCTCAAGCTCCATTAATGGTTTCCGCGTTCAGAAGCACTACTAAGTCAAAATTTTAAAAATTTAAAATATTTCAAGCTATTGAGCGGATAGGTCCAAGAATTTAGAGGGGTGATATTGGGAAAAAACCCATATTAGAAAAAAAAATTGTATTGATCCGACCACAAGAGGTTCACTTTCCAAAAATAGCAGGTCTTCTACATGCAAGACTGTAATTTTGGGAAAGTCGTCAATTAAAGAAATTGTGAAAGAGGCATTAAACACAAAATATGTATTGCAATGAGATATTGTTGAAATGGTTATCTTGGTAAAAAATTGACACTTACTAAAAATAGTAAGTGGTCCCACGAGGACCTGCCAAAAATAAAAAATTGATCTAGAAGGTGAGAGGCATGTAGGGAGAAAGGGAAATATGAGTTGTAACATCCAGTTAAGGTTCGATGCAACTGATTTTTTATACTTACTAAAAATAGTAATTTTTTTTTTTTGAAGAAATCATGAAGCATAAATAGATAGGGCATAAGCCGGTGCAACCTTTCACTTCCAAGTAAGAGATAGAAAAAATTGAAGTCTCTATCATCATACTATACAGATTATGTGATAGTTAGGATGTCAATAGTGTATTTCAACACTAATTTCATACTTCAATTGGTATCCGGAAGGTGGAATTCACAATCGATGATGTTAGATAATTCATAAGATGCTTGATCAGGATCATGTCCGAATCAACTGAGCAGTGTGGCAATATTGTAGGGAGTCAGGAAAAGATTTGTTTAGAGTGGAACTCCATGAGTGATGCCCATGGTAATCGAATGAGTCATGCGGTAGTGTATTTAAACACAACATTCTCACATCATCCAAAGGAAGTTATTCAACATTTGTAAGAGTTCGAGATTCAAAGTTCATCACATTGGATTGTTTCATTAAGTCATCTGGAAGGATCAGTGGGCTTTATCAGAGGAAAAATCTATCATCATAGACATCATCCTTCCTTCTTCTTCTTTCTTCTCTCTCTCCCTCTCTCTCTTCTCTCCCACAACTTTCTCTGTCCTCAATATTATAATCTTACATTGGAGTTTCACTTTTGAAAATGTCTTAATGTTTCTAATGTAATCAGTCACCTTTATGTTATAAAAGGGTCTTAAAAGTTTCCAAGGAAGTTGAAATTTTTTAAGTTGTGTGAGGACATATGAAAATGATTTGGGGGTAGATGAAGAGTCATATCTCATTCTATAAATTATAAATCCATTCCCATTTCAAAGGGTTGGTGATTGATTTTGTAAACTCAAGAGTGTATTGTACTTTGAGAGAACAAAGGAGATAGCCATTTTCTTCCATTTCCCCCCTCACAAGTTTTCCTCCATTCCCACACTATGTACAACTTTTTTAAGAAATCAATACAAGAAGAAGGATTTTCTATCCTTTTTTGACTGAGAGATTTATTGTTACTTTTTACTTTTAAATTCTAATCGGTCTTGTTATTATTTGCGAGTTGTTTCTTCTCATAAATGCATGTGTTGAAATTTCTAACTAGTGTGTGTAGGAATCTGATTTTCTACCTGCAAAATTAGTTCTCCTATCTCATTTCTCACTCCCATTTCCCACCTTACAAAAAAATCCTCTCTAGCAAGAAATTTCTTACTTTTCCATAGGTTCATTGAAGTTCCCCCTGTTGGATCTCTGACCACAAGGCCACTAGAAAAATCCACCTTTACTCATGAAAGCATATATGGAAGTTGCACTGGTTAAGTAGAGGGACTTATATTCCCAGAGCGTTGGAAAGAAATACACAAGTTTTTCCACCCAAAAATTTTTATCGCTAATATTTATTGGCACCCACCGTGGGGAAAATTTAGCAGCATTTGCACCCAAAATATGACCGTAAGGTCCAATTTTTTAAATGGAATATTGAAAAAACACAAAAAAAAGAGTTCATGAAAAGCCATTGCTGAAAGATACACGGTTAATTCCTGCATGTGACCTTTCATATTCCATAGTGTCTTTTCATATTCCCACTTCAAGAATTTTTAGAATCAAGAGCTAAAGCAAAAGCAAAAATGACAATGGAAGATGAAGTAGAAAGACCTCAACCCATTATCCCGTAGGGAAGAAATATAGGCCCACTCACTCTTGAACCGCCTCTTCACGACTTACCAACAAGTTCCACAAAAAATTCCAAAGGTAAAAGGAAATTGCACACAAGATGTTGAAGAACACATCGTTGCTTTCACGACATCATGTGGAATTCTTGGTGTCCAACATGAAGATTTGGTTGTAAGACTATTCATGGAATCTCCCAAGAAATAAGTAGTAGAATGCTTCTATCTCCTTCCTTTCCGATCCATCACTTGTTGGAATGACATCAAGATTAACTTTGAGGAAATATTTAAATCAGTTGAAGACTATGCGGTTGGCTCAAATGAAGAAAGGAGAAAGTTAAACTATGAGAGAATTTGTGGCCCGTTTCAAGCGGTTTGCTTCATAGGATACTGGAAGAAGATTCACCATCTGAAAATAATGTCAAGAGATTCTTTATTAGTGCTCAATCATTGGAGGTGGGATTTTTCCTACGAAGAGTTCAACCAAGATATATTCTAGAAGAAAAAAAATTGGCCATTAGACTTGATGATTATCTCATCCTATATGGAAAGATCAAGAATCCCTCAAAGGGTAAAGCTCAACGTCTGGAGATGAAAGAACTGATCCTTTTTTATAGAAAATGGAAAATGAAATGGCATCGTTGAGGAGGGAAATATTTGAATGAGTTTCTTCTCAAATAATAAATGAAAATCAAATTACAGGAGCACCCCAAAGGCTTTCCTTGGATGCCCCACCTGTCAATACAATTTTAGGAGTAAGGAAAATGAAGAGTAGATTGAACAAGAAAGGAAGGTTGTGATTTCCAAGAAAGTGATGAGTTTGAGAATGATACATAAATCAAATTCTACTAATATTATGGAGGTGATGAAAATGAAGAAGAATATGCTCCTAGCTTCTCATGTGCATTATTTACTCATTCTCGATCGAGAAAGGGGGCTCTTCCTCTATTGTTGTAAAGAAAAATAAGATTGAATATCCTCTGTGGTAACTCCATGAAAAACACAATAATTTTTCAAGGATTTCTACTACCACCCTCCATGGATTCCGCATTGTTGAAGCATGATCCTATAGCAAATAAGAGTCTCCGTAAGCAATTCAAGTAAGTCTTCTGATGCCTCTTCTAATTCTAAATCTAAATCTGCTCCTGTAAAATCTAGTACTTTGAAAGATCCTAGTGTACCTTTCAAGATCCCCTTTGTTCCTAAAAAGTCTACTCCTTCCAAATGTGTCCTAAATCCAAAATAATTACCTTCATCCCCATCCCATGCATCTTCTCCTTTTGAATTCATATAATACATGAAAAAATCCAAAGTGCGATTCTTTGAAACCAAATATTTGTAGAATCACTTTGAACAATTTGTTTGATATATTAAGAATGGAAGTTTGAAACCCAATGTTGTAACACCCAATTCTAAAGGAGTACTACCAAACCCACATGCACCTCCCTCAAATAACATGCTTTCCTTGAGCACATCCAAGACTGACAAGATTGGTCCTTTCTACATCTCCCTTCTTGTTGGAGAATATGTACTAAATAATTACATAATAGATTTTAGTGCCTCAAACAATGTGATGCCTTTAAAGGTCGCTAAGGATCTCAAACTCACCATGAATCCACCTGGTGGTTCTTGTTACTCTTTAGAGTCAAAATAAGTCCCACTTTTAGGGAAGTTCAAATATGCACAGGTGGCTCTCACCAGATTTTCAGACAAGAACGTTTCAGTGATGATTTTGGTTGTAGACATTCTAGCTTCATTTGGAATGTTGCTAAGAAGGGTTTTTTAGCAGTTGGGGGGTAAAATTCAAATGAATTTGTCTTCCACAACCATACCATTGAAGGGACACATGGAGAAATTTCTTCCAAAGAATAAGATGAGGTACACGGTGTGAAATTCTGGAAGCCTAGTATCCAACATCATGTATCAAGATAGCATGAGGATGAATTACTTTGTGACAACCGAGGAGGAAGAGGATATTCCCATCTTGATAGGGTTGGACATGCCTTCCTAGAGAGGCATGGATCTTGAAGAAGCATTGAGGAGATTTGAGTTACAAGAGGGAAACCCCGAATTACCGGATGATGTAAACCATGAAGAAGAGGAAATGGTTATTGGTGATATTCAAGCAGAAAAATCATCTTATGTGCTTATCTGTGATGAGGAGATATTCTCATTCCCATTAAAAGATGAGGAATCCCTTGATCATGTCACCTAGGAAGAGACCAAACTAGTCTAAAAGAATCCCTCAAATAGTGGGAAAGAACCATCTGTACAAGAATTGCTGAGAGCCGTGGAAGAAACAGAAGACCCCGAGCTCATTCTCAAACTCCTGATACAAGCCATGAATCTTCAAGACAAGTGCAAATATGATTTTAAAGTCTTAACCAAAGTGTGAAGGCTGACCATGTTGAAACAAAGAAAGATGAGAAATATAATTCCCCTCTGCACCAATGGTTGATGGATGCAATGATGAAATTGAGGTATTTTCTTTCCCATTTGAAGATGAAGACTATTTCCATGATGAATAAATTGAAGCAAGGAGTTTTGAGGACTTTGAAGTTGAAGACCCTCTCTGGATACATGAGTGATATCTTGAAGAAATTCCCAAGATGATGGATTATTCCCTCTAGTTAGTTTCCTTGAGAAGTAAAATAAATATCCTTCAAACACATACAAAGATGAGATGTAAGAAGTAACAAAGGAGACCTCTAGGTAAGAACTAATGGATGTAGTGGAAGCTGCAAAAGACCCCAAGCTGATTCTTAATCTCTTAACTCATGTCATATCCATACAAGACAAGTATGAGGTTACTATTGATCCTCTCTCTAGTACTCAACTTCCTCACAATGGAATGGAGATAAAGGATGAATATAACGTTTCTCATGGAGAAGATATCAATGAGCATAGACTGGGAAATAAAGTAACTCAAAATATTCAAGAAATTTGAGTGGAAATCAGTTTTGGGGAAGTGATGAGATGTTAAATGAAGAATAAACTATGTTGATAAACATTGAAGGCAACTAGCACTATGAAACCAATTTCAAATAACATGAAAGTAGTGGAATTTCCAAGCGAAGACCTAAGCATCAAGAAGCTCACGTGGACTCACTCCTTTAAAAAACACAAACGGTTTGAAAGCACCTAACTTTCATAAATATTTAAAGAGAGGAGGATACTTTTTGGAACTATTCATTGGCTTTGCAGAACAACATCACTCCATGTTGCCCACTCAGGGGTAAATTTTGAGGAATGAAAAGTGCTTTAGTGAAAGTGGGTTTCCCCCAACTTGTACCATATGTGATTACTAGGTGTGTTTCCCTTTTTTTTGTGTGTGTATTTTCCTTTCCATGTGTTTCATGTTTTTCTTTTCATTTTTCTTGGTGTTTGTGTTTTTCCTTCTTCACTCTTTGTCTCTCTTATTGTAAGTAGTACATGACTCTATAGGGCCCAATGGATAAGGAACTGGTCAATGGATCATATGGTCTAAATTTGAGATTCTAGATTCTTCATGTCATGTCTTTAATGTGCTTAGTCCATGTCATGTCCCCAAGCTAGATCCAACTATTTTCATGCAAATGTGCAATAGGGAAATTGACAATTTCTAAGCATGACAATGATACCATTTTAAAAAATTATAACATTTTATCATTATGAGGCACCCGGGTATACCAAGTCAATTCGATGACATCCTAATTGATGTTAACATATCCCCATAGGAGAATAAGGAAATTCCATTCATTCCCTCCTAGGTGATTTTAGGAGTTCATTAAAAGTTACAAGCTTGAGTGCAAGTTGTAAGAAGGGCAATCATTGGTCTTCCTAGGACTAGAGAAACCCCATGGAGCGGAGAAAAAAATAAAAACATATGTGGAGGATATTTAGAGGCCTTGGGACATTGTGGAAGTTATTTAGGAAGATTCTAGAAGGACTTGGAGAAGTTGGGGAAGTTTCACCAAAATTAGGGTTCAGGCCTAAGTAGTGCACTAGCCAAAACAACTATTTGAACTTCCAAAGTTAATTCAAGGAGCTCTGGATAGAGTTAGGAGAAAAACAAAACAAATTCAGAAATTGAATTCCAATCCCTAAAAGATGGTGAAATTATTTTTTTCACAACACTTTGGCGCATTGGGTCTACAAGTAGGTTTTCTCATGCACAAGTGGAGTAACAATTAAAAATACAATTTTTAAGGATATAATGGAGGAATAAATACAATATATCCCCCAAATGGATTCAAATGGTCATTTCCATTCAAGGTCATATAAATTTCATTTTAAAAGTCCATTGGGAGCTCAAGTTTTTCCGTTTCAAGTTGCCTCTTGGAGCAACTTCGGGAGTTAGCCAAATTTTAGAAGGATGCATGTTAGCTCTAGGAGCATGGCGGGATTTCATATCCCTCATGTCCCTCAAGGTCGGGGACATCGGACATGGAAAATTTCAGCTATCCACCATTAATCGCTCTAGACCCACATATGACCTCAAAGATCACCAATTCAACCACTAGGTGTTTGTGAGAGGTTAAAGCCTTCATCGTTAGATCTACTGCGCCATATGTTATCACCAAGAAGCACCATTGAATTTTATTTATCCCTCATGTACCTCACATGTTAGGAAATAAAACTTGGAAAAATGTTACCATCCCCTAAGGGATACTTCTGGTCACCCACATGACTAAATTCTAGCCCCTCAGTGCTTTAAAGTTTATTTTTAGCCTTCATTCCCTGTCATTGGATCTCTGCCACGTTTCGTCTCCTTATTCACCATGGAATTTTATGTGCCTCAAATCCATCAAAGATCAAGGACATAAAACATTGAAAAATTCACCCATCTCCCTTCTCATCTTTATTTCAAAATTTTAAAAACTCGTTTGCTTCCCACTTCTAACATCTAACTCTCCATGTGCACAACTTCATTCCACCATAGCTCTAAAACTTTCTCACACCAAGTCACACAATTGATGAAACTTGAACCAGATCAACCATAGAAAAAACATCCTCAAAAACATAAAAAACATAGGTATTTTAAGTAATATTTATTAGGAGAGCTTAAGGATCGAAGAACGAAAGAGAGAAACAGAGAAATCATCTAAAAATCCTCACTGCTGTAAAATGAAGATTTGAAGATACCTTGCAAAATGTGTGAACAAAAAAAAGAACCATTTACTTGACTTGTTATTCATTCTTCAAGGCCATAAATAAATCATCTTCAAATCAACCTTCCACTACATGAATTACTTTCAGTAAAGAAAGCTTATTCTTGTCCAAACGAAGACAAAAGTCGATTTCTGTCAACCGACAATCAGTTTGAAGAGAAATTTTACCGGTAGAGCGAGAAACAAATACCAACAACAAAAATGTAATTTTTATTTCAAATGGAGAATAAAATGAGACCTATAATTATCATGCTCTATTAATGGTTACTGACATTCAAAAGTACTATCGGGTCAAATTTTTAAAAATTTAAAATCTCCCAAAATATTGAGTAGATAGGTCCAAGATTTCAAAGGAGGAAGATATTGGAAAAAAAAACCTATATTAGGAAAAAAAAATTATAGTGACCCAACCATGAGAGGTTCAATTTCCAAAAATATCAAGTCTTCTACATGGAGGACTACAATTTTAGGAAAGTTGTCATTTAAAGAAATTGTGATAGAGGCATTAAACACAGAAGATGTATTACAAGGAGAGATTGTTGAAATGGTAATCTTGGTCCAAAATGGACACTTAATAAAAATAGTAAGTGGTCCCATGAGCACCTAGCAAAATTAAAACATTGATCCGAGAAGGTGAGAGGCACATAGGGAGAAAGGGAAATATTAGTTTTAACATCTAGTTGAGGTTCGAGGAAGTTGATTCTTTATACTTACTAAAAATAGTAAGTTGTTGTTTTGAAGAAATCTCGAAGCACAAATAGACAAGGCGAGAAGCTAGCACACAACCTTTCACTTCCGAGTAAGAGATATAAAATAGTAAAGTCTCTATCATCATTCTATAGAGTATGTGACAATGAGGATGTTAACCATTTCTTTCTACAGTCATTTCATGCTTCAATTAGTATGTGAGAGGTGGAATTCACAATCAAAACTATTAGATCATTCATAATATTCTTCATTAGGATCATGTCCAAATCAGCCGAGTAGTGCGGGACAATTATAGGGAGTCAGGACAAGATTTTTTTAGAGTGTATCTCCATGATTGATTCCCATGGTCACCAAATGAGTCATATGATAGTATATTTAAACATGGTGTTCTCACATCATTCCAAGGAAGTTCTCCAGCGTGTGCAAGAGTTTGGAGATTCAAATATCATCACATTCGATTGTTTCATCGAGTCATCTGGAAGGATCAATGAGCTTTATAAGAGGTAGAATCTATCATCATCGACATCATCATTCCTTCTTCTTCTTTCTCTTATCTCCCCCCAACTTTCTGTCTCCTCAATATTCTAATATTGCATTGGAGTCACAATTTTTCATGTCTTAATGTTTCTAATGTAATAAGTCACCTTTATGTTATAGAAATGGGACTTAAAAGTTTCCCTAGGAAGTTGAAAAGTTTTAAGTTGTGCAAGGACATATGAAAAAGCATTAGGGGTAGATGAAGAGGCCATTTATCATTATATAAATTATAAAGCCATTCCCATTTCAAAGGGTTGGTGATTGATTTTGTAAACTCAACAGTGTATTGTACTTTGAGAGAACAAAGGAGTTAGCCATTTTCTTCCATTTCCCCCTCACAAGTTTTCCTCCATTCCCACACTATGTAGAACTTTTGTTTTAGAAATCAATACAAGAAGAAAAAGTTTCTAGCATTTTTTTACTAAGGAATTTATTGATACTTTGTTCTTATAAATTCTAATGGGACTTGTTGCTATTAGAAAATTTGTTTCTTCTCATAAATACATGTGTTGAAATTTCTAACTAGTGTGTGCAGGAATATGATTTTCTACCTGCAACATTAGTTCTCCTATCTCATTTCTCACTCCCCTTTCCCACTTTATAGACAAATTCCTCTCTACCAATAAATTGCTAGTTTTTCCTAGGGTCGATGAAGTGCATCTGTTGGATCCCCGTCCACAATTCCAATAGGAAAATCCACCTTTAATTGCACATGCATATATGATAGGTGCACCAGTTAAGTCGAGGGATTTAGATTCCTAGAGCGTTGGAAGGAAATCCACAAGTTTTTCCACGTGAAATTTTTTCTTTTCAACAACATGCCTATATTTTGAGATGGCATAATTGTCATGAAGGAATATTTCTTTCACCATACTTGAATTTTTATCTTGATTAGAATTTCTTGAATCTTTTCAATCCTTCTCATTTCTATGTTAGACCCTAAGAAGGGATAAACCACATGGGATAGTGTAGATAATCCACTTATGGTAACTAAGGGTCATCAAGTGTATTTGAATTGAACCCTTTCACTTTGAGTATACTCCATCACCCATAGTCAACGTAAGTTGACATCAACTACGGACCATGGATTCATCACTACCTAGTGTTTAACAATGAATTGAGATCCTATTCTGATACATTCTTGATTAGAGGAGTTGAATGGATTATTGCACTATAATGACTATTCCACAAGTAACCACCCAATGAACCCCATCCTTTGGATGGGTATTGTGTACTTGATGGTTATGTTGTAACCACCCATTAAGTTCTAAAAATCTAAACCTCCCTTCTTAACAAGTTCATTAATCCCTTTAATTTGCATCTTGTTAATCCCACCCTAATTATTTTCAGCCTTTAGGTGTCATTCCTAAGGACTAACTCAGTTCTATCAACATTCCAATAAGGAATGTTATGTTTCTACTTAGGTTTATTTATGCTCATTACTTATTCTCCTTAAGTATGAAGCCTCCATTAGTTGATTTCATATCTTAGAAACATCTTATAAGTATATTGTAGGGAAATAACCCAATACATCTAATTGTACCTTTAGGAGCATTCAAAAGTTCATTTTAATGACTCCAAAAGGGTTCTATACATTCAACCCGCAATAGTCTCATGACTTACATTTACTTTCCTTTAAGTTATTCCACTATTCAAACTGTAATCACTTAGCTAAACTTAATTTCCGAAGTATAACTCATCTATGATAGAAGGATATTTTACATCCAACTCATAGGCTATTTGAAGGGTTCATTCGGTCACCCAATAGTGAACAACCATTAAAATATGTACACAAGATTTATGAGATAAGGTTGTCTAGGAACCAGACAAGTATTCCATACAAGATTGGTGTGAATCATACTTAACTAATTGCATCACTCGAGATAGAGAAACATAATTATTCCACACAATGGGAAAAATCATAATTAAACAACCTTTCAAGAACTAAACGATATCCTTGATCATATAAAGATGATCAAGGTTCGACACAAATTTTAAATCATCAAAACTTACACAAGTTTAATAACCCATCCAACTCATTGGTCAAGGTTCGACTGGGAGGCTTGACCCCGCAAGATCATTAAAAAAGGTGGTCAAAATTAAACCTACTAGTCAAAAAAACATACATGAAGTCATCTCAGGAGCCAAACAGTTCATAAAGTGGTACAAAATAACCCCCAGGTGGCCATTATACTTTCATGGCTTAATAGAGTCCTATTCAACACTATTCAAAACCGTCTACCCTGAGAGTATAGAAGCAACATAATAGTCACCATGATGAAATAGAAGGACCCAAAGTTCATACAATCTAGACAATGAATAACCCTTCACGGTTCAATGAAGCAAATCCAACTGGCTAAATTGAATCATAGTCCATTGACCTACTTATACATAACAATAAATGTATTCAATCGCAATGGGTATGAATAGTACCCATAAGCTTCAGTTAAGATCTAACCCCACCCGAGTTATCAAAAACTCAACAATCCTTCTAAATTCATCGAGAATAATAGAACCGAGACCATACCAAGCTTGTTTGAGTAGTAAATCACCCACACAAGGGTGATCAATAGGAAAAATCCCCACAATTTAATTGTTACACGATCACAAGTTTGAGTATTCAAATAAGATTCCAAAAATGGACCGAGATAGATAGCAATATATTTCAACGACACCAGTATAACTCAACTGAGTGCTCAATTTCCCACTCGAACCACAACATAGGTTCATTATTCTCTTTAAAATATATGCACAGGTAGTTCCATAGTAATCAAAAACTAACAATACAGAGATTGATAATAACACTGCAAACCCATTTATAAAATATAAGCACATGCAATCCAGAGTCATTGAAATAACATTACAAAGATCAATATAACTAGAGGAAGACCAATTTGCAAGGTATTTACACATGCAACTAAAGAATAAAACTTTTTCTTTCCCCTACATTCATGATGAGTTTATTTCGATACGACTAACATAGTCATGTAAATAAAATCAACATTTCAACATGATAAAACAACTATACAATTATAAGATCAAAGTTACTTACCAAGGAAAGGGTTCATTTATTGTGCAATAATAAAAACCCAAAACCCCGAAATTATTTCTATAATAAGAAGAGTTATTTTTACGAACTAATAATATAGAGCAAGTTTTTGCAAGGCCTATCATGTCTGGTAGAGCTTTCCAAAGTTTTATTCCAGCACCTACGATCCTTCTTCCAACTCCCATGATATCTTCTATAGTTAAAACAATTAATCTTCATGAAAATTCCTCAACCTTTCCACCGGAATCTCTCCCAACAATTTCTCCACAAAATAGAGACACGAGATTTAAACCAAATAAAATACCCAAAACCTCCCTTTTAGAGCGATAAGGAGAAACAAAATGACCAAATGGAAATCCAAAACAATACTGCCTTTTCCGAATCTGGCATGTTTTCCCCTAGGAAGTTTGGAACAATTTTCCAAATCATTAATGCTTTTAGGATGGTCTGTTCCTCCCACCAACCCACCAACTTCCTCTAACCTTTCCTAGGTTAGCTTCTAACTACTTAGCCATCCAAATAATCTTGCCAAAGTCATTTTTGGAAACCTACCAAATTTGAACTTGGCTTACCACTAAGGAGTGGCGGTGTCTTCCATTAATGACATTAAATCAAAGTTCCAGTACATGCAAAGGTGGTGAAAACCACCACTTCTTACTTGACCATGCATCCCCTTCCCAATTCCAACCGGGGTTTGCTTTGAGTTAGGCTCGAGTCTCCCTTCCATCCTAGGTTAGGTTCTTAGGAATCAACTTAATTC
Organism: Taxus wallichiana var. yunnanensis; assembly: GCA_018340775.1. Lineage (NCBI taxonomy): Eukaryota > Viridiplantae > Streptophyta > Pinopsida > Cupressales > Taxaceae > Taxus > Taxus wallichiana. Next base: position 123,032,294 of record CM031239.1, read on the forward strand.
ATATGCTTCATGCCTTATGTTAGGTCATTAAAATTTAGGTGTTAACAACTCTTCATCATAGTCTAGGTTTAATAAGCGCCACATCTTAACCTTACCAACAAAAAATGTTTTTAAAATGGAGTAGTGTTACTCGAGCCATCTCTCAACACTTTCTGGTCCTCAACATGGGACTGAATCATAATAAACTTGAACAAGAAACCCGAGACTAATTAGTATACATGGGTAGTTCCCGACATTGAACAACTCTAATTTCCCACATTAATCACAATTGTAGATCGAATTAAGGGAATTCCTTGGATCAATAAAATTGATCTAAGGTATTTTCTTAATCGATTCTCAATAATAATAATAATTTATTATTGACTTAGGACAATTTTCCAATTTTTTAACAACTTGCCCAATGGTTCCAAGAACATAAATCAAACTTTCCACAAGTTGTAGACATCTAGTTCATTTCATAAATCAATTAAATAACATAACAATTCAAGAGTACCTTGAAAATATTGGATGATTTATCAAGAAAATATCAACTGAGATAAATATTAATCTATCAACATGATTCATTAAACTCCAATGAGCAAGAACGTAAGAAAAATCACATGTCAGCATTGCAATCCATTTCTCAAATTTGCAAGTACAAATGAAAAAATGGTAGAGGTGTTACATTCTTCCCCTCTAAAGTATCATTGTCATGATAATTTTATTAATTTCAAATATTTTTTCAAAAAAATAGGTTCAATATGAATTATTTAACCATACGATTCCTTAACAACAAACAAAATTTAATCCAAAAATTAGTTTTTCAATGGTATAACAACATCAATGGTTGTATTAATACTCGAAAAAGGTATTTTTCTCAAAATAGAAAACCCAGAATCAGTTGTAAGTCAAAATGATCCAATTTTTGCATGAGAAATGAAATATTTCTACTAAAACAAGTGAGGAAAAATAACTTTCATGTCCTCCATATTTTCCCAAGTTACACTTTCTTCATTAAATTGATCCCATTAGACCTTACATTGTCAATTTCATGATTACGCAAGTACAACTTGTGGGTTTCTAGTACTCTAACTGGCTCCACCACGATTACCCATGGGTATTAGACATATAAGGCATTCTAGTTTAAAACATGTGATAAATCTAAAATGTATTTCTTAAGTAAAGAAATATGAAAAACATCATGCATTTGTGCCAATTAGGGAGGCAATGGAAGTTGGTAAGCCATAGGGTTAATTATTTAAAAAATATCAAAGGGGCCTACATAACTGTTATCTAATTTTGTACACTTGGAAAAATTGGACAACCGAGGCTGTTATGCCCTAGGAGTGATTATAGGCCCCATAAGGTTCAATGTTTTTTTTTCGGTACAAAAATTAGCCTGGAGGGCCAATTTCTGGTCAACATGGGAAAACATGATCAAAATCGTTAATTCATTATTATATGGGTCTTATTGTGCTTCTATTACCTCACCAATCTCTAGGAGAAACTCATGAATTCTAAACACCAAGGTAAAATTAGATTTAGAGGGATGGATAGCATTAAGTAAAGAATGCACTTGTTGGAAGCTCAAAGAGCTCAAGGTGAGTTAGTTTATTTTAACTTGACCTTAGGGATTGATATATAATGACTCGATAGGACTTGGCTCAAACATAAATCAGTAGATTTAAATCTCTCAAGCCTAGTAATAACTAATGTGGGAAGGAGAGAGCCCTAAGTGCATCGAGCTATGGTTTGGTTGAAGAGATCGATGTTTAGACGAGGAGTTTGATATCGCAAGGTTTGAGTAATGGGTTGACAAGTTTTGGTGGAGAAGCGTTAAGGAATAAACTTAGGTGTCATGGTGAGTTTGGGTTATGCACCTGGGGACCTGGCTTAGATTTGAGTGAGTTTTTTTTTGAGATATGATATGTTCATATTGAATGAGAAGCTTGTGTTGCCTTAGTCACGAGCTTTGTGAGCATGTAGGGCTTAGGTCGGGTAGAAAATTTTGATGAGCTAGCTTGAGAGTGGAGGTTGTGAGCCAATAAGTATCTTGATGCATCAAGCTTGAATATGGTAAACGAGTATGGATGACTCAACAATAGAGTCATGTATTGGATCTTGGAAGTAAGGGACTCACAATGTGGATGTGGGCATCGAGCTCGAAGTGTATGAATCAGATCGTGGTTAAGATGAGATCATATTTAGCTCAGATTTTCTCATAAAAATATTGAGCGGAAATCTACTAAGGAAGAGGACGAGCTATGCTTGTGGCATGACAAATACAATGCATGAATTCGATAGAGATGGAACTTGGTAGTTTCATAAATCATAACATGGAGTGCATGAGTTATCTTGTAGAAGGATTCTATGGTGATATCACGGTATTATGGTGCATGACACATCTAGGTGAGAAAAATCCATATTTTAGCTCAGGATAGGCTAAACACCAATAGTTGGGAGCCCAAGTAACTTTCTCATAATGATCTCAACACGGAAAAGCATGACATGGCCCACATGAGTGAGTCTCTCAACATGAGTTGGAAATATCAAACGAAAGGGCTAAGATATGTTTATCCTAGGACAAGGTGATTGGGAGTGGCTTGAGTAACTCGGTTGGGGAGTTCATGGGTTAACTTGTGTCATTGGTGGAGTTGAGCCACTCTATAGCATTGCGTAAAGGAGTTGTTGCATGCATAATGGGTGACCTACATGAGGTGCATTGAAGATGGATCTTGGATCGAACTAAGTAAGGGCTTGAGAGATCACTAGAATGGTGTCCTATAACTTAGTACACACTGTTTCAACTTGGTGGTAGCTAATGAAGATGGTTTCAGTAATAGTGAGGAGATCAGGAAAAATGTCATCGAGTCACTTTATGAAGTACGCCAAGGTGGGCCAAAATGGCTTGATGAGGTGTTTGTTATTACAGAGCCATCGGCTTGAGAACATTGTAAATTTCATTAAGCGAGCCTCTCATCTTTAGCAAGATAAATGCAAATAATGAAGATTGGGGATGATTCGGTTGGAAGAGATTGAATGTAGCCAAGCCAGCGTTGTAGTGGAAGTGGTCTCGAGTTCATCGGGAGTGATTCACATAAAAAATACAAATTTTTATGTCGTGGCATAGGGCAAGCATTTGGAGACTTATTACTCACAAGAGAATTCAATTACATGAGTGAATCATTCTCATTGAGCTTGATGGAGTTATTAAATTTGCAAGGGTGGAAACATATTGAGCATTGGCTGAGCTAGAGGGTGTAAGCGAGTGTCCACAGATGTGAATGAGTCATTTTTGTGGATTGGGCATGAAGAGTTTGAGCTAGTGTGAGTGCATCGTCGATGAGTGGGATCGTGATGTTTGAATGCATCCGTGATAAGTTCGTGAGATGGGAAGGTGAGATTTATAGCCAACATTGGCTCATTGTAAAGGAATGTCAATAGGCATAGATGAATGCTAGATCGATGAAGATGAAGCATCGAGTTTGGGAGACCTGTGAATTTGGCTCAACCAAGTTGAGATCGAGGTGGTCAAGGAAAGTTTAAGGAATTTTAATCCCATATCCAATAAAGTGGGAGAAAATAATGCATAAAACCCATGCTAAGGTATGAACAGGGGAATTTGAGGAATCTATTATCAGGTGGAGGAGTTAAGATGGCGAGCCAACATAAAAGTCCCAAATTTGGAAGATTGTCAGTTCTCTGTTTGGGGAAGTGGGAAAATTTGTGGCTGAATTTGAGCATGGTTTTGTGGAAAGGTGGGAAATGAGGTCCAATTCACCCAAATAACAAATTCCAAGTTATGTGGGGAGCATTATATATACATGATAAAGTCATTAGTAAATGATTGTTTTGGAGTGAAGTGCGGGATCGTGCTCACAAAATTAAGCTCGAGTCTTTTGGCGTGAGTTTGAGAGACCCGGTCGAGATGGCAATTCATTCACCGAGCTATGTGGAAGGCCATTGGAAAGACCAAGTGGCATGGTAATAGATGGTTCTACACAAAAAATTCACATAAAGAGGCCTCAATAAAGAAAAAATATACGTACTCAATTAGTTCAAGCTCATAGTGCTACCATATAAGAGCTTGAACATGACTATAGAAAGGTGCATCTGTTGAATGAGATTAAGTTGGTAGCTCATGAGATCAAGCTCGAGCTCTACTAATTCATTGAGCTCATCATCATAGGAATTAGGTGAAGGTCATATCATCAAGGGAGCTCGGTCTGGTAAGCTCAATCATGGAGGATTGGTGGTTAACTTGCATCGAATCAACAAAAAAGTAAGTTGACCGCCACACATAGAAGCTAGATCACTATCGGGTGATCATGTAGGTAAAAAAATATGTCGGTGAAGTGAACTTAGACCGAGTCAATAATGATGATTCGGGGAGGGGGAAAGAAGAACATTGAACCATGCATATGTGAAGATCTCAATATGGGAGGTTAGGTGGATTAGCTCATGGATCGAGCTAAGTAAACAACTCCATGTTCATCGAGAAATAAAATCTTAGAGCGAGCTATGTAAACACGTCACACCCGCTACAGGATTCAACTCATCCCAACGTAGCAGAGGATCCAAATACCATCAAAGGAGTTGGTGAGTCAAGGGGCTAGCTTGATAGCTTGGCTTGGTGAGTGAATCATTCGAGCAGTATAACCAACATTGCAGAGGCTTGTGGATCATTTTGACTCAACCTATACATGAACATGGTTGAGGCGTGGTGAAAGATCTTGTCATTTGGAATGTCATTTTGGAGGACGAGTTCATACTCAGAATGGTAACATTGAGCAATCCTTTCAAATGGCATGAAGATGGTGAGTCAAATGGAGTTGGCTTGATGGGTTGAAGTCAAATTAAAATTTCACAAGTTGGGCATGATGGGAGCCAATGTATATTTGATATGTTTCAATGAGATCTAGGCAACTCGATTAGCCAAGATATGAGTGAACTCACTAGGAAAATGGATTGTCATTCGAGAAATTGAGTGATCGTCACATAAAAATTGAGCCAAAAGAAACAATGAGGTCATGAAAGGATATTCATTCAAGTTTTTGGCCATGTCATTAGTACTTGGATCCCACAAGGCAAAAACACAAGGTGGTCAACTCGGTCATGTAAACATGAGAGGATGGCGAGTTGGCTGACCAAGTTAGCATTAAACCCCTTCAATGCAAACCAACCCTAAAAGGGGTCCCACCTAAAAATATTAAATTTTATTTTTATTAAAATATTTTATTAAAATGATATTTTTATTATTAAAATATTTTATTTAAAATATTATTTTAATTAAATACTGGATAATTACAAAATTTGCATTAATGGCACATGATGGAATGTTCTTAAGTGATTCAACCAACTTTGTAATTAATGTTGACCATCATGTGCCTTCATTTTAGGAAGGAATTTATGACTTCTCCTCTCTTCTCTCACAAAATTATTCTATAAATGTAAGTTGGAAGTTCATTCCAAGGGGTTACACATTGGTTACAAAACTTAGACATGTGACACAGGTTGGACAAGTTAGACATCTTAGACAAGTGCATATTTTTCAAGAATCCTCTCTCTTCTGCAAGTTAGATTTGTGGATTGGGGAACTTTCAAGCCTCCTTTCCAAGACTGTAATGGAAACCATTTCCTCTTATGAATGTAATGATGCATTGTGCACATTGTTGAAGTAATAAAAGTGTGTGTTTTGTGACTACTATTAGTCCTTTTATCATCCTATATACTTCTTTGTGCCTTTCTCATGCTTACAGGTACATTGTGCAAGTTTAAGTTTCCATTATAGGTTCTTGGAGTTTTGTTCTTATCAAGTGGTGTTCTACATGCAGTTGAGTTGTGGTGCTTGTTCACCCTTCTCAGTTTCATTCTTCTTCACTAGAAGACTGAAAGATTGTTTTTCTATTTGATTTTAACAAAGGGAACACACACTTCTTAGTTTGTGGTATTTTTATACCCTTTCCAAGTTGCAAGTAGGTGAAGTTGTCTTTTGGTACACAACACCCTCTTCAAATTAACCCTTCTTGAGTCTAGCAACACCCTTTATTTGGTGCATCACCATCCCTAGTATAGTTTCATTTCTTGTAAATATATTTCCATAAATCCCATAAAAATGTTAGTATGGGTCTAGATAATTATTTTATTGCACTAGGAGTAGGACAACACTTAGTTTAGGAAGAGGAATCTGGCCTTCTCCAAAGGTTCACCTCGAGTCCAAGTACCATATCTTGAGATGTAATACCATCTTACCAAATCACACCAAACATCCTGTTCACATTCTAAAAATTCAGAGGGTATAATGATTTGGTGATAATAGTTTTTGGCACGCCCGGTGGGACAAAGAGTTGGTACTTCTCTTCTCACTTTCACAAGTCAAAGTACCCGACGACTCTATATCTCTGGTTTTCAAATATCGGTGGGTTAACTTATGCAAAGAATTCAGACAAGAACTTCTTCAAAGCAAGGAAATTATTAGCATATCAAAGTATCCTTGTCTCCTCAAAGGAAAAGGAGAATACGAATCTCAACATCACCTGTTGCAACATCATCTCATAGGGGTCATTCAACTCTTCATTATGTAAGGTTTACTCCACCCAATAACAATCCACCTCTCATTGTTATGACAAGGGACTGAGTTTTTACCCCTTTAAATGTAAGTAGTCCTCTTCTCTTAGCATAACATGACCCTATACCTTGAGAATTCAAAATGTTACCCTTATACATAGGGAAACTCATGTTACTCTAGTGGAACATATTCTTGATGTGGCCAGCATTTTTATAGTACATAATATCACATGAGGACAATGTTATGGTTAGACTTCTTGCTACTTATTTCAAAGGAAAATCACTTTAATGGTTTTGAGGGTTAAGTGTTGGTACTATAACCACTTGGGATGAGTTAGGAGAAAATATCTGTAAATATTTTGAAGACAAGAGTGATCACATGTCACTCTTGGAACAAATCACTACCATAAAGAGAGCTCCCCAAGAATACATGAGTGATTTCAACTTCTGATTCTAAAGGACTTGGAATAGGATTCTAGCACTCATAAATCCTTATGAAATCACTGTTTTCCTCGATAGATTCTTAAATTTATACTACATATAAGGTACAACCTTTATTTTTGTCCTTTTTAAGTTACATAGCTGACAGTTTCCTAACTGAAATTTCACATTTCACACCCTGAATCTCTATTGTTTTCTGCAGGTCATCTAAAAAACTAATATGTTTTTCAAAATAGTCCACTTTTTCTTTATGATCAGCTAGCCAATTAACACCTATGATTACATCATATGATCCCAAAGGTGCAACATAAAGATCAACTTCAGTGGAAAAACTAGGTAAGTCAAGGACTGCTCCAAAAAGACACATACTAACTGTATGAACAACATTGTTTCCATAATGTACAGTCCATGTTTTATCCATTTTTCCAGCTTTTCTTTTTATTTTCGATGTTAATTTACTAGAAATAAAACATTCAGTAGCTCATGTATCAAAAATAATAGTTACAGGTATGCCAAATAACTTACCCAAAACTTCTATGGGCGTGACTTGTTTTTCAGCCTATTTGTCACCTATTACAACATCTGTCTTGTCTTTGTTGATTACGATAATCCATTTTTATAAGACATTGATTTGTGTAATGATCTTTTCAACAGTTTTAAAAACTTCCTACAGGTCCCTTTCTAGGCTTATATTTATTTCCAGCCTTAGAGTTATCATTCTGACCTCCATAGGACTTCTGTCCATTATTATTATTCTTGAAAAATTTGTTTCATGCATTTCCAGCAGACTTATTTGTTGTTGTTTTCTTATTATTATTAGCTGAAAACTTAATTTTCATACCAAAATTCTTCCATGGTCCTTTCTTAGGTGCAAGAGATGATGAAGAGGAGTTTGGAACTTTCTTCCTTACTTCCTCCTTATGAGCAGAAATTACCTTTAATTTTTGTTCCTGCCTTATGGATTTTTCAACAACCCCTTCCATAGTGGTTGGGCTATGAACATCCACCTCTCCTCCTATAATGGGATTCAATCCCATGATGAATTTTTGTATCCTAAACTTCTCGTCAGTTTGATACTAAGGTACATACTTAAGGAGTTTAGTAAACCGCTCCCAATACTCAGTCATAATTAGCTTTTCTTACGCTAAGTTATGAAATTTAGTCATTTTCTGATCATAATAAAGTTTTGGTAGCCAATGTTGCCTAAAGTAACCTTTAAATTGATCCCAAGTGATATTAGTTTCATCAATATTCAACTCATCCTTATGGCTATCCCACCATGAAGATGCCTCATGGGAAAGCTGATATGCTCCCAGATTGCCTTTGTTTCTTCTGATAAATTCCTTATTGTAAAGTACTTCTTCATTTTGTTGAGCCAATTCTTAGCTCCATCACCTAATGTGGTGCCATCAAACTTAGGTGGAATTATCCTTTTTATATCATTAGTGAGTTCAACTGCTAGCCTAGCCTTTTTGTTTTCCGATTGATCAGGTATGTTCACATTGTTATTATCAACACCTAAATTGGTGTTGTCCTCAGGAGGTGGCTGATTATTATTACTAACATCTTCTTCCTCCTCATTGCACATTACTTGTTGTTCAAGTACAACTAAATGATCTCTTCTATCTAATAAGGAAGCAAGGATATCATCAATTTTTTGGGCAGTTGTTGCTCCTTCCTCAAGTGGAGGATTATTTGCAACATTTCCTCTTGTTCTAACCATTTTCTGTTAATAAGAAAATTTAAGTTTTATCATATTATGGACACAATAGGTCCAAGAGCTACAACCTTTAGCTCTGATACCAAGATGTAACATTCCCATTTTAAGACTTTAGAAACAAGGGAATTTTTTTACACAATGTTCTCTGTTCTAAATAAAACATCATTTAGAACACACATTCCATGCCAATCAATCTCATAACAGATAACCATATGTAGCTATAAATGACTTGGTAAACTACCGATCTCTCATTTCATGACTCGATTTCTAACTCCGATCTCTCATGTTTGTCTTTAAGTATGGAATACTTTATGTATACTACGTATACTTTGTTTTCTTACCATATTTCAGGTACTGAGTGAACTGTTTAAGGAACCTATTTAAATATTTGTTACCAATATTCATCGGACATCACATTTCTGTAAACTAGGTGACATAGGACAACGTAATTAGTAGCTTCCGATACTTTGGCCAAAGATTTCCAACATACTGTTCATGTTACTCTTCCTAGATGACATATTCGTCAAATCGAATCACGTCCTTCACCTCACTCTTTTATTATCTAAAATGGTCTTTATTGAATTTTGTCAGTCCACTTGCCCAAGGTTAGACCCTAACCCAAGTTAGCGACATAATTTGTTATAGGGAGACAGTCACGATGACTTAGGGTATATGGGCATACTCAACCGACCTAAGTCGATTGAATATGCCTAGTTAACTCTTGCTCATTTTTGGCTAACTTCCTTTCATTCCTTCCTTCCTTCCTTGTGCCTCAGTTGAATTTTTCTACTTTTCAGGCACTCAAAGTTTTCTATAAATGGTTTCATTGGATAGATAATCTTCTCATATTTCTAGAAAGGTAAAACTTTTCCTCTAACTCCTTGTATTTTTCAAGTTATGGCTCGACGGAGTTTTGGAGGGAAATTTTCCCATGGGAGGTCCGTGGGTGAATCAGAATGTGCCATGTCAGCGGTGGAATGGCGGGAGGCGGGAGAGATTTTGAAAATTTTCTAAGTATTGGCGGGGCACACAAAAAGAATTTTTTTGGCCCGAAGGCCGCCAGCCAATAGGAGGAGGCCATGTGTCCTTAGGGTTGTCGAAGTTTGGACCGACGGAAGGAAGTTGGAAATATTTGTAAATTTGGTGAAAAGGGGATGTCTCGGCCTGAAGGCCCACCAAAAATTCAAAATATACCACATGTCCTTGGAGTATCGGGAGGTGGGGGCGTGGAAGGAAATTTTCCCTTTTGCCAAAGTATGGAAAATAATGAAATGAAATCCCACCCCCGATGGCCCGCCAATCAGAAGCTGCCACGTGTCCATGTGGCCAGCAAAAATCTTAAGGCGGGTCCACAGAGGAAAAGAGCTAGTTCAGGCCCATGCCAATGACAAGGTGCCACATGTCTTGTTCAGGGTAGTAGTCAGCAGTGATGGAAAATTTGAGAGCAGGGGCCTACCAATGAATCACAACACGCCACGTGTCTTCGAGAGCGTTGGGCCGGCGAAGATTTTTGGAAAATTTTCCAAAGACCGAAAAGGTGTAAAAAGGTAAGGGAAGGCCCGTGACCAATCAAAATGTGCCATGTGGCATCGCAGACTTGGTGGGGTGGAAATTTTTGGGAATTTTCCCAAAGGTCAAAAAGAGGGAAAATTTTAAATTTCGGGCCCACCAAAACTCAATTTTGCCCTAGTTTTTCCCTAAATCTTCAAAAGGGCATAACTTTTGATCCAGAGCTTAGATTTTCACATTCTTGGTGGTGTTGGAAAGATGGTGAAATTATCTACATGATGGAGGGTTCAATTTTGTGTTTTGGTGAAGTTTAGAGAGAGAAAATGGAAAATGCCTCTGGTATGGGGAAAAGAAATAGAACTAACATCTCAACCACCATTTTGATGAAGTATGGCTCGCATTCTTCTCCAGCATGGTAAAAAATCTTGGGAAATGAATTTTTAAGGGAATCCATACCATTTTAATGCAATTTGTTTGTTTTGAAGCATCCTTTCTTACTTTCCCACATTTTCTCCTTCCTGGGCCCGAATTTTGATTGTTAAAAGCTAGATTTGGCTCATTTTGTAAAAGGGTTGGACATTTTTATGTTTTGTAGGCTCCCTCTTTCTCCCTAGAAAGTGATTTTGTGGAATATCAGACCTCTTCAAGACTACAACATGTTTTCTACCTCTCTTTTGTTGTAATGCATGTATTTTTGATATTGGAAATGACAATGCAAGCTCTGTGAATGAGTTTCAGTCCTCTTCTTGTGTTGTTTGCTTCATTTCTAGTCTTTCATTACATTTTATCAGTTTGTGCATGATGTTTTTTGCATTCTATGATCTGTGTCAATTTTCAGAAGTAAATTTTCACCACTCCTTTGGTGTATCACCTTATTAGTCTTAGTTTTATTTCTTTTGCATCTTTATCTCTGTCCCCTTGGAATTTAGAGTAGGATTTTGAGTTTAAACCTCTAAAATTTCAAGCAATACATCTGATCAGAGGATTTGAGGAACCAACCTCTAATCTGGAGATTATTTTCCCATTTTACAAGTCCCACACTTGGGGAAAAGATTCAATGTTGTGCAATCACACTGGATGTCCATTATCAAACTAGAAATCTGATAAACATCTAGGGGTGCTACTAATTTGCACTAATAGTTTTGGCATGCCCGGTGGGACCTTAGAGGTCTTCACCTTCATTGAAACAAAGTTGATGTGCTTTTTTGTAATTTCTTTCTTGAAAAGAGCCTGATCTGCACATCTGGTGACTCCCAAAAGAGAAAATCAACTGGTTTTAGCAGTCATAGTCTGAAGATTCATGAGAAGAATCAACACAAGATCAAGAGCCAGAGAAGAAGGATTGTTTGAGTATCTACAACTATCTCCTGGAAGAGGGCATAGAGGAAGGAGGATTCAAAGGTCTCCATCTCCACCAAATAAAACTCTATCAACTCCTCCACCTTCTAGACCTTTCACTCAATCAACAAGGGTTCTCAGGCCAATCAGAATGGCACAACAAAACCCTTATGTCAACTTTCACGGCAATAGCCCACTTTCTCTCAATGCACAAAATCTAGTTCAGTTACAACATTGAAGAACATTCCATATTTCACTGGAGAAAATCAAACCACTCTGGTGATCATGTTAAAGACATTGCTAATGTTTGTGCAATCCATGAGATTGTTGAGATGTAAATTGCTGTCAAATTACTTGGCATCTTCATTCAAAGGGAAAGCATTGCAATGGTTTAGAAGCCTTGGGGCTGGTTCTATCCAAAATTGGAATCAATTATGCATAGCTCTCCATGAGCAGTTTGGAGAAAAGGGAGATAACTTGTCTCTATTGGAACAATTGACAACCATCAAGAGAGCTCCCAATGAGTAGCTATCAGACTTCAACTTCAGATTTCAAAGGACTTGGGATAGAATTCCAGTGGCAGTAAGGCCAATAGCTAAAGGTGATTTCTTATACTATCTTAAAGCTTTAAATTCTGATATTTCTATGTTAATTCAATCCATGGGAGGTACAACTATACCTGCAGCTTATAGCATTGCCATTAGAGCTGAAAATTGTTTAATTCAAGCTGGTAAGCTGGCTCCTAGGCCTCCCATGCCCTTGTATCCAAACTTAGAAAGTCAAGCACTAGTCAAGCACCTACTATAGCTCCTATTCCCACTCCTAGAAATTAGAGTTCAAATGAAACTTCTACTTCATCCTCTAGTGCTTCAAATGAACTCCAAGAAGTCATGAAACAATTGCAAAATTTAGGCAATGAGCTGGTTACACTCAAGAGGCAAGCAGGCCCAAAGTTTTAGACCTTCTTATCAGCCTCAAGCTCAGCCTAATAGGCAACCATATCAGCCCAATAGGCCACCCAATCAGCTGCAAATCAAAATCAAGTAAGGCCTCCTGCCAATAGACCATTTCAGCCCTATAATCCCAATGTTGCATCTGCCTCTAAAGCTTTAGTGCCAGTGCAAAATAATATAGCACAAGAGTATGATTGGTGTTTCCCATGCAATGAACCTCACAACCAATCTATGTGCTTCAATGGTGCTTGAACCAAGCCTTGATGGTGACAACAACTGGCATAGAGGTGAGGTGAGCCAAGAAACAAACCAACAACAAGGAACATCTCAAAAAAATGCAACTCGAAATGAGACTACACTAGTGAATTGGTAAACTGAGGATTTTTGTGGCATGAATCAAACAATTTCTTAGAGTGTGGCGGCTAACACAAGATCAAAGAAGAGGAATATTGGTGAAGGGAAGTCATTGGCTCAGGTGATCCACAACATTCCATCACCCCAAGGTGTTGGCAAGCAAAATGCAGTTCCAAACATGCAAGGACAGCCCAAGCCACCTTCTAGACCAGCTCAAATGCCAACTATTGCTACCCATGTGCAAGAAAAGAATGTGTAGACTAAGGGGAAAAAAATATATGTTTCATCCCCATTTAGCATCATTGATCAGATGAAGAAGACAAATGTGAATATATCAATGTGGGAATCACTATCCATCCCAGGCCAAAGGGATCTACTACAAGCTGCCATGAAGAATTGGTCAACTTCAAATCAGCAAGTTCATATGTAAGAGAAGGTACTCAAAAATGCTGCTCATCCTAAAGGGAATCATGGAGGACAGCAAGGTAAAGTTGTGAAGCCCCCTCCATTCTATGTTTCATTGATCATTGGAGATAAACTAGTACACAATTGCATGATTGATTTTGGGGCAAGTAGTTCTGTAATGCCCAAGAAAATAGCTGATCAAGCTGGGTCTCAATATGAAGTCATATCCAAAGGGGTGGTGCAATTGGATGGGACAACAGTAACAACAGTGGGAATAATTAAGGATTTGAGCCTTACTTTGCATGCATGCCCCAATGTTACTATTTTGTAAGATGTGTCAGTGATAGATTTTCCACCACTCTTTGCCCTATGTTTGTCAAGGGATTTCATAGCTAAAATTAGAGGCTACTTATCTATTGATTGGTCACACATGTTGTTTAGAACTAGATATGGAACTAAGGCCACAATCAGGTCTGAACCTATTGCAAACTTTCACATTGAGCCTCATACTCCAAGCCCAATCAATGCCAACTATTCAACATTTGATCAAGAGGATTATCCAAGCATAGATGAAGCTGATACAAAGGTTGGAAGCATCCTAGATTTAACTCTTGATGAATGGGCAAGAAAGGTGCATGCTTTTGATCCCTACCAAGAAATAGAAGAATTTGAGCTAGGAGTCTATTGCATACATGAAGAAAATCAGCCTATTCCTAGCATCACCAAACCAGACCATAAAGATGACAATGAGGTATGGAAGTTATTCTTTGATGGATCAAGAAGTAGACAAGGTGCAGGAGGGGGAGCTATGCTTGTTTCACCTCAAGGAATTAAGTATTATTCAGATTTTAGATTTCAGTTTGCATGTTCTAACAACACTGTTGAATATGAAGCTCTGATACAAGGATTGCATTGGTCAATCAAGAGGGGTATAAAAAACTTACAAGTCTTTGGTGATAGTGAGATGATTGTCAATCAAGTTAGAGGGCAGCATGCTGCCAAGAATGATCTACTCAAGTGTTATAAAAATAGGGTGTGGGACCTCATTGAAGATTTTGAAGGCTTTAACATCAATTCCATCCCTAGGAAAGAAAACCAAGTTGCTGACAGGCTTCGTAGTAGTTGGGGCAGCCTTTGATGTTGTTGAAAGTATCAAGGAAGATAAAGTATAGCCAAGCATTCATGTGATTGTAAGGCCATCAGTGCCAGACAATAATGTAAGTTGGAAAGTGTTTGAAAATGATCAACAAATCATCAATTTCTTGTAAGAAGAAGCTGAGTTCTTAGCCAAAAATCAGGAAAAATTAGAACAGCAGTATGGTGATCAGGTGGTATAGCTGAGAACCAACAAACTACCAAAGGGACTTGTCACTTTGGAGTCCATTTTTAATCCTAATGATCAATTTAGGAAGGAGAAGGAAAATATCCAAGTCAAGGGAGAAGATTCAGTGCCCATCTTGGTTGGAGAAGGCAAGTCACTTCAAATTGGTAAAGTAGCAACCAAGCAAGAAAGGTATGAGTTTATGTAACTTTGTCAAGAGTTCCCTGATATATTTTCTTGGAGCTATGAGGATTTGAAGGGTTTCAATCCCAAGCTAGCTCAACACACTATTGAATTGGATCCAAATGCTAAACCCATCAGGAAAAAACAAAGGCCAGTCAATCCACACATGGAGCCTCTCATGAAAAAGAATTGAATAAGTTAATAGAGGCAAGTATCATATTTCCTATCAAGCATTCTAGTTGGGTAGCAAACTTGGTTCCAATTAGAAAGAAGAGTGGAGAAATTAGATTGTGTGTGGACTTTAGAGATTTGAATAGAGCATCTCTCAAGGATCATTACCCACTTCTATGGAGCATATTTTGCAAGTTGTTGCTGGCTCTGAGAGGTTTTCATTGCTAGATGGTTATTTAGGTACAATAAGATCATGGTAAAGGAAGAGGATCAGTTCAAAACAGCCTTCACCACAAAATGGGGGACTTATGCATATAGAAAAATTCCATTTGGGTTGTCCAACACTGGAGCTACCTTCCAAAGGGCAATGGATATGGCGTTCAAGGGATTGATCAAAAAGATAGTGCTAGTATACTTAGATGATATCACTATTTTTTCTAAAAGTACAATAGATCATCTCTTTCATTTGAGACAAGTGTTCCAAAGATGTAGAAGATTTGGGGTATCCTTGAATCCTAAAAAATGTATTTCCTAGCTCATGAGGAAAGCTTCTTGGCCACATTGTTTCCAAAGAAGGATTAGCAATTGATCCAGAGAGGGTTGAAGCAATAAAAGCCCTACCATTACCAAGTCATAAGAAAGGCCCTTCAAATTTTCTTGGGAAGGATCAATTTTGTTCGGAGGTTTGTTCCAATTTTGTAGCCCTTGTCAAGCCAATAACTATGATGTTGAAGAAAAGCATGGCTTTCAAATGGATAGCAGAAGGTAAGGCAAGTTTTGAGGCAATTAAAGAAGCCATTTCACAAGCTCCAACTCTCATTAACCCAGATTTCTCCAAGGATTTCATCCTTTATGCATTTGGAGGTGATGATACAATCTCTGCAATTTTAGTACAACAGAACAAAGAAAAGGCAGAGCAGCCAATTGCTTTCTTTAGCCAAAGCCTGGAGGACTATGAGGTGAGGTATTCTTTCATTGAGAAGTAAGTTCTTGCAGTGATTAGGAGCTTGAAGAAATTTAAGCATCTAGTTTCAAACAACAAGGTTCAACTGTTGGTTTCTCATGTGGGAGTTAAAGACTTCCTCCTCAACAAAGATTTAAATGAAAAATGTGCAGGGTGGATTACTCATGTCATGGAGTATGACATTGAGATCAAAGTCACCAAGCTGGTCGAGGAAAGGGATTATGTGAGCAGTTGGTCTTGAGAAAATCAATGGAAGCAAGAAATGAGAAGGATGTTGTTTTGGTGTTGCAAGACAACCAAGAACAAGGAAATGTTCAAGAAGAGAATGATGGTGTCCTCACTCCTTGTTGGACCCAAGACATAATGCACTTCCTACACATAGGCCTATGCCCTCCAGAGATGAACAAAACCAAGAGAAGACACTTCAGATTGTAGGTTGTCCCATATGCACTTGTTGATGGTGTTTTGTTCAAGAAGGATGTAAATGGAGTGCTGCTGAGATGTATTGGGACAAACCAAATTAATAGAATGCTAGAAGAGTTCCATGGTGGATCAGTTGGGGTCATTTTTCAAGAGTGACAGCCCTCAAGATCATGAAGGCTGGCTATTATTGGCCCAAGGTATTCAGTGATTGTTATGCATGGATCAAGAGGTGCAAGAGTTGTGCTTTCTTCATAGGCAAGGAGAGATTAGCTTCCCTTCCATTGCATCCAATTTCAGTTGACCAGCCATTCATGCAATGGGGTTTGGACTTCATTGGAGTCATTAACCCAAACTCAAGCCAAGGACACAAGTGGATTCTAATAGCCATAGATTACTTCACCAAATGGACTGAGGTAGTGGCACTTAAAGAAGCAAATGAATCTAGCATTCTAGACTTCTATGAAGGGATAGTAACTAGATTTGGTGTACCTACCACTATAATATCAGATAATTCTTTGGCATTCATAGGATCAAAGGTGACTGAATGGGATGTCAAAAATGGGATTTATCTAAGCACTTCATCAAATTATTACCCTCAAGGTAATGGCCAAGCTGAGTCTACAAATAAGAACTTGTTAAGGATCATCAAGAGGACCCTTGATGAAAATCAGAGAACTTGGCATACTAAACTTGAAATCAGCCTTATGGGCTGATAGGATAACTCCCAAGAGGTCCACAAGTAACTCTCCATTCAAGCTTGTTTATGGAAGAGAGGCAATTTTGCCCATGTCACTTGAGTTGCCAACATTGGAACTCATGAAGCAATTGGAGTTGTTGGAGTTTGAACCCATGGAGGTTAGATATGCAGAATTGATGGAGCTCTAAGAAATTAGAGAACATGCAGCCCAAGCAATGGAGAAGGATCAAGCCTTGATCAAGAGAACTTTTGATAGGAAGGCTAAGGCTAGAACCTTCCAAGTTGGAGATTTAGTGTTGAAATGGGATGCAGACCAAGCAAAGCTAGGAAGACATTCAAATTTTGATGCCATTTGGAGTGGCCCCTACATGGTCACAAAGTGTAAGAATAGCAATGCCTTCCAATTGTCTACATTGGATGGTGAAGAACTTTAGATTCCAGTTAATGGAATCCATCTAAAGCATTACTACTAGAAGGAAATCTCCACCTTGTACATATTAGCTTAGATTTTCATTCCTCCAAGTGCTTGTGCACATTTTTTATTGTAGCTTAGTTTTCCATTTCCCTAAGTGCTTTGGCACAAGCTTGTTGTCCTAGGGATGCATTTTGCAGGCCATGTTCCAGATCAGGTGATATTCTACTCTCACAATCTTCCTCCTTGTAATTTTCTAATCAGTTGGGGTACCAAGTATATATTTGATGACTCCATGCCCAATGGATTACTTCAAGAAACTGGTAACTTCATCCAACAGGCAGATGACCCCTCTGAGTCACCAAAATTGTTATCCAAAATAAGCCCCTTGCTCATTTTTGGCTAACTTCCTTCATTCCTTCCTTCCTTGTGCCTCAGTTGAATTTTTTTACTTTTTAAGCACTCAAAATTTTCTAGAAATGGTTTCATTGGATAGAGAATCTTCTCATATTTCTAGAAAGGTAAAATTTTTCCTCTAACTCCTTGTATTTTTCAAGTTATGGCTCTAGCGGAGTTTTGGAGGGAAATTTTCCCATGGGAGGTCCACCGGCGAATCAGAATGCACCACGTCAGTGGCGGAATGGCGGGAGGTGGGAGAGATTTTGAAATTTTCTAAGTATTGGTGGGGTACACAAAATAAATTTTTGGCCCGAAGGCCCACCAGCCAATAGGAGGAGGCCACGTGTGTCCTTAGGGTGTCGGAGTTTTGGCTCGGCGGGAGGAAGTTGGAAAAATTTCCAAAGTTGGCAAAAAGGGGAAATCTCGGCCGAAGGCCTACTAACAAATACAAATCTGCCACATGTCCTCAGAGCATCAAGAGGTGGGGGTGTAGAAGGAAATTTTCCCTTTTTCCAAAGTATGGAAAATAATGAAATGAAAGCCCGCCCCCGATGGCCCGCACCAATCAAAAGCTACCACGTGTCCATGTGGCTGGCGAAAATCTTAAGGCGAGTCCACAGAGGAAAATAGCTAGTTTAGGGCCCATGCCAATGACAAGGACAACACACCATCTTGTCCCATTAGGGAAGTGGTGGTAGTGATGGAAAATTTGAGAGTAGGGGCCCGCCAATGAATCACAACACGCCACGTGTCTTCGGAGAGTCGGGCCGGTGGAGATTTTTGGAAAAAATTCCAAAGACCGAAAAGGCGTAAAAAGGTAAGGGGAAGGCCTACGTGACCAATCAAAAGTTGCCACGTGGCATCGAACTGGCACGTGGTGGAAATTTTTGGGAAATTTTCCCAAAGGTCAAAAAGAGGAAAATTTTAAATTTTCGGGCCCGCTAAAACTCAAATTTTCCCTAGTTTTTCCCTAAATCTTCAGAAGGGCATAAATTTTGATCCAGAGCTCATATTTCCACATTCTTGGTGGCATTGGAAATTTGGTGAAATTATCTACATGATGGAGGGTTAAATTTTGTGTTTTGGTGGGGTTTGGAGAGATAAAATGGAAAACGCCTTTGGTATGGGGAAAAGAAACAGAACTGACATCTCAACCACCATTTTGATGAAGTATGGCTCGCATTCTTCTCAGCATGGTCAAAAATATTGGGAAATGAATTTTTAAGGGAACCCATGCTATTTTAATGCAATTTGGTTGGTGGTTGAAGCATCCTTTCATGCTTTCCCATGTTTTCTCCTTCCTGGGCCCGAATTTTGATTGTTAAAAGCCAAATTTGGCTCATTTTGTAAGGGTTGGACATTTTTATGTTTTGTAGGCTCCCTCTTTCACCCTAGAAAGTGATTTTGTGGAATATTAGACCTCTTCAAGACTACAACATGTTTTCTACCTCTCTACTATTGTAATGCATGTATTTTGATATTGGAAATGACAATGCAAGCTCTGTGAATGAGTTTCAATCCTCTTCTTGTGTTGTTTGCTTCATTTATGATCTTTCATTACATTTTATTAGTTTGTGCATGGTATTTGTTGCATTTCTATGATCTGTGTCAATTTTTAGAAGTAAATGTTCACCACTCCTTTGGTGTATCACCTTATTAGTCTTAGTTTTATTTCTTTTGCATCTTTCATCTCTATCCCCTTGGAATTTAGAGTAGGATTTTGAGTTTAAACCTCTGCAATTTCAAGAAATACATCTGATCAGAGGAGTTGAGGAACTAGCCTCTAATCTGGAGATTCTTTTCCCCAATCACCTTTGGATGTCCATTATCAAACTAGAAATCGAGAAAACATCTAGTGGTGCTTTGTTGATTTGCACTAATAGTACATACCCCTAGGAGGTCATTAACACTTAATTAAATTTGGATTAAGATTCATATTACAGCAACCTTGCAAAACCCTAAATCCAACATTCCTTAAGTTCTTCTTCCATATTTGATCTGATTAATATTAAGAACTTCATTAACTCATGATTGCTTTTATGTTCATTAACTTTGGCATAACAAGCAGTTATCCAAAAATAGGACAACAAACATCATAAGGTTAATTTAATGTAACTTAACTGTTCAAAGAAGGTGTAGCATCCACATAGGTTCAGCTAGAGTAGACTTCATAGAAAATGAAGTACAATGATTAATGATCATAAACACCATTTTTTTACATTCTTTTGAGAGAGGAAGAGTCTTCCTCTACATGATTAAGTGTTAGGGTTATCATACCCTTTTTATCTTTCACAATTCCTATAGTTTAATTGTATGTCCATTACACATTCCATTATTATACTATAATTGTTTAGATAAAGAATGGCATCCTATTTAACTTAGCAAATTGCATCTTAGTAAGGGAGATTAAACTATTCCCTTCATCCAAATTATTAAGCGATAACAATAATAAGTATACAAATAAATATGAATAATATCGACAAGATAACATTCCAATTTCTGTCATAAAAAGTACAAGAGAATTTACACAACAATTTGAAGTCAGTCTCCAAAATTTTCAATTCATCATGATAAAAATATACACTTTACAAGACTATGCATTTCAGGCATACTGCATGTCAAACAACATTAAGATCATAGAAGAATACAACTTTTCTTTTTCAATACAACTCATGAATGAATCAGAATTCTTTACAAAAGAGCCAAACTTTAAATCATCCAATACATCATAAAAAAATTTCCTTCTTTTATCACTTACGAAGTCCATCTACAAAAATTTCTAGCATGGGTCAGTTCATTAAATTGAGCATGATAAGCACTAAGCATTAAAATGAAGTGCATTCAACTAATTGTTCCATTAAAATAACTCTGCTTTAATGAAACAATTAATGTATCATACAAATAAGCATAAGTAATAACAACCATAAAATAAGTACAAATAATAAGTTTGAATTCACTTTTAAGAAAAGATCATAATATAATCAACAAACTACTGCATTATATCAGATAAGTATTGTCCCAAACAATTACTTATTTATATCAAACAATAGCTCTTGTCATTTAATTATTTCATAATTCTTTCTGAATTTGAAATACAAAATTTAACTTTACTATATAAACAAAAAGAGTTACTTTCAGAATCAAAGACCTCCTAGTCATCTTTACCAAGTTTCAAGAAAACATGTATAGTCAAGTTCATTTTAGCATCGTAACATTTTTAAGATGAATCATCCAACAACTTAAATAAATAAGAGATTCACAATTCAGATGTGGCAGCCTAATTCTAGGTCAAATAATGTAACCTAGGTTCTTAGATTAGGTCTCTTATCAATACTAGATAAGTATTTCCCAACAACAATGTTTCATTTTAAATAACTGAAACAATTATTAAATACCTTTTAAGTAGAGGAGTAATTAATAATAGTTATTAATCAATTACTTAATAAAAGTAATGTAATTGATTCAACTAAACCTATGACAAGTTTTTATAAAAATAAAGGAGAATGAACTGAAAGGTACACAATTTACAATTTCCTTTATCATTCGGTTAAACCAAATTCTCATATGCATCATCAGAAAAGGAGATTCAACATCCTACAACTTAAATAAATAAGAAGAAGAATCAATACAGACTATCCACAAACTCACCATTCTTCTAAGAGATAGAAATCAGGTTCAGAAAGTACATAACTGAATCAAACAAGGAAGCCAATAAAGAGATTCATCATTTAAGAGACAACAACTGCTAACAGGGATCTCAATCCAATCCAAGAAGGAAGAGAATTAAAATAGTTATCAACTCACTTACAACCCTTATGAATTATTCAACATTATTGGAGATATCAGTCAGTGATTTAAAACCATACGTTCCATCAAACAAGTAGATTTACAAAAGGATTATTTCTTACTCATATCCATCCTAGAGAAGGGTCATATGATCTATTGTGTGCACAGAGAGGAGACCATCAGAATCAGTTCCCTAAAGATGCATTGGAAGAGAAACAGACTACGCCTTGAAAACAATCAGTCAAAGAAAGGTGTAAGTTTTCCTTTTCAAGGGATAGGCTCAGTTGTTCATGGTCGTGAAATCGACAAGACATTTATTCCACACAAATAAACAGATATCAAGAGAGTAACCAAATAGGAATGGTTTTTTTGTTCAACATACCAAAAATATCAATCCCAAAAGTTTTTACACATCAAATGAATCCCATTAACTTTCCACAATCTTCTCATAACATGATGCATTAACAAACTACAAAGAAGTTTCCAGTTCAGGCGAGTAAGTTTACATCACCTCATCCAAGTTCAAAAAGGATATAGAATCAAAATTAAGAAGGTTGAGCAGGACATGAGAAGGTATTCACATTAATGACTTGGAGAGATTCAAACAACAATTTATTTCAAACAAACAAAACTTCACCCATTTAACCAAACCCGACTTCCATACTTTTAAAGGAAGACTTAATAGAAAGGATCTGAACCGAGAGCTTAATCACCACTTGTTTTAAAATTGAATTCCAAAACCTTTTTAAAACCCAGAAGTTCTTTCAAAATTTCTAATAGAGAATACAAAACCAAACGTGAAGTTTAATGTCAAACATTACTTCTATTTTCCTTACAAGCTCAAACCATATCAGTAACATCAAATACCATAACTTACCCAGCTCTGTCAAATATAAAATTGAAGCAGTGAAGTTTAGTATAGAGAAAAATCAAGTTATTACTTCCCAGTTCTTATACAAGTTAAAATTTAGGACACATACAATGCCATAAACCACATTCCTCCAGCTACCTTTGTTTTTAACATAGGTTCAAGTTCATACTGTAGAGCAAAGTATACAATACAGTCCCAAAAAAGAAGTACTAAATCTTCACAAAACAAGATATAGTTTAAAAGAGTATTCAACTACCTTTCTAAACCATCAAAGGCATCTAGTCTGAACAATGCCATTTTACCAGTACAGATAAAGAAACAAGACATCATTTCCTTTCTTCATATAAATATGCATTCATACAAAAGGTTCGAAATATCAACCCAGAGAGGGCAGTGAAAGAGAAATAATACAAATTTTAAAACTCAAAGATGCATTAGAGAAAAGTATTCACTTATTTTCTAATTTCCAAAGAGACTTCTAGTTTGAAGCTTAAAACAAAAACCATTTACTTAAACTCTTTTATGAGAAGATAGTCTAGAATGCATATTTTGATAAAAACACTAAAGTCTCTACAGTTCCAAATGTATTTTCACATTTAAACTTACTCAGAGAAAACACCCAAAACCGCATTATCATGCAAGGGTCCCAAAACCAAAAGCACAGTAGATTCTTACAACAAGAGAGAAAATAACCAGAACAATAACCGAAAACATTTATCTCATAAGAGAAGAGTTGTTTTAATGAGACATTTAGAGAAAAGAAAGAAATCTTAATGGATAGATTCTATCATGCCTGATAGTGCTTTTGTTGATTTGAAGGAGAATTCTAGCCAAGCTTCCAATTCTTTTTCTCCTCCAATCAAGATCAACAATAAAAAATCTCTTTCCCTAATGTCTCATATACTTTCCTTGAATTGAAAATAGACCAGGGAAACCAAAAATAGCCACAAAGTGAAAATTGAACTACTGGTTTGAAGAACCAGATAGCTCCATGCAGAGAAAAAATCACAAAGCATGCAAGACCAAACAACCCCCAACAAATCTTCCCACATTGTTTCCAAGGCAGTTTGCTCACCAAAAATGAGGCTCATTAATGCCATTTACTCTCAAATTCCTGCCTATCTCTCCTTGCCACCACCATCCAAAATTGGTGAGACCCAATTGAAATTTTACATGCATCACTAAACCTTAGTGATGCCTCCACGTAGGCTTCCTCCAAATTTCATGCCTCTGCCTAATCTGGCAGTACACTATCACTTAATTCCCAAGATCAAATCACATTAATAGCTTAGGAACTACCACCTAGCTTCCCACTTGCCATACGACCCTTAGGTCCCCTTTCCACACTTCATTAGTTTAGGATAGATACCATTAGCTTAGGATAGACCATAGGCTAGTTTAAAAATATTTACCTTAGGTTATAAACATTACAATAGGTAAATAGTCATCTTAGGTTAGATCATAATTCATAACCAAATAGTATTAGGTATTAGGTTAGAAATAATCTAGCATCACCTTAGGTTTTTCCCCCCTCATCCCAACTTAGTATATGCAACTTAGGTTAGGATGCCATCCCAATAGAGCAGACATAGATAGGAGATAGGTACTCTTACCTTAGTTTAAAATCCCGCTAGGATAGATTTCATAGGTCTAGGACTTAGTTTTTATTTTTTTCTCAATAGTGCTGATGCATGCCTCTTTTCACTTAATGCCATTAAGCATCCTACTGAGATAAATCAAGAAGATTCGATCAAAAAACATATAATAGAATACAGGCATGATCTTACAAGACAATAAAGAATTTGTAAACATAAAAAAGTTTAGTTTGTTATGTCTCTCAACCTCTGAATGTCAGTTTTCCGTTCATATCAAGTAAGAATATTTATAACATACCTTGGATCAATGGAATTGATCCAAGGATGTATTAATTAAAAAGAGATATGTTTGCAACCATCATTACTAGATTACAACTCACATATCAGAAATGAAAATGGATTCTTGCAAGCAACAACATTTCAGCCTAACGAATCCAAGAGAAGAAATGATTTATCCATGGCAAGCATGATCTTAAACAATCAAAGGAACACACCACATCAAGAAAATCACATGTCAACGCTTGCAATGCAAAAGAGAAATATAACAATTTCTCAAAGATGCTAAAGTGGCTTACTCCATAATTAAAACAACCTCCAGTGGACTTATTCTTAGGCTCATATTTATTCTCATCCTTAAAACTATTTTTTGGTCCATGATTTCCCTTCTAGACATTATTCTTATTATTTTCTATAGTTTTACATGTAGTTGTTTTCTTTTCATTTACAACAAAATGATTTCCTTTGTTTCCAAACTTCTTCCATGTACCCTTCTTGGGTGGAAAAGAAGAAGAATTATTCCCATTTTTCTTATGTTTCTCCTCCTTATGTGCATACATTACCTTTAGTTTCTGATCCATCCAAATTTCTTTTTCTACCACTTCTTTCATGGTGGTGGGGCTAAGTATGTAAACCTCACCACCTATGATAGGATACAAACCCCATGATGAACTTCCTTATTCATAATATT
This sequence comes from Taxus wallichiana var. yunnanensis, assembly GCA_018340775.1. NCBI lineage: Eukaryota > Viridiplantae > Streptophyta > Pinopsida > Cupressales > Taxaceae > Taxus > Taxus wallichiana. Next base: position 123,057,349 of record CM031239.1, read on the forward strand.
TCATCTGTTTGATCTTGCCTCACATATTTGAGAAGCATGTTGAACTTCTTACAATATTCCGTAATCGTGAGTTTTCCTTGAGTTAAAGTTTGAAACTCAGTCATTTTCTAGTCATAGTAGATCTAGGACAACTAGCGTTTCTTAAAATGACCCTTAAATTGGTCCCATGTGATGTTTATTTCATCAACATTAAGCTCAACCTTGCAGTTGTCCCACCATGAAGATGCTTCATGGGAGAGTTGATAAGCTCCCCATACAGCCTTGGTTTCCTTAGAGAAATTTCTTATCATGAAATATTTCTCCATCTCGCTGAGCCAATTCTATTCCCCATCTCCCTAGGTGGTTCCATCAAACTTTGGTGGACTTATCTTCTTTATATTGTTGGTCAGTTCAGATGCCAATCTTTCCCTCTTGTTCTTGGGTTGATTGGGTACATTCTGTTATCATTATTTCCAGCATTATTTTAAGTGTTCTCATTTGAATCATTAAGATACTCAACTTCATCATTTCTCACATCTCGTAGCTTCCCATGATGTTGCTCACTATCAAGTATCAGTGTTATTTCTAGCCACTTTTTATTAAAGAACAACAATCATATTCCTTATGTCCAACAGGGTAGTAAGGATTTCATCCATCTTTTTAGCTATGGTTGTTTCACCACCCAGAGGTGGGTTATTTGTAGCATGTCCCCTTTTTCTTACCATTTTTGTAATCAAGAAGTTTAGTTTTATTAGAAGTTGACTCAAATAGGTCCAAGAGATGTAACCTTTAACTCTAATACCAAGATGTAACATCCCTATTTCATGATTATAAAAATAGGGGAGTTTTCTTTTATATATCAATGTTCACTACTCTAAATTCAGAATTTAGAATCACATTCAATCTTTTAATCAATCCTAAAATAGTAACCATATGCAATTGTTATGACTCAGTGTACTCTCATATTTCATTTTAATGATGACTCTATATAGAACCAATCTCTCATATTTCATTTTAATGATGACTCAAGTATAGAATGAATCTCTCATATATCATTTCAATCTTGACTTGGTATATAATTGATCTCTCATATTTCATTTCATTGTATAGTCAATATACTTGTAGTTCCCTTTTTCATTTGAGGTCTCATCAAGTGTAGCTGACCAAGGGATTATCTAGGTACTTCTTACGAGTACCCATCATATATCCTGCACCTTAGTATGGTGAATTTAAGACAATGCAACTAACAACTTGTGATACTTTAGCCAAATTTTCTAACATGTTTTCCATGTTTATATTCGAGACAACATACTCATCATGAAGGAATATGTATTTCACCACACTTGAAACTATTATCTTGATTAGAATTTCATTGACTTCTATCAATACTTCTCATTTCTTTGTTATATGTGAAGAAGAGATAAACAACATGCGCTAGTGTAGATAATCAATTTATGGTAACTAAGGGTCATCAAGTGTATTTGAATCAACCCCTATCGCTCCGAGTACACTCCATCACCCATAGTCAACGTAAGTGGACATCATCCACAAACCATAGACTCATCATTATCTAGTGTTTAAAAATGAATTGATATCCCATTTTGATAAGGTCTCTATTAGAGGAGATGAATGGATTGTTGTGCCATAACAAATGCTCCATATTAACCATCTAATGAACCTTATCATTGGATGGGTATTGTGAAGCAATGGTTATGCTACAACCACCCATTAAGTTTAAGAAATCTAAACCTCCCTTCTTAAAAATTTCATTAATACGTTTTAATTCACGACTTGTTATTCCCACCCTAGTTATTTTCATCCTTTAAGTGTCATTCCTAAGGACTAACTCCGGTTCTATCAACATCCTATTATACATATCTACCCCAGGTAAATATAGATAATGACACAAAGGAAATATGTCGAGAGAGGTCCAAAAGCGACACAAAGGATTTTGGGTTTTTGGGTTTCAGGAAACATGAGACATGAAGCATGAAAATCGCAAGGCATGTCCTAATGCTTGGGAGTTCCGAGAACCCGAAACATTGCCTAGGAAAATCGGGTTTGGAGTCGAGAAAGCATGGGGCAAATACATGTCGAGCCACCTTCCAAACCCGATGCATATGCAAGTCAAATTTCCAAACCCAAAATAAAGGAAATCTTGGCAATAGCGGTAGAAGCGGGTTTCGGGAAAACACAAGCATCAAAAACATGTCGAGCCACCTTCCAAACCCGAACAAAGGAAATCTTGGAAATAGTGGTGGAAGTGGGTTTTGGAAAACACAAGCATCAAACACATGTCGAGGTATCCTCCAAACCCGATGCAAATGCAGAGGAGAACCCCGAACTGACAGAAGAAGACCACCGATTCGGGAAATATTCGAGATGGCCATAACTTTTCACAGGGAGCTCAAATTCATGCAAGGTTGGACTTTTCAGAAATCTTACAAGGTACTCTATCCAAATACAATTGGATATATTTATTTTTGTGAGAAAAAGTTCTTCAAAAATGCAAAATACGATTCGCCATATTTTGTGTTTGCGGGGTTCTCACCTCTTTGCCATAATGAGATGAATTAAGTGCGATCACGGAAGTGGTTGGGGTAGATTTTGATTTCCTCTCTTCTTCCCTCTCTCATTCTTCCTATAAATTGTAAGGAGGGATTCTTTTTAAAGGTTGGACATTCTTGTTTTCCCCTCCCTTCTTCTCTTTTGCAGGTGAATTTGTGGAATTAAAACCTCCCATTCAAAACTATAATGCAACTTTGCCTCTTGGCATTTTGTAGTGTATTGTATCAATATTTGGAGCAAATAATCTTTCACTACAAATTTGGTTATTTGTGCATGATCTTGTGTTGCATTTTTATCGTTTGTGTTTATTGGCAAGACAGGTGTTCTTCATTCCTCGGTGCATCACCTTTGTTAGTTTAGGTTTGTTTTTATGCATCTTATTACCTGTCTCCTTGAAAAGTTATATTAGGTTTTGAGTAAACCCTCTGCATTTTTATGTGTGCATCGAACAGAGGAATAGGAACCGGCCTTCATCCGGAGAGCTTTCCTGTTTCACAAGGTCCCACACTTGGGAAAAGTTCCATGTTATGCAATCACACTTTGAAAGTCTCAACCCATTGGTTTGCGAGACATTCGGGGGTGTTGTGATTGCCATCAACACATCCCATTAAGGAACATTATGTTTCTAATTAAGTCAACTAGAAGGATCTACAGGTTTATTTATGTTCATTACCTATTCTCCTTAAGTATGAAGCCTTCATATCTTAGAAACATCTTATACGTATATTATAGGGAAATAGTCACATACATCCAATTATACCTTTAGGATCATTCTAAGGTTCAATTTAATGACTCCAAATGGGTTCTATGCATTCAACCCGCAATAGTCTCATGACTTACATTTACTTTCCTTTAAGTCATTCAACTATTCAAATTGTAATTACTTAGTTAAACTTAATCCCCTAAGTGTAACTCATCTATGATGGAAGGATATTTTACATAGAAATCATATGCTATTCAAAGGGTCCATTATGTTCTTGAATAGTGAATTTTCCTTTATATCCAATTTTCATAACATAATTATAGTATGCATGAAAGTCAAATATGTATCATACTTATGACTTCATTATTGCAGCAAGAAGAACTTTTCCTTAATTCCTTAAAGGTTAGGTTCATTTATACATCTAACCCCATATTATCATCATATCCCTCTTAAGTACAATTCTTTTCTATTAGTATACTTATTCGTTTATTAGGATAGAGAGTTGCATTACAGTATGATCACTTATATCCCTTTACTATTAATAATGTAACCCTTTTTATTTTATATCATTTCTCTTAAAACAATCATACAAGTATTGTTCATAATGATGTAATTAAGCATAGTCATTCATAACTTAATTTCCATAACATATAACTTGTTTGAATATAACTTATTCATTATTGTCATATTTTAGTAAATTCAGTAATTTCAAGGATAATACATTATAATTATACCTTTCATATAGGTCATTAAAAAGGAAAAGATTCCAAACTATTCCTTTTTCCTCATATTAATGGATCAACAATAATATTCCTTGCTTTATAACAGCAATGTAAGATTGGTAACATTTTATATAACCTTCCCAAGACTATCAAACAATGTCAAGAAGTAAAGAAATGTATATCAATGATTCCCTACAAGCTTACTTTCCAAGTGAGAGAACTCTTTTAAATTGAAAACATCATTCACACACAACCAATCCAATCAAGAGAGGATGATTTAAGAAACCACTTCAATCATTTCCAATTTAAGATGTCCATTCAAATAGATAAGAAATATTTCAAATTCCTTCAACAGTTTACATTACTAGCCTTAGGCCTTACACACTTATTCACAAGAATAATTTAGTAAATTAAACATAATCTTTTCATCAAACTACATTTCTTCAATCAATAGAATAAATGTAGCTTTCCATAAGTCTTCCTCTTTTCCTTTTTCATGAAATTTATCTGCAAGAGCATTAGCATTGGTTAGTTCATTTGAATTGAGCATGATAGGAGATAAATCCTTAGAACCATATGTTCTAACTAACAAATTTGAAAAGGAACATTGCTTATTAATATAAATCAGTCAAGGGTTCAAAAGATATTTTCCTATTTGAACACTTCAAAAGTACCATACTCAAGTGTATCACAAAACCCTGTAATGTTAGCATCTAATAATCCAAAACAAGTCTAATTTCAATCAACTAGAAGTCTAACAACAACTAGGTTCAACATTCATCCATATTCAACCAACAAGTAACCCAAAACCATATGAGTATACATTATTGCTTAAGCAATATCACACCAATAATGTAAATCCATGTATACATAGCATTAGGTAGGAAAATTGCAACCAAAAATGTATCTCATTTCAATATCATAACAATCCAAAGGTTGTAAAATATTAGGTTGAGTAAAGAAATAATGAAAACAATATCTCAAGACCCAAATCTATATTAACTTGTTATACAAAGGATCCAACCAAATGAAAAGTATATAAGACATTAAAATACATTACAAAAAATTTATGAGATAAGGTTTTCTAGGAACCATACAAGTATTCCATACAAGACTGGTGCAAATCATACTTAATTGATTACATTACTCAGATAGAGAAACATAATGATTCCACAAAAGAAGAGAAAAATCAAAATTGAAAAACCTTTCAATGACTCGACGATATCCTTGATCATACAAAGATGATCAAGGTTCGAAAAAAACTTAAAATGATCAAAATTACGCAAGTTTAATAAACCATCTAACTCATTCATGTCCGAGGTTCCAACCAAGAGGATTGACCCTGCAAGATCATTAAAAATGGTGGTCAAACTTAAACCTACCAGTCAAAACAACATATATGAAGTTTTCTCAGGAGCCAAATAGTTCACAAAGTGGTACACAATAACCTCCCAGTAGCATTGTTAGACTTGCATGGCTTAATACAGTCCTATTCAACACTATGTCAAACCATCTACCCTGGTAGTATGGAAGCAACATAATAGTCACCATGATGAAATAGAAGGACCCAAAGTTCATATGACCCGGAAAATGAATAACCCTACATGGTTCAGTGAAGCAAATCCAAATGGATAAATCGAATAACAGTCTAGTGACCTACTTATACACAACAATGAATGTATTTAATCATAATGGGTATGAACAATACACAAAATCTTTAATTGATATATAACCCAACCTAGGTTATTGAAAACTCAAAAAAACTTCTAAATTTATTGATAATAATACAACCGAGACCATACTCAACTATTTTGAGAAAAAAATCACCCACACAGGGGTGATCAAGAAGCAAAATCCCCATTAATTCACTGTTACACTAATCATGAGTTTGAGTATTCAAACAAGATTCAAAAACAAACCGAGATAGATAACAATATATTTAAATGACACCAGTCTAACTCAAATGAGTTATCAAGTTGCCACTTGACCCACAACATAGGGTCATTATTCTATTTAAAATATATGCACTAGTAGTTTAATAGCAATCGAAAACTAACAATACAGAGATCGATAACAACATTGCAAAACCATTTGTAAAATATAAGCACACACAATCTAGAGTCATCGAAATAACATTACAAAGATCAATATCACTATAAAAAGACCAATTTGCAAGGTATTTGCACATGCAACTGAATCATAACATTTTTCTTCCCATTGTATTCATGGTGATTTTATTTCAAAATGACTAACATAGTCATGTAAAGAAAATCAACATTTCAACCATGATAAAGAAAGTATATAGTTGTAAGATCAAAAAATAGTTCCAATAGTTACTTACCAAGAAAAGGGTTCATTTATTGTGCAATAATAAAAACCCGAACCCGAAATGCTTTCTATAATAAGATTTTTTTATGAACTAATTAGATAGAGAAAGTTTTTGGGGATTAGAGCCTATCATGCATGGTAGAGCTTCCCAAATTTTTCTTCTAGCTCCCCCGGGACCCCTCTTCCAAATCCCATGACATCTTATACAATTAAAGAAATTAATATTCATGAAACTTCCTCCACCTTTCCACTGGAATCTCTCCTAATAATGTCTCCATGAAACAGAGAAGACAAGATTCAAACCAAATAAAAACCGGATCAAATGCCTAAACCTCCATTTACAGAGCGAGAAGGAGAAAAAAAATTACCAAATAGAAATCTAAAAAATATCGCCTTCGTCGAATCGACATGTTTTCCCCAAGGTAGTTTGGAACAATTTTCCAGATCATTAATGTTTTCCAGGAACTTCCATTCCTCTTGCCAACCCACCAAATTCCTCTAACATTTCCTAGGTTAGCTTCTAACTACTTATGCATCTAAATAAATGTTCCAAAGTCATTTTTGGAAACACTGCCAAATTTGAACTTTGCTTACCACTAAGGAGTGGTGATGTATTCCATTAATGGCATTAAATCAAAGTTCCAGTACATGCAAAGGTGGCAGAAACCACCACTTCTTACTTGAACAAGCATCACCTTCCTAATGCTAGAAACTGGGGTTACCTTCGAGTTAGATTCCAAGTCTCCCTTCCATCCTAGGTTAGGATTAAATTAAGCTTAGAAACATTACTATTAGGCATAGATCACTTAGGTTAGGTTCTTAGGAATCGACTTAGTTCATATGCCTTAGGATTTAGGTTAGGTCATTAATGTTCAAGTGTTAATAACACATTATTCATAGTCTAGGATTAATAACTGCCACATTTGAACCTTACCATCCGAGGATTTTTTTTTTTAAATGGAGTACTATTACTTGAGCCAGACTCTTAACCATTTTCACTCCTCAACATAGGACTGAATTGTAAGCAACTAGAACAAGTCACCAAGATTAATTAGTATATTTAGGTAATTCATGAGAATGAGCAAGCTGCAATTTACCACATTAATCATAATTATAGATCTAATTAAGGGATTACCTTGGATCAATAAAAATAATCAATGGTATTTTTGTAATCAATTCTCAATAATAATAATAAGTTATTATTGACTTAGGATAATTTTCCAATTTTACCAGCTTACCCAATGGTTCCAAGAACAAAAATTGAACTTTCCACAAGTTGCAGACATCTAGTTCATTTCATGAATTAATTAAATAACATCACAATTCAAGAGTACCTTACAAATAATGGATGATTAATTAAGAAAATATCAACTGAGATAAATATTAATCTACAAACATGATTCATTCAACTCTAAGGAGCAACAACTCAATAAAAATCACATGTCGGTGTTGTCATTCCTTTCTCAAATGAGCAAGTATAGATGAAAGGATGGTAGACGTGTTTACAATATCAAAAAGGGAAATAATATAAAAAAGAATTTATTTACTATTCCACATGTTCCAATAACAATTCTCTAGCAATCTCCACCTTTTCATTATCAATAATATTAAATACATTCACTAGAGGAGTCTTATCATGATTACGGATGTTTATATCATTAATAGTGACTCGTATATTTTCCATAGCATCTGCTAGGTGATTACCTTCAAGATAAGAATGATGAATTTCATAAGTTTGAAACATTTTGAGAATATGTTAAGCTTCATCAATATTGATTTTTATAGACCAACTTATATGACTATTGCCTTTCAAACATTTGGTTATATTTAAATAATCCATTTCTATAATAATGTCGCTAGCATTCATGTCTCTCCTAAACTTAATCCCCAAAGAGTAGTAAGGTATTTGGCATAGTGATAATAGTTAATGCCCATAGGACCAGTATAGAACTTGATGACCATGCCTTTCTCATTTCTTATATAACCCCCACAGACTTACCTTATTTTCCTTTAAAATCCCCATCATAGTTTAGTTTCAACCAACCTAACTTTGGAGGATGCCACTTGATATGTTATGTAGAAACCATTTTAGGATGATGCCTAGTGATAGAAAATATCTTAAGATTACATTTTTCAAAAAGTCTACTATCCTCATTATGTTATTGGGTCCTTTTAGGGGACAAAGCGATAACATTTTGTCTTATGTCATTCAAAATACCATTTGTGATTCTTATGAAATAAGGCTTCTTGTTTACAAAGATGACAACATTTCTAATTTTCCAAATAGTTTATATGACATGGGGAAAGGAAATGGTCCATATCTTATAAATGATATAATTCCTGGAGGGAAAATACAATTTCTCCCAAGCTTGATCAATAGAGGTAGGAAGAATCCACTTTATCTCAATGAAACTAAAAAGAAATATCCAAATTTGAAATGCAAAAGGGTAATGTAAAAACATGTGGTTTGTTGTCTACTCATTATTTTTACATAAGATACATCTATTTGGAAGATATTGACCTCTCTTTATCCAATTGTCCATAGTCAGAGCTTTATTTTGAATAACAATCTAAAAGAAAATATTAATCTTAGATAGTAACTCCTTAATCCATATTTTACTCTAGTTAAAAGTTAGAATTAGAGGAGAGGAGAGGATCATGTATCTATACCTAACTATGTAATTGTAATTAAAAGTTTTATCTCAGATGAATTCATCATTATTATCTAGACGAGGGATGTGCTGATTTTGAATAATTTCTTGAATCCTACCGATGTCTTGAGAGTTGAAAAAGGATCTACCAAAATATTTTATCAGAATCCAATTAGAATTGTTGATGTAGCTACTAACTTTCTCTCCAATCAGAAGTTATAAATGTTGAAAAACATAGGATACATCTTCAAAATAAAAAATTTAAAGATATGAAAGCCATTTATCCTTCCAAAACTAAATATCCGTCCCATTTCCTAGCTTCCACCTACTACCTCTTGTGATAATATTTATAAAAATAATAAGGAATTCCAAAATGCAGACCCCAGAGGAATGTCATCTTTGTACAACCAATCCAAGTTTTTAGAATTATCAAGATATTTATGCATTATGATAGAAACCCAAGGGCTTCCTTCTTTTATTAACCTCCAGTCCATATTGGTTATCAAATTTTTTTCATCCATCTTATATTTTTGATACAAATCCCAACACAATTTTTATGAAGACAAACCTTATCCCATGCAACAAGAGGGATTCTATTTATTTCTTCAACTCTAGCCCACAAGAATATTTTTGGATCCTTTCGATCTTTTCAACATCATGCTAGGGATTTTTAAGAGTGACATAATATAAATAGGAATATTTTTAGTGTTCTCTTAATTAGAAAACATTTCCCCACTTGTGAAAGAATCATATCTTTCCAACTAGCAAGCTTCTTCCGGAAGCATTTAATAAGAGAATTCCAAACCTCCATGGGTACCTTTCCAGAGAAAAGGTGCATCCCTAGATATTAATATGGAAGCTTCTTGATATGACATCCTATAATTTTTGTGATCATAATTTTCCTATACTCAAGAATGTTTAGGAAAATTACGAACTTTATCAAAGTTTATGAGATAACCTGAAACTCCTTCATAGTATTTCAGAAGAGTTTTAATTCTTCTAGCTTCCAAAACAAAATCCATCAATAATAATATAGTTTCATCAGTGAAGTGTTCATTAAAACCTTGTAAATATCGAGAAGAAGGATTAAAACCTTTGAGATATCTGACATGAATTTTAGCATCAATCCTTCTTCTTAGGATTTCTGCTATAAGAATAAATAAAAGAGGTGAGAGGGGGCCACCTTTTCTTATGCCTCTACTACTAGTTAATAAACCAATAGGGTTTCAATTGATGAAAATGGAAGACATAAGAGAAGATATATCTGTCCACAAGAGTCTTCTAAATTGGTCATCAAAACCAAACTTCTTTGAGGACTTTGTCTAAACATTTCCAACAAACCCGGTCAAAAGATTTGTTCATGTCCAACTTCACAATAATACCTTATTTATTACTTATTTATATAGAGTGAATGTTCTCATGGAAAAAAATAATACCATATTGTATAAATATTCCTTTCACAAAACCACGCCTACTAAAAATAAACGAGCTAAGGTAGAAGTGGTTGGATTCTAGTAGTAATGTTTTTTTTGAAAATTGTGTAAAGCACATTACAAAGACTGATTGGCTTGAAATATTTGAAATATTTTACCCCTTTATATTTTGGAATTAACATAAGGGTAAGTGCAGCAAGTTGGGGGACAATTAAGTGGACATCAAATCCTGAATTTTATATCACAAACATCAAAACATCAAATTTAGTCTTCCGCGGACTTGAACCATGCCAAAAAGTCAAAAAAATGTCATAAAAATGCTACCATCACGTAGGGGAGAATTTAGCTTTGTAGAAATATTGATTTTAAAGTGAATAGAATAGGATAAATATCATGTTATAATTTTTTACTAATAGTAGGTCTTTAAGACATTTTTTCCCGTGAATGTTTACGTCTACGTTTAAGACTCGAAAATTTTGTTTCACTTGTCGAATGTGATAAAAATTATACCATCCCTACCATGGTGAAATTATATATATATGTTCAAAAAAATTTATTTGATTTCAATATTTTTGATGAAGTTATGGAGGGCAAAAGCAGAAAGTGCTCTGCTTTTCTTTATTTTTTGAGACCAATTTCACGGAAAAAATCATAAAAAATAAAATATTAATAAAAAAATACAAAATAAAATATATCCCAAGATAGATAGCGTCATCTAACTTTGGACAAAAGAAAAATATATATATCAATTTTTGGTCATCCAAATCATGGGAAAATGAACTACAGTCTTATAGGCGTTTTAAAAAAAAGATACCAAGTCATTGAATTTTGAGTGTTTAATATAGCTAAACTTGTCCATTTTTTTAAAAAATAGTAGTTTAGAAACTAGATTCCAGATGCTATGATTCATATTCATATAAGTTTTTCTAATTTTGAGTGTATGCATTGCTAATAATCCCTACAAGTTGATATTATGTTGTTATTTACAATATGACATCCACTTATGACCCCTTTTTTGTCCCCCAACTTGCTGCACTTACCCATAATGAATGTTTTATTGATCTCTTTTAGAATATGTCATGTTCTTAAAAATTCATTGATGGCACTAAGTAGGTCCTCCTTGCAAATTTCCCAATACTTTTGATAGAAATTAGCCTAGAAACCATTCGAGCCGGGTAATTTATCTCCTTCCATAGAGAATGATTTTTATTTGAGTTATTTCATTGTGAATTTATCTATAAGTTTCTTGAAAATATTATCTTCGAAAACATTTGATGGTATGCCAGAAATAAATTTTTCCATACTATATTTTTCATGATTAGAGACTCCATTTAGTAGGTCCGTATAAAAGTAATAGCTTCATTTTTTATGACTTTTATGTGCTTAATATTTTTGTCATCTCTCGTGATAATTTTTGAGATTCTATTAAATCTCCTATGTTAGATTTCCATAATGTGAAATAATTTTGTATTCTTATCACCTTTTTTAGCTAGAGATCATGATATTTTTTCACCAATAAGACTCCTCTCTAGCATTTACGGTGTGAAGTCCAACAAGAATTTCCTTCTCAAGATAATAGTAGTCTTCCACGTCGATTCCTTTGTCCTCAAGTATTTTCTCAAGAGCTTAAATTTTTTCTTTTATATTTTCATTATTTTTTAAAATGTTCCTAAACATTTCCTTTTTCCAAATTTTAACATTTATCTTAATGAGTTTTCATCTTTTATGTAAAAGAAAACATTGTAGATGCTCTTACCCCTATTCCTCACCATTTTTATTTTTTCATAAAAATATGCATGAAACATCCACATTTTTGAGAATTTACAGGAGTATGGTTTCTTACCTCTCTTTCTAGTAGATTGAGGACAATTGGATTATGATTTGATCCCACTCTTGGGAGAGAAGAAAGTTTAAATTCTTGTGTGAGAGTTCAATCTCCGATAAGAATAATGGCTCGCCACGACTTACGTGAATCGGATCAACACCCATTCTCCTATTAGTCCATGTATCTTTTACTCCCAACTCGGGATATATGATATTTTTATCAACAATAATATTAGAGAGATTCTCCATGATTATACTAAATTCTTATATTCCCCCTTCTTTTCACTAGGATTAAAGGGAGTGTTGAAATATCCCATGATAAGCCATTTGTATCCTCCACAATGCTTCTTGAATTGTGTGAGATTTTCCCAAAGTATTTTTCTACCCAAGAGGTTATTTAGAGAATATATATTAGAAAGTATCCAATAGTCATTTAAATATTTAACTGAGATAAAGATAATGGAAATATGATGAGCACTAGAGAGGGTTAATGAAAATCTAACCCAACTATTATCCCAAAGTGTAACGATGCCTCCGTAAGCACCATATGAATCTACACAACTTATCTCTGTATTTTTCCACAGATGATACTTGATTTAATTTATATAAGTACCTTGCATATTAGTATCTTTTATTTCAAAAATACGAGGTTTGTTACAAAACTGAATGTCTTTTAGGATTCTCCATTTTTTATGCATTTTAGACCCTTGATATTACAAGATAGGATCTTCATTTACAAGGTTTGGAAAGGGACCTTTATGACCATTTTAATCCAAAGCAAACTAAATGCCATCAGAAATTTATTTTTCAATTTTTTTCTCTCTCTGGTCATCCATCGTTAGTCTTCCAAGTATTCTTATTCCCACATACATCGATGATATTATGGATCTTGTAGATAGTCTAAAGAAGGAGGCCCTGGATCACCCCCACTTTTTTCTTTTCCTTTATTTTTTTGGGTGATATATAAAACCTCCTCTTATTTAAAATCAAAAGGAATATTTATTTGAGTTTCTTGAATGGGATTTACCTTCATATCCTACTTTTCTAAAGTTTCTTCCAAACCATAGTTGTTTAGGATTTCAAAATTGTTTTACAATTTCTCACTTGAAAGGGGAACTTAATAATGTGAGACATTAGGCATATCTTTGTTGGAATATTCTACTGAACATTCCTACTTTCAATAGTGAATCTAAACATCTTGAGGCACCTAATGATCTTCTGTGTGAAGTTATTGATCGATACTCAAATAAGTTCCAATTTTCATAACATCAATTGATTGTTCAGTCCTTAGGGGAGTTAATATCTCCTTTTCTCGAACCATTATTTATTGAATCCTCCTATAACCCTCATATAGTTAACTCACTTTGAACTTGATTTTATATCTCCTCAATGGAAGGCTTGATATCCACTAGGACTTGAATCGAAGGAGTTGATGTCTCACCAACAACTTTTATTAGTGTTTTTAGCTTCCATATCCTCTTTTTCTTGTATTTTGGATTGACCATTTCTATTTGCATGGTTGGATTGCTAGGTTTTACAATGATTTATTTTATTTATTGATTTATCCCAACCTTAAAACTTGTGTGCTCAAGATTGAAGAAATTTTTGCATCTCATTCTAAAATCTTTATACTCCAAAACCTATCTCCAAGTGCCAAGAGGTGAATGAATAATAATTCTATCAATTAAATTTTGATCCTCTTTCACACATATGTAAAATCTAGAAGCACCAAGCCTAGATCCCATTTTGGTAGCATTGTAAAAGCCAATGAAATTCCCTAATGAGTTATCCACACTTGAAATTATAGATTCATCTCATAATTATAGAGGAAGATATGACATTCAAACCCATATTGGAAAATATGTCATGGTTTCCTTATCTAGGTTGAAGCTAAGTGCCCATTTATTTAAGTATAGCCCCATGTTTCCCAAAACCTATGGGCCTCCATGCAGATCCTTTGTCCAATCCTCCCGTAAAGTGAAAGATACCAAGAATAAAATTATTGACATTACAAACAAATCCAAATACCCTTTTGGGGCCCATCTTCTATAAGCCCAGTGCTTGATGGAGTCAATATTGGTCCTAGAGCTAAGAAACATACTGATCAAAGCATGAGAATGTTTTTTTACTATTAGGTTGAATATTCCTTTAGGGATTATAAAGTGGAAATATCCGTTCTCGTCTATCTATAAAGGAATCTCAGATTTGGGAGATCCCACTGAAGTGGATCCTCCTAGATGTGGATTATTTCCTTTAAGGATATTCACCCATGTGAAATTATTATTTCCCTACCCCAAATGCAAGGGATATTTATAACCCACATGTAGATTTGAAAATTCCCACCAATGCTCTATGTTCAAATTTCAAATTTGTGTGTCCCGCATCATCCGAGTTTTATTCTATCGGTGAGGAAAAAATGCATTTTCTTAGTGATATAACATTGGAACTTATTTTAATGCATGAAATTTGGTGGAATACAACTTATATGATTTCCTATATGACATATTATTCAAATTATTTCTAGTATAATTATGTAAGTGGTTAGAAATGTATGCATATAATAGAGGTGTTTGGGTGGCGAGAAAGTAATGGTGGAGCTAAGAAAACTATCAAGCACTCGTTGATTTATATGAACCTTCAAAATAGATGTAGATCATTAGTGGGAATGTTTGACATGTAATTATTCCTTGGAGTACCTGATTTTGACATAATCATTCCCTAAGAAGGTAGAGTTCTAGTTTATGCACGAGCAAAGGAGATCATATATACATGTGCTACCTTTAGCAATGAAGATATTCATGATTGAACTTAGAATGGATAAATTACCAATAGAAGTCTAAAACCCCACCATGTATAGGGGAAGGATGTAGGTGTAGGAAGGATGGCAGAGGTCAAATCAAAAAAAAATAGATAGTGAAGATATATGGCTTAGGTATAATGATGCGCGATAGGAGGGAAGTTTAGGAGGTGATAGGCTTGAGAATAATGATGACTAGCGGAAGTGATGATAACCCCATAGAAGGTGAGGGACTGTAGGATTGTTTCCTCTCTACATTTGGTAATAAAATTAGAGACACCCCTTCAACATCTGATGAGAGTGAGTCTGAGGAGAGAATGAGAACCGCTAGTGTGCATCTAACCCAACCTAGTCACCTAGACCTTGCACAAGGTGTTTGGAATCTAGAGGTTATTGTTTAATAACATCATGGAAAAGGTGAATAGGAAGTTAATCAAGTATTACCATGTTGGGTTGGAGATACAGGTAAGCACATCTTAGTATCATCTTAGGAGACACATCGATCAAATACATGCACATGGTAGCACAACATGCACTTGTGTTTGGAAAGAGTATTTTTGGAGGAAGTTTTATAGGAACATCATCGGGAAAGAGCATTGTTATGCAACCCATTGGAATTAATCCTATATATATGGTGATAGCACATAAGGTTGGTGTCTAATTTAGAAAAACTACTAAGATTCAAGGAAGCTCATATATTAGTCCATAGGTCATGACCAGAGGCTCAAGAGGTTAAGGTCACCTTTGTGTGGTAAAACCCATGGTGGAGGTCTAGGTTTAGGACATGGTCCCATTCTAGAACAAGGTACTTAGCATCCACAACAAAAACCATTACAACCCCATCAACCACAACAACAGACACCTTATATCTTCTTTTAGATTTCTCTTCACTTACCATAGTATAGTGGTGTCGAAGATATAGGTGAGCATGTACATAAGTGTGACTTATTATAGAGAGATAACACAATAACAACTCTTAATATGAAATCAAGTCAATTTCCCACCACACTTCAAGGGCACACACAATTGGTATAGAAAATATGACCCACATCCAACTATGGTGGATTATGATGCGTTGCACATTACCTTTTAGTTGAGTTCCATATCCATGACTTTGAGCAAGTATAACATTTGTGTGCTAAAGGATATCAAACAAGTTCTATCTAAAAGTGTAAGAGAATATGGTTCCCGATTTAAGACTTTGTTGTCTAATTTCTTCTATGATATTCATTAGATCCAATAGGCTCAGTGGTTTTTAGGAGGCTTGTTAAACCATTTAAAAGAGAACTATCATATAAAACATGTATTGGTCTATGTGAGGATTTGTAAGCGATCTTGCATGTATAAGTAGTCGAAGTGTTGATACAGGGGTGATTCCTTTTCTTGAGGTGCGAGACAACAACTATGGATACATGGTTGGAGAATTTTCTTCCAATTCAGTGCATGAGACATGGAATGGTTTATGGTGCATTGATTACAAAGTGAAAGGATATATGAAGGATAATTATCTACAAAGGAGTGTGTGTATTGTTGACATCTTCGAGAGGTTTCATAAGAATCACGGTGTTCGTAATTTTTACATTTTAAAGTGCATGACACATAAAAGATTCTAGATGTATTGTAATATTTGTGATGTGCATACCCATGATACTGATGACTGTCATTTTATTCATCATATTCAAGAGGCATGTGAGAATAGATTGCGATAGACCATGGTGGTTAGTAGCTCTCAACCATAAGAAAGGAAGGATAATGAAAGGTGCAATAATGAAAATGGGATCTTTAGAGGTAGATTCAAGAGAAGAGGTTAGGGTGGTAAAGATAGGTTCACTTATAGAACATGATATAATTTTGGATCACCTGGACCAATATTAGTGTGAGTTTCCTAAAAACCAAGTTTAGAGGTATTGTTGAAAGGCACATAAGGTTAAGGATTGACCAGACCTCTATGACCATATGTGTAAGAAAAATAAGAATGATAAAAGAATGGCTATGATTAAATTAGATCATGCGAAGAACAATAAATGGAAACCTAAGAAGATTTTTAGCCTAAAATCCATCCCATATTAGTGAATACACACAGAGGTTACACATACGTGTGAGCATATTAAGGAAAAACAACTTATCATGAGAGAAGAATCCATACATGTTAAATATCGAGGTGCTTCTCACTAGAAGGAAGTATATCAAGAAACTATGGGCATTATCAAGGAACTATAAGGGGATATCTAGCACATGAAAGAGAAAGTGCATGAGATGGAATGCACAAGAAATATTGAGCTACCGTAGAAGGATATTGATGATCTTAAGGAATTTTCAGAAGTTGAGGAAAGAAAACATTACTCATTTATTAGAAAATTGGTTATGAGATAAGGTACCACATGTAGGAGTTGAAACAGAGTGCCACATCCTTCATATGATAGTACCACCACATGACCATGAGTATGATAAAGAGATAACATTGGATGTAGTAATAAATGGTTGGATGATGAGTAACATCTTGATTGACATGGGCGTAGAATTTTATGTTCTCACATTGGATGCTTGGAACCATATGGAAAGGCCACCACTACAGTCATCTTTAAATGTATTGTATATTTAAAATAAAAAAAGATCCATGTCCATTGGAGTATTAAAGGATTATTCCATCATTATTTAAGGATATAAATTTATAGATGATTTTGAGGTTCTCAAGTTGCAAAGGCTAATAAATTCCTGTGATTTTAGGATGACCTTGGTGCTTTATACGAATAATGTTGACTTATGCTTCAACAAAAGATAAATTAGTTTTGAGAATAAGGATGACAACAATGTAATACCCTTAGATGATGTGAAATTTGTGCCTTATATGGAGCTTTAAATGAGGAGGATGTTAATAGAACTTATGCACATATATTTCATGACCAAGGAAACTTGGAATCATCAAAGGAAGGTGTAATTCACTAGGAAGACATATAATCTATTAGTGATACAACTAGCATTTATTGTGATAATTGGGCCCATGAAACTTATGATATGGTAGGTCATGAGGTCAAGGGAAGATTTTCCAAGATGATTAGGCCACACATGATTAGGCATTTGGGAAAGGCTAAATTACCAAGGTACACTAGAGAAGAGAAACCTAACACTTTATTACATGTAATAGAATACCAATGGTGAAATGAGGTACATAGAAGGAAAATTATGGTATATACATTGTGTGGGAAAAAAATGTTGGTGGTAACACATAGAGACAATCTATTGGGTTGGTTCAAGATAAGAGTATCCTTCCTAATAAGGTTTACTCAGAGAAATTTTCCTTCACTAGTGTATGACTATGATGGCAAGACCCCTGCTTTGGTGCATATCCACAATTTTGAGAGACATTGGGTACAAGGACAAGAAGCTATAAAACCATATCTTTGGGTACATAAGTTTTACTCTAATATATGAGGGTGTATGCAAGCTTGGTATTTACATGTTGAGTTGAAGCAAGAGACAACCAGTTGGAACGACATGACAGAAAGTATTGTTCATACATTTGATTATTTTTCTAATAAGCCACCCATGTTGAAAAAATTTCAGATCATGAATCACATCACGTTAGGAGATAGTGTAAAGATAGAGGAGCTTATTATTTAACTATTAGGGGAACCTAAGACTATGGCATGAGAGGATGTGATAGAAATAAAAGAAACATTGTTAGGGTGCACCTAAAAAGAGAAAGGAAAATGAAGGATGGTCTATCTCATTAATGATAAGGAAGTTGAAGACCTAAACATTAATCACACAAATGGTATGTGTGAAGCAATGAATTCTAAAGATGATTAGGCACACACATAACACCTACCCTTGAAGACAAAGAAGGTGAATTTTGGAATTGAGTATATTCCTAAAGAGGAAATAATTGGATATTATTGTTTAGAACTATAACTTGCAAATATTATTAATATGCTACATGACTTACAGGATTCATTTCCTAGAGGATATCATGAATTGAATGGTGTACATCAGTCATTTGGGGAGATTAAAATTAAGATGAAATATGGCATGCACCTGACTTGAAAGTGGCCTTATATAATGAATCTCAATTTATGTGTCAAAGTGAAGGAGAACATAGATAAGATTCTCAAGTCAGGTATTATTGAGCCTATTGAGGAGTCTGAATAGATAAGCCCCGTGGTGATTAGTATCAAGAAAGATGGTAGGATCAGGATATGTGTGGACTATATGTTACTTATTACCTCATGTGTCATAGATCATTTTCTTACACCATTCACTAAAGAGATATTTGAAGGGGTAGGAGGGCACACAATTTATCATTCACATATGGATTTTTAGGTTACCATCACATGAGGATTACACATGAGGATTGGGAGAATACCACCTTTGCAATTAAATGTGGAGGTTTTACATATACAATCATTACCTTTTGATTGAATAATGTGGGAGAAGTATTCTTGCACATAGTTGTTCAAGCATTCTAGGAAATTATTCATGATTTTTATAGGTCTACCTTGATGACTGGACCATGTATGGTATGGTAAAAGATCATTGTGACAAATTCAGATTTGATTTTTGAGAGATGCATGCACCTTAAGATCTTTTTAAAAATCAAGAAGTGTATATTTTCCACTCTCTTTGGCAAATTTATTAGGAAAATCATTTATAAGGAAGGATTATTCATGAAACCAGATAATATTGCAATTATTTTGTAGCTGGAGGAACATACCAATCAGAGTCAAGTGCATGGTTTCCTTGTGCATACTGGCTACTATAGAAAATTCATTAAGGTTTATGTCAGGATATTTGCACCCTTAGAAGAACTGTTTAAGGCCAAATGAATTTTTATTAGGGCTAAACATAATAAAGCAGGCCTTTGAGACCATAAAGGAGAAACTAATAACCATGTCTATCCTTCATTTCCCTTCTTATAATGATCCTTTCCATGTACATGTAGATGCCTCTGGCATGAACATTGGTGTAGTTTTAGCACAACAAGGAGACATAAATGTGGATCATCTCATATGATTTGTAAGTAGGAAATTAACACCAGCTGAGAAGAAATATTCCACAACAGAGTGCAAAGCATTATCAAAGATTTATGAGATTCTCAAATTTCCACTCTACTTGTAGACCACACCTTTCATCTTTTACAGAACATATGAAATTAAAGTACTTGGTAAATAAACTACTTCTACAGGGGCACATGTGTTCTTGGATTCGTTTGTTTTAAAGTTTTAATTTATAGTTATAGTGAATCCAAGAAAGAGAAACATGAGACTGGTCACTTATCAAGGATCAACTATAGAGAGGACAAGAAAAATATAGATGATACTACTCTAGATGAATAGTTTTTAGGTTAAACCATGTGCCAATATATTTAGAGGCTATTGTAGTTTTCTTGCACATCGGACTAAAGCTTGATGGTATGAAGACTTTGACATATAAGCATCTTGTTATTTACGTTGTTTCCTATCGGTTGATTGGAGGATACATGTATAAAATGGGTAGAGATGAGGTATTACAAAAATGTTTATTAGAGCATGAGTGTCAAGCTATTATGGATGAATAAAATTTAGGAATAGTTGGAGGCCACTATATATGAGACATAAATACATGTAAGATCTTAGTAGCAGGTCTATTATGAGAAACATTATATAAAGACACTAAGGCTTTTGTTAAGGATTTTTAAAAATGGTAGAGGATAAGGAAGAATGGAAATATGGATGAAATGCCATTAAGGCCCATAACATATGTGGAACCATTTGAGAAGTGGGAAATTTAATTTTTAGGACATATTTCACCACTAGTGCGTAGGACAAGGGCATGTTATACCATCACATACACAAAATACTTAATAAGATGGGAAACGATTATGCCTACAAAGGATTTTACAAAATAAAAAACAAGTAAGGTGCCTTTAGGAGAACATCATAAGTAGGTATGGATGTCCATTGAGCCTAATGAGTGATTGAGGGAATCACTTTATGAATGAGACTCTTAAAATACTACTAGTAGAGTTTATGGTGGAATAACATAATATTACCCCCTATTAACCCCGAGCCAATGGAAATGTTGAATATTTTAACAAGATTTTGGGACAAAATTGAACAAAGATATGTGATATTGGAAGAAAAGATAGAGTTAATAAGGTTTTAGCCATTCTTTGGTCATATTGAACAAATTATAAGAAGTTGAACAAGGACACACCTATGCGGTTGGTTTTCGGTGTAGAGGAAGTAATACCAGTGGAGTTTATGTTACCATCCATGCGTATTATGAAATAAAAAGGATTAGATGATTAACAATTAGTTAATGGGCACATTTATAAATTGATGTAATTTGATGAGATGGGTGAAATTGTGTGTTGTATTCATAAGACAAAGGAGACATGACATAAGGCTTGACATGATAGGCATATCAAGAACAAGAGTTTTAAAGTTGGAAATATGGTATTGTTATATGATTAAAATATTGTGTGCCATCTTCATATGTTGAAATTTCATTGGTTGGGACCCTTTATAGTAACTAAGATATTAAAATCAAGTGCATGTCAATTACAGGAACCGTATGCCACCATGTTTCCGGTTACTTCAATGGGTGTAGGATTAATCCCTGCTATAAATAAGCTTCCTTTATTTTTTAATATGGTAGTATTTCCATCTTAGAGTATATTTCCCTTTCATAGACACAAAATCATGCATTTGAGTCATTATTTATTCCCCTTCTCATACTACTATTCATATGGTTCTTAAGTGAAAATGGTAATGATTAACCCAGTCTTTGGCCATTTTACTTTGCTTTATGTCTTTAGTTTTGATCTTGCACCCACTCTTGCTTATTTTATATTGTCATTATGTGTTTTTCCTATTTATGACTGGGGTGCCCAGCCAGAATGGGGTGCCGTAGGTGCCCTTGTCCCCTCTAGGGAACCCCGATCCTCTTTGTACTTTATTCTCACCTTTTTGACACTTTCTAGCTGTTGGGATTTCTATCTTTTCGGTGGTCAAATTTTTGGGGGTTAATTATGAAATTAGAACAAGAGAACAATATAAATATAAAGTTATGTGACCATAATGAGGGACCAAGCACTAAGCACTTACTATAACCACCTAAGGTTGTATCCATCAAAGGCATTTATAGCTACATTTTCATCCATCTAGCTCCATCACAAGGCACACAAGGTTGGTTCATCTACATCACACTTCATAGGAGGGGAGTTTATTTTTTCCATGCACACATTTACTACATTCTACATCTAGTTATCTTCTCTCTAATTCAAAAAGTGTGGTGACACAAGAGCAACACGGGACACAATTGCACACAAACCTAGAACTACATTGGGTCTTAGATGTAATGTAATGCTCAATGATAGGACCATCAATTTGGTAGTTGAGGACATTCGACCCCTTCATATGCATATTTTATTTTATTAGGATTTGAAGCTTTGTATGGGACTTTGCAAGTGATTCTTCCATTATATCTTTACTGAAGTGCTTTAGTGATGACACAATAACATTCATGTGACATGAAGCGAACATAGGAGAACATATAGTGACAATACAAAGGATATTCCCTGACCATTTATGTAGACCAGTGGCACCCATATCTCATACCGGGGCACCCATAGGCTCCTTATCTTTCTCCAAGTGCCCCAATCTATCTAGATAGCTTAGATCTACACTTTCTTAGGCTCATGTGTGATTTTTTTCTCCTTGTTCACTAGGTTTACACCTGTGACATAGTTCTCGTGACATCTGCGTATCGTTAAGGATTTCTTATGCATTCTTGCATATTAGGGTTTCACATTTTATGTCTTAGTTTGCTTGGGTATCATTTCAATATTTTATTATTTCATTTATTTAATTATTTTACTACTCCTATAACATTAGATTACACTAGAATATTTCTATTTTAGTTAATCATTTTGGTGAACCCATACTCGATCTTCATGCTTTTAGGATCCTCATTCTTTGCTTATCATCCTATAATCTTTTCCTCATGAATATCTCTATCCATGTTTATTTTCATAATCATCCTAATTGTATTAATAGACTCAAATCATATTTAGCTACTACCTATATTCCTCCTCACATATCACCCAAATATGTATACCACAAGTTTACTTCAACCTTATCTCTTAATGAGGACCAAATAAATTTCACATCGATAAGCTACTTTCTCAAACAATACTAGAGCATGACTCTCCATTATATATTTAGGTTTATATTAACAATGTTGGGGTCAAACATGCCTTAGCTGACAATGCATTTAGCCTTAACATTTGTAATGTCACTTTTCTGCATCACTTAGGTCTTTCAGAAAGTTCATTGACTCCTTCATTAGTCTCCATTAGTGGGTTTGAATACATTCCCAAGAGTGTCTTAGGAAATATTAGTCTACCTGTCACTTTTAGGCCATGTACAACCACTATTCCATGCTATGTCATGCTTAATAGCCTTAAATATAACATTATTCTTAGGTGGCCATTGATCCATGCCATGCATGTGGTCCCTTCTACCTTACATACACGACTTAAATTCCAAAATCAACGAGTTTTTTTATGATGTTCTAGAAAACCCATCACCTTTAGCTTATTGTAATGATATTGAAAATCCATTGATACCCCTAGTTCTTCCGATATTACTCAAGAATTTTGAAAATTTGGGTTAGGATATGAGTACTTACAATCGCTATGGCTTCTCCAATATCAAATCAGATCAGCAGAACTTGGAATAAAAACACTTTGGTATTTTCCCACGCAATATAATAAACTTGGATTAGGATACCTTCCACCACCCATCCCTCCTTTAGAAGTTTATACATCCTTACACACCTCTTTACTTTCACTCATACATCCAAAATTAATCAAAGTGACAATGTTTTTACCATTTGCAATACTTTAGACACTTTTTCTACTAATGATACACTCTTAGCACACATGGGGGTTTGTGATGAATTTCCTTATTTTCACCATAAAAGGCATTATATACCCTCTCTTAAAATTTTTGATTTATTCATAGAGCCTGACACACCTACCCATGACACTGATTCTCCTGAAATTATTCCTACAGATCCATACATCAAAGATCGGTCTACCCATCTTAATGAAGAAACCATACAATATAACCTAGGAACATTTGAGAATGCACACTTTATGTTCTAGTTGCCTCTCTCATGCATAGCAAACAAAAGGACATCAAGCAAGTATTGCATGACTTATCCAACATTTTTGCATGGGACTTGTTAGTGCAAAAATGTAGCACCCCTAATTTTCTCATGTTCTGTGAGGAAATCGGTCTAATCTACATAACATTAGACGATCTCTCAAGCTATGAGACTTGCGAACTCAAAATGGTCCTCAAAAGAAGGTTGACTTCCTCTAACTAATCCTAATGCTAAACTACTCCTAATGAAAGAAAAGCACCTAACTACACATATCCTAACAATTCCAAGGAGGAAAGGAGAGAGAGAGTGCATAAAAGGGAAATTCTAAACTAAGAGGTAGTGATAACACCATTAAAGGGGGGCAAGATATCCTTATTAAAGGAAAATAGAAGAGGAAAACATCGTTGGAAGAGGCCAACAATCGTGATATAGTCCCAAGGTGACATTATCCATCTAAACTCCATGAAGCACAACCAAATAAACCTTCGAATGGACAAAACATAAAATGAATGCAACGAAAAAATAGAGAGGCAAGGGAAAAATAATGAAATATGTGAAAGGGTTGAAGAAACAAAACAAACAAAAATTTAATTACTTTGAAATATCTAAAAACCATTTAAATTGGATACACATTAGCGTTAGAACATTTCTAGGCCTAAGAAAAGGTCTGCAGCTCAATGGAGTTGACGAAATTTTTTTCAAGAGTTTTCCAATATCCCAGAATGTCTCTATAAAAATGAAGGGTTCGACTACATTATATAGGAAATTATCTCACATGCCCTCATTAAATCCCTGACGGGTAGTTAAAATACCTCAATAACCACCATTAAAATGGTTGTTGAGCTATCTATTCACACCTGCCCTTTCCTGATCTGTGACCTGTATAACTCATGATCCGTATAATTTGGACTATGAGCCACCCTATTTTGTGAACTGTGGGCCATCTAACCAGGCTGGGTTAGAAGAGAATATAACTGGATTAGGTTGTACAACCTTCACCGAGAAATAAACCGACTGACCCATGAGCCATTTGACTTGTGACCCATCCAACCTAGTTGGGTTAGACGAAGAAATAACCTCTCGTACAACATCGTACTAGGATGCCCTTTTCTATGAATTGTGAGTTATCCAACCATGTAGCCATAATAACTATAGTAGCTTCCCATCCTAACAACTATTGACCTTACACTATGGGTCATCCAACCAAGTGGGTTAGATGACCATCTATCCTACGTTTGTACAACTATGCTAGTAAATAACCTGCCCAACCTTGATACCCATCCAACCTTTTGACCCATCTAATCGAGTTTCATTCCTTGTGCATCGTACACCATCCAACCTATGTTGGAAAACCAGATGCCTAGTCATCCATCATGTGCCATCCAACCTATGGGTTTAAATGATTGTCTAACCTTGGCCATCCAACCTATGGTGTTGGACGATCATCTAAAAGGATGGGGTTGAAAGGATGTTTGACCTCCATCTAATCCTATGTCATCCTCATCCTAACTCAATGAGCTAAGGTAGCTCGTTGTGTTCTCCAATGATGCATCCCTTGATTGATTGTCTTAGTTTTGCAAGCCAACTCATCGAGCCCTTCACCTATATCACTTCGTTGAACAATCACAAAGTCACTACATGGTGACTCTTCATCAATCAGTCATCTAACCTAGGCCATCCAACCTGTGGGGTTAGATGGTCATGTATCCTCCATCCAACCTATGGGGTTGGATGGTTGTCCATCTAGGTGGGGTTGGATGGACATCGACTTTCATCCAAACCCGTGTTTTCTAAGTTTCTCACTCTGGATCCATGAAAACTCTCCCACCTCACTCTATAGTTCATCCATCCTCTAACTCGATTACAACTCACTAAAAATCATCCACACATCCCATAATTTGAATGGATAAGTCCATGTATGATGATTTATCCAAATTATCCTTGGGGTTGAATTCAGGATAGAAATTTGGCAACCTCTTGGGGACATCTTCCTACTAGATGAAGAAATCAGTATCCTTGAAGCATCCATTGGGCATGGATTCAAGCCTAACCTTGAAGAAACTGATCTTTCTTTTGAAAACCTATCCCCTAGACTCGTGTGAACTTTACATCCATACTAAAACCTCCTTGGCCTCCTTTTAAATCCAATTTTTAAGATTTTGAATAAAACTTGTAAACTATCCCCAAAACTAAAAATTTGGCCAAGGTAAAGTAAAGGAGATCTATGGACCTATAACTGATGTGTTGGGGCTGAATATATGTAGTGTGAAATCTGCCCCAAAATCTGATTTCTTCCATAGACATTGCAGCTTCCAATGAATGGGTTTTCCAATCGCAACCACACACCACAATGCACACTATGTATACAAATAAAACTCATACATACCCCAAGTGAAGCATGCAAAGTGTGCACAACCAATTCTTCTATTGAAATAAAATCTACCTAACCTATGCTAAATAAATAAAAAGAAGACTTAAAACTCTCTCTAATCCTAGTCGGGAAAAGTAACTCCCCTTCCTCAAAATTTTAGACCATGTAACTGATTTTGCAATGAGCATGATCATGTACATGAGTGAAAAACTAAAAAGAGTCCAATTCTCCACATGACTAACCAAAGTATCAACATCAATCAAAAATACCTCCTCAAGCTACTCACTATTTAGATCTTGGAGGATTTGGTGTTAACATTTAGTGTTTTTAATCTCTTCCTCATGTTCGAAGTGAACATGATCAGTTCTGTGGCTCCACCCTTGCTTCCAATGAATCCAAATACTTGATGGGGTAGGGCTTGGTCAAATGCATCTTCTCACTACTTTTAATTTTGAATTAAATAATGAAGTCCTTTTACAATCCTTCCTGGAAAAGTTGACTATTCACATGCTCATTTTGAGCTTGTAGGGAATATGCAAATATTTTTGTCTCCCTTGATGACTTATTTGGAAATTATGTAATCCTTTTTCCTTCCTCCTCTTTGTCCAGTGTGAAACTTGGAAGATTTAATTCCTCCAATCCTAATTCTAGAGGGATGTTATTAAATGTAGGTTGTTATTCTTGAACTCTCTCCTCCACGGATGCAGGTGCTTGTTGTTGAATGATGGGTGATGGAGTATCAAATGTGGTAATTTCTATGGGATATTTGTCATCAAAAAGTCCTATAAGTCTAAAAATAATTTTCCTCCTCATTTTCCTAGTGTGTTAAAGGTTTAACCTCCTCCTCTATGTTCTCTATATCTACAACTTGTTCACCATGATTATCCTCACCCTCCAACATTAAGTTTGAAAGCTCAAACTTATCCTTTCGCATCAAAACTTGGGGGATGAAGTGGCAAGAGGGTTTGAAATTTCTTGTGTGCCCTACTCTACATTCAAGACCTCTAGAACTTTTTTTTCTCCTCCATAGCATGAATGTGTTCCTCTTTTGGATTTGGAGATACTTCTTCTTCCCTTCCTAATTCTATAGTTGGTGATGGATCAAAAATTTCTACAAATATGGTGTCGTTGTGATCACTACACTCAAAACAAACCCGATTGTTGATTGTATTCTACTTCTTTCTTTGTTTCTCCTAAAACCACATCAATTTTTACAACCTATTCTTCTCCAACCTTGACACCCTCTCGAAGGCTTAACCATCAAGGGATCTTGTCTATTCCAAACCTCAAAGCCCATATCTTCTAAATTTCTATTATTTCTTTTCTATTGGGTTGTTCTTCTTGTTGTTCCTCCTAACTTATTAGTTGCACCTCTCCCTGACATGAGTTAGGGAATGGAAGAGGAGGGGTGGGTTAGGAATCAACTGATATTTACATTTTTTGAGGTGGTGAGGGGGAAGGTATTGAATTATTCTCTTGTGGAGGGGAATTGGATTTAGAAGGTAAAAGGGCAAAAAAATTCAGATGGGATGGGAGAATAGAAGATGGAGAAGGGGATTCCACACTAGGAGAAGTGGATCAAAAGCTTGGAAATTTAAGTTCAGGATGAGATGGTGTTTCTTGGGAAATGGAGAGAAAATTGTGAGATGATGGTGTAGTACTTACCCATTGACAAAGATCCCGATACCAAGTTCATAAACATCTATCTCCTTGGTCCACTATGCAAACCGTGAAGCATATCAATCATCAAGTCAAGCTTCTATTGAGGGTTGAAATATCTTAACATAATTCCATCCCATGGACAAGGTTCCATGAATCCGATCTGAATGTCTTCACTTGAGATGTGGCCCTTGATCGCGCACCATGCCTACCTCCATTCTTGAGATATTCATATGTAACTCAAAGCATCTATAGGTGTAAGGTAACCTCCATAATTTTCATACCCTTTCTCTTGAACAAATCCATAGTTTGGTGGATGACCAAACTAATCTATATCTTGCTCATAGGGGTATACGCACTAATGATCTTCATCACGGTATGGATGGGGGGGCTTGATGATAACCTGTGAATGAACTCTACAAATTTAGAGGCAAGTTGAACTGATAGGGCTCTTACCTTAGATGTGCATCCCATGATGTAAATGAATCCATGACTGCACATATGTAAGAAAATAATATAATGGGAGAGATGGATAGAAAAATGGATGGAAGAAATAGAAAGTATGCAACTCGAGAGAGGGTTATTGACCATATGGAGTCATCGGTTGTGCTTGAAAGTGCCTTAAAAGATGAAATCTTCACCAAGAGCACATCAAACCTGATGAAGTGAAGCGGTAAGGTACTTCTGACCTATCCCACTGGGCGTGCCAAAAATATTATGTTAAAATTATAGAACCCCTGATTTTCTCATGTCTATGTGAGGCAATCAATGTAATCTGCATAACATTGTACCATGTCTTAAGCTGTGGGAATTATAAGCTTGATATAGTCCTGCGGGAAGAACGACTTCCTCTACCTAATCCTAATGCTAAACTACTCCTAATGTAAGAAAAATAGTTAACTACGCCTATCCTAACAATTCCAAGGAGGTAGGGAGAGAGAGAGAGAGTACATGAAAAGGGAAATCCTACACTAAGAGGTGGTTGTAACACCAAAAAAAAGGGAGGCAAGATATATTTCTTAAGGGAAAATAGAACAGGAAAATGGGGTTAGAAGGGGCCAGAGATAGCTATGACATAGTCCCAAGGTGACATTCTCCATCTAAACTCCATGAAGTAAAAACAAATAGCCTTACAAATGGATCGTTGTATAACTGCATTGGGTCCTACATCATTCGCGGAGCAAAAAATTGACTGACCCGTGAGTTTTCTGACTTGTGACATGTCTAACCTAGTTGGTTTAAATGGCCAACTATCCTCTATTGAAAATTGCACGAGGATGCCCTTTTCTACAAACTGTGAGCCTTCCAATTGTGTAGTTATACATCCCTGTAGAAATCACCCATAATAACAACTACCAACCTTACACTATGGGCCATCCAACCAAGTGGATTAGATGGTCATCTACCTTGTGTCTCGTATAACTATCCTAGTGAACAACTTGTCCAACCTTCGCAACCCATTCAACCTTGTGACCCATCCACTTGAGTTGTATTCCTTATGTGGTGTACGCCGTCTAACTTGGGTTAGATGACCGCCTATCCCTTCTAGCCATATAGCCAAACAATCGGTCATCCATCCTATCTCATCCAACCTATGAGATTAGATGGTCATCTAAAATTTTCTATCCAACCTTTGGGGGTTTGATAGAAACCGACTGCCTAATAAACGTCATCATCACCTTTACTTAACAAGCTAAGGGAGCTCACTAAGTTCTTCAACAATGTGGCCCTTGATCGACGAGCCAAATTTATAATCCTTGTACCTATATCACCTCATTGAAAAATCACCAAGGCACCACATATGGACTCACTATTAGTCATCCATCGACCTAGGCCATCCATCCTGGTGGGTAGATGACCATCTATCCTCCATCCAACCCGTGGGGTTGGACAACCATCTATCTAGGTGGGGTTGGATGGACATTTGACTTCTATACAACCTTGTGTTTTGTAAGTTGTTCACTCCGGCTCAATGATAAAATCACCCACCTCACTTTGCAGCTTGACCATCCTCCATCTTGGTTCCAACTCGCCATAAGTTGTCCATACATCCTAGAATTTGAATGGCTAAGTCCATTTATGATGAGTTATCTAAATTAACCTAGTGGGGTAAATTTGGGATAACAAGACTATAATAATATGCTAGGTATTGATCCATCTATTACAATCCACAATATTTTCCTTAATCCCGATGCAAAAGCAATCCAAAGAAAATCCATAAAATGCACCCAAAGGTGGAACTCTTAGTCAAGGAAGAAATCCAGAAGCTACTTGACGTTGGATTTATTTTGGCTATTAAATATCTGAATGGGTATCTAAAATTATACCAGTAATGAAATTAGATGGCCACATCTATTTTTACACTAAATTTAGTGATTTAAATAAATCTTGTCCTCAGGATAGTTTTCCCTTACCTCATATTGGTGTTATTATTGAATCTACCACTGGCTATGATATCCTCTCTTTCATAGATAATTTTACAGGCTATAATAAAATCAAAACCAACCCCGCTAATCAAGATAAGACTTATTTTACCAAACCCTAGGGAATTTTCTATTACACTTTGTCATGTCCCTTGGCCATAAGAATGTTAGGGCCACTTATCAATGGGTAATGACACATATATTCCATGATTATATTCATAATATTATCGAAGACAACGTCGATGAAATATTATCTAAGAACATACATCATTTAACCCATGCACAAGACCCACAAATGTTGTTTAAATACTTATGTCAATACCCCATCGATTAAATCCTAAGAAATGTGTTTTCGGTGTCACAACTGGTAAACTACTTGGATATATCATCTCACAATATGACATTGAAATCGACCCAAACAAGATTAAATCCATTATCGACATGCCTCCACCTAAAAATTTACATCAACTACAATCACTATAAGGAAAAATATAGGCTATCGGAGGTTCATTGCACAACTTGTTGATAAACTCAACCATTTTCATGCCTCATGAAGAAGGATGCAAAATTTTTATGGGATGAGAAATGCCAACAATCATTTGAGGACATAAATACATATCTCCTACAACCACCTATCTTAGTGCCTCCACTATATGACTGACCTTTCCTGTTCTACATTTCTACCACATTTCATGCCATAAGGGATTGTTTGTCTCTACACAATGATTCTCACAAAGAAAGAGTAATTTAATACATTAGTAGAATAGTTTTCTCTTACGAATTCAACTTTAGTTACATAAAAAAAACTATGCCTTGGATTAGTCTTTGTCGCAGATAAATTATGTCATTATATTCTTAACAATGAGGTACATATCATCACCAAAGTATACCCCTTACGATACCTCTTTTCCCATACAAATCTATTGATATGTCTAGCTCATTGGGATATGCTTCATACCGAATTTGATTTCAAATTTATACAATAAAAAAATTAAAGGCCAAATCATCGTTGAGTAATTTGCAACAACCCCCTTCTTGATAAATCTCCTATTTCTAACTCTTTCCACGATGATTTCACTGCTTATGCTATTGATTCTGACACATGGACAATGTACTTTTATGTATCTCATTTCCACTTTGGCGTAGGGGCCAGCATAGTCTTCATTACCCCACAAGGTGATCCACTCCCCTTTGCATATCGATTGGGATTTTCATGTACAAACAACATTATTGAGTATGAGGCCCTCATCTATGGCCCTCTTATCACTCAAAAATACTCATTCACAACTTATGCATTCATGGTGATTCTCAACTTGTCATAAACTGGGTAAATGATACATATAACACAAAAGAGGAACACTTAATCCCATACAACATGTTTTTTAAAGATATCTTGGCTACATTTTAGTCGTATGCTATCACAACCATTCCTTGTAAGGATTATCATTATGCGCAGACACCATGGATAGTGTGGCATCACTCATCCCACAAGATATTACCAATGAACAAGACACATTCAGAATTATGCACTTATGGCATCCTCTTATCTCCACACTACCTCTCGCAGACTTACACCATAACACGCGACCAAGAAAATTCTGAGTTATTCCCGACCATTTACAATTACTTATATAAATAAAACATCAATGATAATCTCCAACCTCATGAAATGTGTCTCTTGTGACGGAGGCTACTTGTTATGTCCTCGTTGGAATTAAATTGTTTAAATTATCAATTAACAATCAACTCTTACGTTGCTTAAGACTCGCAGATATTCCCACTATTATCTTGCAAATACATGACAACATGTGTGGTGGACATGTTTTTAGAAAATCTATGCCACAAAATATTTTGCACTGTGGATATTTTTTTTTATAATGGAACAAGATTACCTTGAATATGCCACTTGTGAGAAACGTGAAATCACAAAAACCTCCATCACGCACCCGCATATGAACTTTAACCAATTGTGCCAACTTGGCCCTTTTCTATGTCATGTTTAGACCTCATCGGTATGTTCAATATAGAATCTTTCAAAGGACACAAATACATTATTACCACTACCGAGTAATTTACTAAATGGGTCGAGGTAGATGTTAGGAAAAATCATAGCACCCATGGATGTTGATCAGATTTCTAGGTTGATCATGCTAGCATCCGGTGTGATTGCACAACATTGACTCCTTTCTCCAAATGTGGGACTTGCAAAATGAGAAAGGAGTCTCCAGAGAAGGCTGGTTCCTACTCCTAAACTACCTACCACAAGCTATTCCGGTGCAAGCAGAAAGCTAATCTAATCCTAATCTAACCATGTCAAGGAGACAGAGAGAGAGAGAGAAAAGGGAAAAATAGTAAAAGCCTACACTAAAACGGTGATACACCGAGAGAAGGAGAATGTTGAACATCTATCAAAAGCGCCATGGAACAAGGAGAGGTGAGCAATAGGAAGGATGGACAGATGCATCACAAGCCCAAGGATAGATTTCACTTAGAAAATGTCCCAAAACTCCATGAACACAGCTCCAGACCTGTAATGAACATTCAAACTTGCACAAATACCTGCAATGAAAGAGAGGCAAGAAGGAAACAAGCAAAAAACGAGAAAGGATGGACAAATGCATCACAAAACACATTTTTTGTTACTTCAGAAGTTTGCACAGAACATCATTTCAATAGTTAAAGGAAAAAACACCATTACAGAGCAAGGGAGGAGGTTCGAACTCCATTTTCAACCCTGGAGAAGAAAAGAAGGAAGGGAAGAGCTGAAAAGATGAACAACTTGTAATCCTCAGCCAAATCTGGCTTTTTTTATTGCATGGGTTGAGCCCATGAGAGAGAAAATGTACAAAAACATGGGAGCCCATTCCTCCTTGATTGCAAATGCATTAAATCAGCATGGAGGACCTTACAAACCCATACCTTGTCATTTTGACCAAATGGGAGGAGAGTGCGACCCATTCTGAATTAAATTTGGTCGCTGAAATGTCACTTCTGGCCATGAACACGTGTCAGAGCCATTTCTTGAATTTTATCTCTCCAAACTGAACCAAAATGCAAGATTGACCCTAGAATTGTGTAGAGAATTTCATAGGCTTTCCAATGATATAAAGAATGTGCAAATCCAAGCTCTGGATCGAAAGTTATGGTGATCCCGAAGATTTTAGGGCAAAAATAGGCAAAAACGGATTTTGAATTTTTTCCCGCGCTCTGCCACCTAGAAGACACGTGTCAAGCATTGATTGGCTGCACAATTCTCTCTCCTAGGCCTCCCGTGGGTTTCCCTTTGAAATTTTTACGTTTTTATAATTTTGAAAATTTTCCATTTTTTTCACTGCGCCCGCCATTTGGGACACGTGGCGTTGTTTGGTTCGAGGATGGGGCACGGGGTCATCCTTGTCTTTTAATCTTTTGGCCCAAGACTTTGTCAAATTTTTCTAAGTCTTTCCCTGGCTACGAACTTCCCCCATCTCAGGACACGTGGCATGTTTCTATTTGCTCGGGCCAATCCTCCAAACTTTACCTTTGGAAACTCGACAAAACATTAAGTAAAAATCTCACCCTCTCCTCTACCACTCGATCCACGAAGACACGTGGCACGTTCTGATTCATCGGCAGCTTTTCCGGGTCTTCGTGTCCCTCACGTATTTTTGGCCCGGATGTCCCGAACCGTCTGGGAAAAATTTCTCCGATCCGCCCGATTCGGGCTTCCCTGTCCCTCTTTGAGGTGAAGACATGTGGCACATTTCCATTGGCTCTCGGCTCCTTCGGCTTTTCACGTCCCACGCGTCCCTTTGTCCCAACTGTCTTGGACTAAAGTTCCTTGTTTCGGCTGATCCGGGTGGTTCGCGTCCTTCGCGTACATTTGTCCCAACTGTCCCGAACTATCTGGGACAAATTCTTCCGAACCGCCCGAAATGGGTTTCCTTTGCTCTTGGCCGCTTCACCTTTTCGAGTCCTTCGTATCCTCATGGCCCAGACGTCCCTTTGCTGCGTGGACTATCTGGTGGCCTTTCAGCTGATTCGGGCCCCGACGTCCCAACTGTCCCAAGGACCGCCTGGACTAGGACTTAGCCGATTTTCATGATTTTTTCTGCCCCAAGCTTGGTTTTCTGCATTTCTTCCATTTTCTCGACCTGTTGGGATTCCTTCTTGGATGGGAGAGTTAGAGAGAAGCAGAGGGACCCCAAAAAACATGATTTTGGGCCTTGAATCAATCTACTTGCTCAGGACTTGAATATTCTGATGCATGTTATCAAATTTACCCTGGGGGGTGAATTTTATACAACAGTTTTGACGACTCAGTGGGGTCATCTGCCTGCTAGATGAATGATCAGTAGCTGAAGCAATCCATTGGGCATGGAGTCATGAGTAGTAACCTACAACTGATTTGAACTTGAAAACCTCCTCTCTGAACCGCTTGAATCCCACCGGACATGGAGTTGTTCTCACCAAAATGCCACTGAAATGGACTGTGCAAGAGCAAAACCAGCACCACAAAAACTATGTATAGAACTGAAAATCATACATGCTCTAAATGGAACATGCAGAGTGTGCACAAGCACTTCTTCTACTGAAAGCAAAACTACCTACTCTACTCTAACTGGAAGCAAAGGCAAGCTAAACAAACCCTGCAATTGGTTGTGAGAAATAGCTTCCCTTTCTCAAAAGTGGCAGCCATGCAATTGATTTGGAGCTGATCATGGCTATTAGGATGAGTGGAAAATCAACAAGAAGCTGGTCTTCTACCCAAATCATCAAGGTATCAACCTGAAGGAAATTCAATACCTCTTTTAGTTGCTCTACATTTGGATTGAAGAGGTATGACAGCTGATCCTTGGTACTTTGTAGCTCACCCTCATGCTTAGAAGCAAGCATGACTGGTTGTGACTTCTCCTTTGGCTCCAATGAAGCCAAATACCTGATTGGGCAAGGTCTGATCCATTTGATATGCCCATAGCTCTGACTTTCAACTCCAAAAATGGAGTCTTCTTGTAGACCTTCTTGAATGGATGGTGTGGAAGAAATGGTGAAATTCCTCTGTCCTTTCTCTTCCTTCAATGAAGAACATGAAAGATTAAAATATTCCAATCTTGGTTCCAAAGAGCTGCTATAAGATGCAGGCTGCTGCAAATGAATGTTCTCCTTCATGATAGCAGACTCAAGTGTTTGGAATGTGGATGATGAAAGAGAGAAAGGTGGAAGCTCAACCGGCTCTTCTCCATCAAAGCTTGAGTCCTCCAAATCGACATGCGATAAACTACCTCATGGCTGTCCCGCTATAAATGCTCCACTTTCTCCATGGTGTCTTCTTGATCTGTAACTTGATCACCATGGTTTCTTTCACCCTCCAACATTGAGTTTGAGAGATCAAATTCCTCTTCAGTACTAGAACTTGAGAGAGGTGAAGTAGAAAGAAGAACTGAAGGTTCTCCTGTAGCCTGCTTTGTGCTCAAAGCCTTGGATCTGCAATTTTCTCCTCCACAACTAGAATGTGCTCCTCTTCTTTTGGATCTGGAGCAACTTCTCCTTTCTCTACTACTTGAAGACAATCTTGCTCTTGATTGAACTCTTCCTCTAGCATGAAGTTTGTCAAGTCAAACTCTTCAATCTGCTGCTCTAGAGGACAAGTTGGGACTACAAGAACTTCTTCTTCTGCTGCAACAAAATCAGTCCTGACCACCATTTGTTCTCCAACTCCAACCTCTTCTGTAGGTTTAACCATCAAGGGGATCTTTGTCATCCCAAATTTGGCAGCCCAAACCTTCAAGTTGTCTGTCATTTCTTTTCTTCTTGGCTCTTCCTCTTGCTGTCCTTGATGACTGATTTTTGCAATTTCTTCTTCCCCACATGGAATTGGGAATGCAAGAGGAGGGATGGGTTGTAACTCAATTGATTTGGCAATTTTTTGTGGTGGTGGAGGTAGAAACTCTTGTTTCCTTGGAGAAGGGGGTATTTCTTTTAGCTCTTGTGGAGGGGATGACTATTTGGAAGAAAAAAGGAAAGAATAATCGAGGTGTGGTGGAAGACTGAGAGGTGGAGACATGGAATCAACATTTGGGACAGCAGATGGAGAGTTTAAAACTTGACACTGCTGAGATAAAACAGATTGGGAAAGAGGAAAAAGAAAGGCATGAGATGGCGTGCTTACCCGTTGACAAGGTTGCTGAATACTCCTCTCATACACCTCTATTTCTTCAATCCACTTTGCAAGCAATGGCAGCGTTGCAATCATGAAGTCAAGCTTCTCCTGAGGGCTGAAGTGTCTTGGAAAAGGGCCTCCCCATGGACAAGGAGTCCTGCAACCAATTCTGAAAGCTCTCATTTGAGCTGTTGCTCTGGACTGCACCATCTCTACCTCCATCTTTTGGATTTTCTCCAACAGACCAGCATCTTGCATCTGATTGTCTTCATAACCAGCATACTCTTGCTCTTGGAAAGCTCCATAGCCAAAATGATCTTGGCATTGCTGCTCATATGGGTATGCATGCTGATTTGGAGGATTTGTAAAACATGTTGGAGGTGTGATAAACTGCTGTTGTTGAAAATGTGAATTCCATGATGGAAATGAAGTCATGATTGCACAACTTCATGGAATGGAAAAGAATGAAAGAGATGGAAAGAAGGATGGATGGGAATGGATGAAAAACAGGTCTGTGACTTCAGAAATGGGTTGCTGATCAGATGGAGTCACTAGATGTGTTTGCAAGTGCCTCCAAAGGTTGAAATCTTCACAGGAACACACCAACCTACAAAAGATGAAGTGGAAGACCTCTAGGTCCCACCGGGTGTTCCAAAACTGTTAGGGCAGGCGCACAATGGCTTAAACTTTGTTGTTGATGATGAGACACCTCTGAAAGATGAAACAATCTAACCTTAGTGTCCCACCGAGCATGCCAAAACTGTTAGGCAAAAATCACAGCACCCCTGGATGTTGATCAGATTTCTAGGTTGATCATGCTAGCATCCGAGTGTGATTACACAACATTGACTCCTTTCTCCAAGTGTGGGACTTGCGAAATGAGAAAGGAGTCTCCAGAGAAGGGCTGGTTCCTACTCCTAAACTACCCGCCACAAGCTATTCTAGTGCAGGCAAGCTAATCTAATCCTAATCTAACCATGCCAAGGAGATGAGAGAGAGAGAAAAGGGAAAAACAACAAAAGCTTACACTAAAACGGTGATACACCAGAGAAGGAGAATGTTGAACATCTATCAAAACTGCCATGGAACAAGGAGAGGTGAGCAATAGGAAGGATGGACAGATGCATCACAAGCCCAAGGATAGATTTCACATAGAAAATGTCCCAAAACTCCATGAACACAGCTCCGGACCTGCAATGAACATTCAAACTTGCACAAATACCTGCAATGAAGAGAGGCAAGAAGGAAACAAAAAAAACGAGCAAGGATGGACAGATGCATCACAAAACACGTTTTTTGTTGCTTCAAAAGTTTGCACAGAACATCATTTCAATAGTAAAAGGAAAAAACGCCATTACAGAGCAAGGGAGGAGGTTTGAACTTCATTTTCAACCCTAGAGAAGAAAAGAAGGAAGGGCAGAGCCGAAAAGATGAACAACTTGTAATCCTCAATGAGCCAAATCTAGGTTTTTATTGCATGGTTTGAGCCCATGAGAGAGAAAATGTACAAAAATGTGGGAACCCATTCCTCCTTGACTACAAATGCATTAAATCAGCATGGAGGACCTTACAAACTCATACCCTGTCATTTTGACCAAATGGGAGGAGAGCGACCCATTCTCGAATTAAATTTGGTATTTGAAATGTCACTTCACGGCCATGAACAACACGCGTCGAGCCATTTCTTGAATTTTCTCTCTCCAAACTGAACCAAAATGCAAGATTGACACTAGAATCATGTAGAGAATTTCATAGGCTCTCCAATGATATAAAGAACGTGCAAATCCGAGCTCTGGATCGAAAGTTATGGTGATCTGAAGATTTTAGGGCAAAACAGCAAAAATGGATTTTGAATTTTTTCCCGCGCTCCGCCACCTAGAAGACACATGTCAAGCATTGATTGGCTGCGAAATTCTCTCTCCTAGGCATCCTGTGGGCTTCCTTTGAAATTTTTATGTTTTTATAATTTTGGAAAATTTTCCATTTTTTCAATGCGCCCGCCATTTGGGACACGTGGCGTCGTTTGGTTCGAGGACGGGGCGCGGGGTCATCCTTGTCTTTTAATCTTTTGGCCCAAGACTTTGTCAAATTTTTATAAGTCTTTCCCTGAAGCTCCAAACTTCCCTCGCCTTAGGACACATGGCATGTTTCTATTGGCTCGGGCCAATCCTCCAAACTTCACCTTTGGAAACTCGGCAAAACATTAAGTAAAAATCTCACCCTCTCCTCCGCCGCTCTGATCCACGAAGACACGTGGCACGTTCTGATTCATCGGTAGCTTTTCCGGGTCTTCACGTCCCTCGCGTATTTTTGGCCCGGATGTCCCAAACCTTCTGGGACAAATTTCTCGATCCACCCGATTCGGGCTTCCCTATCCCTCTTTGAGGTGAAGACACGTGGCACATTTCCATTGGCTCTCGGCTCCTTTGGCTTTTCACATCCCACGCATCCCTTTGTCCCAACTGTCCCGGACTAAAGTTCCCTATTTCGGCCGATTTGGGCGGTTCGTGTCCTTCACGTACATTTGTTCCAACTGTCCCGGACTGCTGGGACAAATTCTTCCGAACCGCCCGAAATGGGCTTCCTTTGCTCTCGGCCGCTTCGCCTTTTCGTGTCCTTCGCGTCCTCACGGCCCAGACATCCCTTTGCTGCGCGGACCACCTGGTGGCCTTTCGGCTGATTTGGGCCCCGACATCCCAACTGTCCCAAGGACCGCCTGGACTAGGACTTAGCCAATTTTCATGATTTTTTCTGCCCCAAGCTTGGTTTTCTACATTTCTTCCATTTTCTCGACCTGTTGGGATTCCTTCTTAGATGGGAGAGTTAGAGAGAAGCGAGAGGGACCCCAAAAACATGATTTTGGGCCTTGAATCAATCTACTTGCTTGGGACTTGAATATTTTGATGCATGTTATCAAATTTACCCGGGGGTGAATTTTTGACAAAATAGATCCCCTATGAAATATTACAGTAATGACATATGTTGTTTCCTTACTACCCATATAATCAAAATATTTGGTGTTCCTTCCACCATAATTGCTGATAATGGATATTATTTAAAAAATAAGGATGTTAATTAGCTTTGTGCCAAATTAAAAATCCAAAAATCATCCTCCACACCTTATCATCTACAATGAAATGACCAAGTTGAAGCCACCAACAAAATAATTGTCAAAATACTACACAAAATCATTGCTTCTAGTAGTAATGGATAACATAATCAATTATTCTACACTCTCCATGCCTATTGTACTAGTGTTTGCATAACTACTAATGCTACTTTATTTTCCTTCTATAGTAAAAAAATCATGCACTTTAGGTATTATTTATCTCGTTCTTATACTACTATTTAGAGGGTTCTCAAGTAAAGAAAGTTGTAATTAATCCCACATTTTGGCCATATTATGTTTATCTTTTATTTCATCATTCAAGTGTATTTTCCTATGAATTCCCAACTATTTCGTAGCTTTCCTATCATTTTAGTCTAAACCAGGGCACCCAACCTTGTATTGGGAGATCCGGGGTTCCCCTGGTCTCACCCGGGGTGTCCTAATCCATGTTTTTCTTTCCCACCTCTTTCTAGGACTCTTTTAGCCATTTTTCATCTGTATCCTTTTCCTAGTTAGCCATGTTAGGGTTAACTACAAAATTAGAGAAAGATAACACTATAATTATAAAGTTATGAGACCATAATAAGGGTCCTAACATCACATACTACTATCAATCCATCTAGATTTGCATCCATTACATCACTTGTATCCACATAGAGCCATGCATCAAGGCTAGAAGATCTATATCAACACACATGCCATAGGGTGGATTCTATTCTATTCCATGGACACATACTATTATATATTTCTATAGTTATTATTTCTCACTACTTCAAAAAGTGTGACTAACATAAGAGCATATAGGGCACAATATGCACACATACACGAACTACATTTGGGTTCAAAATGTTGTGCAATGCTTATATTAGTAATCCCACT
Source organism: Taxus wallichiana var. yunnanensis (assembly GCA_018340775.1). NCBI lineage: Eukaryota > Viridiplantae > Streptophyta > Pinopsida > Cupressales > Taxaceae > Taxus > Taxus wallichiana. Next base: position 123,098,084 of record CM031239.1, read on the forward strand.
ATTGTGGAAGATAAGGTCATTCCAACCCATTTATTTTAGATCTTTTTTTAGGGTTTTGATACATAATTGTCTTTTTAGGTCATTCCTTCATCTAGCATTATTTGGATACCCGGTGAAGTTTGGAAGTTCTAGTGTGATAGGAAGGAAGTATTTCAGAGCATCTTGCGACACTACCAAGATCAGATTCTAAGCTTATATAGAGACTATGTCACCTTTTATGCAGACCAGGGCACCCCAATACCTTCCTAAGCGCTATAGTCTTCTTATATCTTCCAAATATGACCTTTGTGGGACCCCTGAGTGATTATTTGTACTCCCAAAATATACATTCAGACCTGCGAGAACCTCCTGCAATCAGATAAGTCCTTTCTTTTTGTATATTTTCATAGTTAGGGTTTTATTTCATTTGATAGAGTAATTTAAAATCATTCCATATTGTTTTAGAATAGTTTACAACATTTAAGTCCTATATTAGATTAACTATTATTATACTTTTTTATAGTTTAGTTTAATTTTAGTTAATCATTTTGGTGAACCCGACCTTTGAATCCACCTTTGTTCTAGGGATTTTCTCATCTTTTATACCATGGATTCTAATGTCTATCAAGTCTCTTTTCTTCAATTGATTCAAATGCACCCATCTTGTAAAGACACTCTTCAACAAACCCTAGAGAATATGTGTCTTCCTATCAACATATTGCCTACCCAAGTCAACGCTATTTTTGGTCATCTTTCTATGGACTCCCTTGATTCCAATTCCAATCAATCTATTTTCAAATCCATTCAAGCTCTTCATTTTGTATTTCAAGATAAATTTCAAGCTCTTAATTCTATATTTCAAGATAAATTTCAAGTTATGGAATCCACAATCACATCTCTTAAATATGAAATTCAACAACTTAAGGATACTTCTCAAGCTCACGATTATTCTTCTTCTCATATCCATCCTATGTCTTCTACATGTGATCATATTAGTGAACCTCAAATATTTCCACTACCCATGCCTCTCAAGTTTGTAATCAATGCTACGTAACAAGATGTTCTTCCCAAACTCATAACTCATCAATTAATCAGCTTGTCATCTACTCATGGTTATCCTCCTTATCAGCTTGCAAAATATCATGGTCTCCCATATTGTAATTATCATCAAATCAATGGACATAATGAAAATGATTGTTATGATTTACAATGAATAATTAAACATCTTGAGCATCAAGGTTTCATCTCATTCACTGCACAACGTTTTTGTTACATGGTCATCTCCACTTGTTACATCTCAATGGGTTGTTAAATCTGATTCATCTAATGAGCATCATGTCATTACTTCTAAGGGAATTCAAGAGCCACCTAAGAAACCACCCCTCAACATTGATATGCCACCTCTTCTCAAATCATCTCTAGCATCACCAAGTCAACATAAGCAACCTCCTCTTAAGGATGATCTCACTCCTCTTCCATTAAAGGTATCGCCACCTCACCAAGTTATATGTCACAATCACCACCTAAAGTAAATCTTGAAATTCCTACATCCACTATAGATCCTACATACATTGATGATTGGGACCCAGATGACGCTTACTATGATGATGAACCATTTGATGGTCACACTTCTCTATCACATCCAATCACTTTTTTCAAAACTATTACTCCTATTGATGAACAAGACACATCTCAAGTTTCACCACCATCACATGGTCCTATTGTTGCTTCATCCTACCATTGTGTTGGACCTCACTCTTATCACGATACAAATAACACTCTCCAACCATGGAAATGCACCTCTCATGTCGCTGCATAGATCTCCATCATCATAGTATACTTGGGGGCATAACTCTTAATCCACCATTATTATTTCATATTTACATAGTTCTACATCACACTTTTCACATTTTCATACCCTATTTTTCTCACATTAGGAATACTCATCACATATTCTAGTGTGGTTACCTGATGATGCACTCTTGTGCTATGAGTCACACTTGACTGTTGAGGGATTACCATTACACTGAACCCCACACACCACAACATAGGCACTACATATTACATTTCATCCTACATTGCACATCATACACCATTCCTTCTACCTCTATTTCTATATTATGTTATTCCTCATCTATGCATTATATTCATTCTGATACCTACACACCTCCTCACATTGTACATTGTGCATTTTTATATCATATATTTTCTACATTAAATTATTCATCATTATTGTAATGCCCTTGTTATGTTGATATATGTACTTTATTCTTTGTATGAAGTTTGAAAATGTTGAGATGTGATTGTGTTATTTTGAATTATTTGATCAAGTTTCTTTGGAATGATATCGGTTACTGTTAAATCTAATTTAAATCATGCTTAAAGAAATGTTGTAATTACATTAATTTATCATAGAATACTTACTTGACATATTTTTAAATAGACTAAGTGACTTCATCTTATGGAAAGTAGAATCAGATTCTTGGGATAGATAGATAAACCTGACAACCTAGTAAGCTAGCTAAGTTTCATTATAATTTTATGTTCCTAGACTATGTTATGAACACTAGATGAAGGAAAAAACCTTTGATCAATTTCATTGATCCAAGGCATTCTCCTTTATCGATTAAATATTATGATCATAATGGATAAGTATGAATTAGAATTTTAATGTTTTTGACATACTATATATTTATACTTGTTGATTTAAAGCTCTTTTGAAACTGTTGCATAACACCAATCATTGCGGTCATACTATTTCACGATCTAATGGGGATTCGATTAAATTTTTTAAGCTATTTTAAAAATATAGAAGGCTTAAACTAAACTATCCTAATGTAAGAATATACACTAAGGTGGCTATTAATAACCTAGTGTATATGAATTAATATCATCAACTTAATCTAAGGTTGAAACTTTACATAAAATGGGATCTAAACCTAACTAAGATCCTAATTTCTAAACCTAAGACCTAACCTAAGGACATAACTACATGTGGCATATTTACTAAGGGCTTGAGCATTTTTAGCATGGAGCCAGCCCATGCAATACTTTTATATTAATGAAATTAAAGGGGTGCATGCATAGATGGTATAGGAAGTATTAAACTTATTAGTCTGGGATCGTTCATACTTCCTATACAAGCTATGTGTTCACCCCTTACATCGTAGTTGCAAAATTACTTGCTCTCCACTCCGAGGTAGTGATCTCCTTCACGTGTCATAGTAACTTGCACTTAAGTACATGTTCCATGGCATCCTTAACTCCCTTGTAATCAAGTAAGTGGAGTGACATCTCATAACACACCTGTTGATGGTGTTGTGGACCTTGTCTACTAGATCCAACACCTTGATTCCCTCGATGTTACCTCAACCACCAAAACCTTTAGATGCACTAGTGCCATACCTATAGATCCACCAGATCCTCCTCTTATCATAGGAAATATGTGTAATGTAGTTACACCCTGCAAACCCACCATTGTGCTAAATTGTGCACCAATAGTTTATGATACCAAACCACTCCCAGATGTGTTTCTGTGCCACTCCCAGATGCGATACTCAAACCTTGTGACCCCACACCTTTCCCAAATGTTGTGATAGAAAAATACCCCCAAACACATGAAATGAATTTGCATCCATAGATGTATCGAATGAAAAACTATACCTCCTAGGTGTCACTCAACTATGAATACCGATACCAACTAGATTATCAACACTTATCTCAAGAACTGTAAAAATAAGTGCAAGGGTCTAGTTTCCATGTGGGTTAAGATGCATGCCTATGGCTCTTCTTATTTCTTCATATGACAAGATCTCTCCAAAATCCTAGGGGGTTTCTCTTCTACACTTTCCAAGATGGGGTAGCTCAGATTGCTTTGAGGTTCCACGTCCTCCGTCGAACCTCAAATCCTTCTACTGCAATGTTTGCCTCCATAAATCCATATCTCCTGCAATTTCATGTTGTCTTATGAACTCCCTCTCCCTAGCTTCATTATACTTGTTTCACCTCTCCTCTCTCTCCATTTGTACAGAAAGTTTCATCATCCTCTACAATTCCAACTTCCTTACCTGCACCTAGCAAGAGTTTAGTCACCATGGGAAAGGCTTCCAAACTCAAATTATTAACGATGATCTTGATAACCGGTGGAATAACAAAAAAATGATCCTCTAGGATCCCTCGAGAACTCAAACTCAGAAATCATCAAGCAAGGATACATAGAAATAGCATATTCCAAGGTATAACTAGTAAGCACTCTACTCCACTAGTGATCAACAACATGGGTCCAGGTTATATCAGAATCATGCAGCCTTTGATATTTCTCCGGGTCCAAACATGAGGTCTATAGTCACAAATTTTCCTTGATACATATGCTGATAGCCATTCATACAATTCTCTTTGGGAAAATATAGAATAACATCTCATAAATTTCATGATAAAGGTTTCCCTCCAGTAGACTTGATCCACACTAGAATTTAAAGTATTAGGGTGACTAGGAGGTTTGATGGAATTATGTTTAACTATTAGTTATTTCCAAAATTTAAATGGTGGTTAGAAGATTAAATGGGAAAACTATCAGACCTTCCATTGTAATTAATGTCTTGGAAAATGGAAAACCACCTTGGGGGAAAACACAATGGTTTTTGGAGAGAAGATAGGAGTTTTTTTTCATTTCTCCTTTGGCATTTCAAGCATTTTGGATTTGCATGTTAATATTTTGGTATTTGAACTATTAGTTCATTTTTGATTTATTAATGACTTCTCTATTGCATGGAGGATTTAGTAGAGGAAAATTTATGGTATGGGATATAAAAAATTTGAGGAAGAGGAAGTTGGGCTTTACGTGGAATGCATTTGAAGTTCTAGTGAAATCTTGTGGGAAAGCTTGGATAGAGAGTTTGGGAGCTTAGAATAATTTTGTAGGATCTCTACCAGGAATGATAAGGTCTAAATCATTATAATAAATTTCTCAATTTAATTCTTTCATGAAAAAACTCGATATTCATGTGGAATTGGATTCTTGGTTATGGGTTTTTGTGTTATTTGATCTTATCTGGTTTTTTTCTTAAATATTATATGAATCAGGTTGTAATTTGATTAAAATTTTCTTCTGGTTACATTCATGTCTATGAACAATTTGTGTGAAGAAACATTAGTTTTCTTTATTGATGGATTGTATATTTTTCGAAACTTAATCGTTATCATACCAGGGTATACTTCTTGAGTTTTTAGAATCGATACCCACAAAAATAAAGTTAGGGTGCTTTTTTGAAATATGGTAACTATTATTGTAAACCCACCTTTGTTGGGTTAATATAAATCTTCATGGAAGATATTGTAATTATTTACTTGTAAGTATGGGCATTATATCATATGGGTTAATTTGTTTCCTTGGTTGGTTATGCGGTTCTATACGGGATTGTAGTTTTGATCCCTATCGACCAAACACTTGTGATTTAGCTTTGAATCTTTTTAGGACTCAAGTATTGAGTCAATACCCTTACTGGGTATTAATGTTTCAAATTTACAATGCACCCCATTGTTGGAGGTAGAAATTGTTTGAATATTTTCTTTGAGTCCCATATGGACACCCTTGAAACTTTAAAGTAGGTTGTTATGTAGTGTTTCAGATCCATTTAGGACCCTGTGTCATTTTTGAATGTAACATGAAGTTTGTTACTCCATTTCCTTCATATGGTTACCTTTGAGGCTTGAATGTAGGGCCATATTTTATGGTTCGATGAGTTGTGATTCTAGTGTGATTGGGTTGTATATTTACTAGAATCCAATACTGCTGTTTTCTTATGCAAGTTTCAAAGTATGGTTCAAATATTCCTAAACTAGTGATTTTTAAAATAACACGAGACTCGGTTAAAAGCGATTGTAATTTTTCATTTTTGATTCATGGGCTCACTCAATTCGACGGTTTTATCCTTTTTTTATGTACATTCAAACCCCGTAGGACACAATACAAATGTCAATGAATGTCAAGATGGGTCTTAAGTATTATGAAGTTAGAAGTCCAACTCGACTTCTCACTCTAATATATCAATGTTTAATCTTTCCTCGTAAGGAATGTGAAGATGATGTGCAACCACAACTAGCTTTCTTTAAGTTCACAATCATTGGAGGAATTGGTTAGATTGATCTCTCATAGAATTATTTTGTTATAAAAGATTGGTGCTTTTATACAATGGTTTGTAACTTAGTATCAAATGAATTTTATTCATGTTAAAAACTTCTATTGATGATACAGATTGTGAGGAAGTTTAGTCTGTATAGGACTTAACTTATATCCATTCATTAGATTGTCATTAAAGAATGATCTTTGATCTTCTTTGGAATTGATTCACATTGATCCGACCTAATTTGGATTTGTTTCTATAAAAGCTTATGCATTTGGAACTTGTCTACGAGTGTAAGTAAAGGGATTAACTTGACTATTATACTAATTTATACTATTGGTTTAATGTCTTAATATTTTTCAAAAGTATAACAATGATCCTTGGTGAATTTATATTAACTTGTTTGATGATCTATAAGATTTCAATCATATAATAATGGGATTATATGATTGTAACCTTATAGATATTATTCTTATTATAATGATTAATATACTCTTTGATATCTATTGTTTGATTGTAATATAATAGTTAGATGAGTGTTGCTAAATTTTTTAACAAGGTAAATGATTATAGTCATATAAGAATGGGATTATATGACTAAAATCATGTTACCCTTGTACATCTGATTTGATTTTTGATTGGATCAAATGTATTTTCCTTGGGTTCCTTTGAATGAATTAAATTATTATAGATAGAAATATGGTAATGATGTGTATGATTCAAATTGGCTTCTTTTCATAGTTTCATTTATTATGTTATTCTTGGTGTGCATAAAAGAGTTGATTTATTTCTTTTGAACTTTGGAACAATTTAATTTTAAAGCGGTGTTCTTTTTATGAACTTGTTAAGTTGGAGCGTGTTGTTATGAAGATTTAGTACTTATCATGCTTAGTTCATGTGAAATGACACATGATAATAATGTTGTAGATGGATTTCATGAAATATGAAAGAAGAAAGACTTATAAGAATTTGCATTTATTTTAATGATTAAAGTTAAATTGATCTGGTTAAATGAGTGTTGTATAATTTTTTAGAAATGACTCTATTGTAAAATTTAAAGGCCTTGGGAAAATTAATGTACTCATTCGAAACATGTTGATTCTTGGAGACTAAAATATGTTGATGAGATTTATAGTTGAATGAAATAAATATGAATTATTAATTTTATTGTTCATTGCGAATGGTTGAATGTTGTGAAGTTAGAAGTTGATTCTTCCATTATAAACGATACATTTTGTAATCATAGTGTTTCTAAGTTAAACATAAATTCAAGTTAATGAATAATCTATAACGTGTTATTATGTTAAGTGTGGGACTATACATAAAGTCCATTAGTCTAATGAGTTATGAAATGAATGGTTAAGATCTTATAAAGATGATATTATGTTCTTAAAAAGAATGTGTTGTAATGTATTATTATTTTTATAAGAGGTAAAAAAGGGTTGAGGGGGCCCTACCCCGTACACCAACACCACTCCAAAAGAGTAGATAATTACAAAAATACAACATCAAAAAACAAAAATATAACAGTTCATAGTTATAAGAGCTCTTTGTAGCTTGAGTAGCGAAACTAACAACAACAAAAAACACAGAGAAACTAACAACAGTGATAAAAGTAACAGCCTAGATCAAAGACAGTAAAAAAAAAAACATCCCTCCCTAGATAATTTATAGGATTTTTCAATCCCCTCCATTACCTTATCCCATTCGTTCACCAAAGCATCAATATTACCCACCAAAGGTGCCCAAGTCGAAAGCATCAGGGGTCACCTTTCTCTTCCTACCCTGACTATCCATGACACAATAGGCATTAGCGAGCTAACCCAAATTATGAAGGTGTTGTAGAGTCAATTTCACCATGACTACACTCCATTCCATGTAGCTATGGAGAATATCTCGAACATGATCCATCTCTTTGGTTATGAGGTGAAGTTGACCTTTAAAACCTTAATCTCTTCGCTATGCCCATTCTTGTTGCTTCCTCTACTGCACTTTCATCTTATACCAGTCAATAAATAGAAACTGAACCAAGCTCTTAGTGATCCACATATCACCCTTGAGTTCCTCAATACCCACCGCCATCCTAGCCAAATGGTTTTCCCCTTTTACTGGTCTAATGTGACCTAAAGCCTTGAAGTGTTGTTCTAGTTGAGCATTGATAGGGGTCTCGATTTCTGTTTAATGGAATCACCCTTGGTGTATGGTGAACTACAAGGGACCTAATTTGATTTCAAATCCTTAATATTTTGAGCCACCACCACCTCCACCCCATCATGGTCATCATCCGAGCCCCTATCCTGAGAGTCGGTATCATCACTCGAATCCTCATCCTCCGATTCTGAGCTAGTGCCATCCACATAAGCTTCAGAGCCATGGTAAGGGAGCTAGTTTTATCTATGTCTAAATCCAATCTTTTTACAAGGGCAAGGATAAAGCCTTGATGGAGAGGATAAATATTCTTCTCATTTTGAACTATGAAATAGAGGCACACAGGGAGCGAAACAGAAAGTAGGGAAAACTAAAATCCTATCCATGCCTAAAATGATTTAGCATAGGGAGGTGGTAGGCATAAATACATTTGTGGCAACCCTCCAGAGTTAAAAATTGAATAAGGGTGAGAGCCACCTCATCATAAGGATTAGGAAGAGACAAGCGAAGGTAACTAGCAAAATGGGAAGTGAGATTCGCATTACCTTTAAGGAAAAGATTCAGTTCTTCAAAGGCTTCCTATTATTATTACAGGGAAGTGTTTTAATATATTATTATTATGATCATATAGATATGATAATATGTTTTTAAACGGGAAGAATTGGAACATAATTGTATGGTTGATACAATATTAATTATTGAACCCCAAACATATGTTGTTGTCCTTAAACTATAAATTTTGACAAGTAAATTAACATGATAAAAATGTGCTCAAATGATTATATATGAGTGTATTTAGTGTTTGAAATGTTATGTTAATATTATGTGACTTTATAAAATTTACACATACCTAAGCATAAGATATATAAATCTAAATTCTTCCTAACAATAAGACAATGTCTTAATGTTTTCTTATATACTTATTAAATATAGATTGGGACATGACACTTAAATGGACTAATGGATAATGAACAAGTAACTCATTAAAATTAATGCATATTTAATTTGTAATCACGCACTTCATAATGAATAACGTTTGAATCCCTTATTAAAGTTTTAATCATATTGAACTCTATTTGACCCTTAGGAATGACACATAATGATGGGAAGATAAAATGGTGAATTAAAAATTGTGAATTAACAAGAATTAATGAACTTGTTAAGTTATGTAGTTTCACTTAGCATAACTCAGTGGGTTATCACAACATAGTCGATGTTACAGAGTACCCACTCAATGACGTAGGTCATTAGGTGGATATTGAGGATCATCCACTATTGCATAATAATCCACTCACCTCCTCTAAATGTAGCTACAATAAGTCAAGTATTAAAGGTTATTGTTCTACACTAAAAATGTCAAGCATATGACCTATGACCGATGTTAAATTATGTTCACTAAAGGTGATGAAGCAGATTCAAATTGACGTAAGTTGATTTGAATATGATTGATTACCCTTAGTCACCATAAGTAGATCATTAGCACTAGTCCATGTGACTTTTTCCATTTTTAGTGTCTAATATGGACTTAGAAATGGTTGAAAGAAGTCAAGGAAGCCTAATCTAGATAACAGTTTTGAGTGGGGTGAAAGACATATTCCTTTCGATGAGTATGTCGTCTAGGAATAAAAGCATGGTAAACATGTCTTTAAACTTTGGCCAAAGTATTACAAACTGTTGGTTGCATTTTCTTGTGTCACCTGGTGAAACTTGCGCGATATCGATGAGTAGTAAGTAATGAGATACTCAGATAGGATCTTTAGAAATTAACACTTGATTGACCCTTAATGGGTAAAGGAACCAAAAGTATACTTAGTATACACATTGATATAATGAAACATGAGAGATCGGTTTAACACCGAGTCATGAAATGAGAGATTGGTTTTATACCAAGTCATTACAACTACATATGGTTTACTGTTATGTGATGGATTAGCTAAAGAATGTTTGTTCTAAATTATGTGAATTTAGAATAGTGAACATTATGTTAAAAAAATTCCCCTGTTATTGAAGTCTTAAAATGAGGATGTTACATTTTGGTATCAGAGTTGAAGGTTGCAACTCTTGGACCTATTTGAGTCCATGTCTAATAAAACTTAATTTATTGTTAACATAAAATGGTTAGAACAAGGGGACATGCTACGAATAACCAACCTCTGGTTGGTGAGGTAGCTACATTAATAAAACTTGAAGAGATCCTTGTTGCACTATTAAACACAAGATATCATCTTGTTGTACTTGAACAGAAAGTAATGGGAAAATGAGGAAGAGGATGATGATGTTGTTTATAACAATCAACAACCTCCAAGAATTAATGTTAATGCCGGAAATCCCGGTGGCGATAAAAAAATAATGCAATGAATAACAATGCTGCAAATGCCAAAAATAATGTTGCAAATGTGAATGCAAATGCACCTAATCAACCTGAAAACAAGAAGGCAAGGTTGGCAGCTGAACTTACAAATGACATAAAAGAATAAGTCCACCAAATTTTGATGGCACCACACTGGGAGATGGGGCTGAGAATTGGATCAGCGAAATGGAGAAGTACTTTTCAATAAGGAACTTCTTGGAAGAAACAAAAATAGTATGGGGAGCTTACCAACTTTCCCATGAAGCATATTTTGGTGGGACAACCATAAGGCTGAAATAAATATTGATGAAGTTACCATCAATTGGGATCAGTTGAAGGGATAATTTAGGAAGCTTTGGTTTCCAAAGCTCTATTATGATCAGAAAATGATAGAATTTCATAATTTAGTTCAAAGAAATTTTACTTAAGCGAATCTTGGGAGAAGTTTACTAAGCTTCTCAAGTATGTACCGTAGTACCAAACTGATTAAAATTTTATAATATGTAAGTTTATAATGGGATTGAATCTGTTATAGGTAGAGAGGTGGATGTACACAATCCAACCACTATGGAAGGAGTTGTTGAAAAATCCATAAGGAAAGAACAAAAATTGAAGGAAATTTCTACGCATAAAGAAGAGAAACGTAAGAAAGTTTCTAACTCTCCTTCACCCTTAGCACCTAAAAAGGTGACATGGAAAAATTTTGGTAACAAAAATAGATTTGGGATTGAAAACAGTAAGAAAACAATAGCGAGATAAACTCACATTGTCAAATAATGAAATAATGTTTAGAAGAACAATAATGGAAAAAATAGAAACTACAAGGTTTATAATAAGTGAGAGCCTAGGAAAGGACCTTTTGGGGGTTATTATACAACATATAATTGAACCAAGCATAGTAAAAAATTATATTAAAAAAACCAAAAGAAATAAATCCTAATTTATTATCTATAGCCTATAATAATATAAACATAATAAAAAATATATTATACAACATATAATTGAACTAAGCATAGTAAAAAAAATATTAAAAAAACTAGAAGAAATAAATCCTAATTCATTGTCTATATAGCCTATAGTAATATAAACATAATAACAAATATATAATACAACATATAATTGAACCAAGCATAGCATAAAAATATATTAAAAAATGGAAGTAATAAATCCTAAATATAGTTTTGAAGATTATTAGAATAATATATAGACATTTACATTCCATTCTTTATCAAATTCAATTTCTAAATTTTTATACATAGCGTGCGGTAATTTAAATTAATTATCCAATTAAAATGTGCCACGTGGAAAGTTTGAACAAGCTATTTGGGATACATAATAATGATAGTGATACAAGACTGCATTTAACAATGTTACTCGGCTATTTTCAAAATAAGAAACATGTGAACCTAGGGTCCGATATGTCATTTGGCCGATAAGTAAAGGAGCATAGCGAGCGCTAAGCATTTTCTTTGTTAAGAAACAATGTGAAATATGTCTTGAAAACCATGTATCTTATGGAAACTACATACTAAGCCTAGTGATCCACAACTTTACAGATAGTGTTTAAAATGAGAAGAGGTAAAGGTAGGAGCCTAGTGGCCACTAAGCTAAAACGTGATTTATTATTTTATGTCTACTTTCAAAATAAGAAAATTTTGAGCCTACGTTCTGATATGCCATTTCTTTCAATAAGTAAAGGATCTTAGCGGGTGCTACACATTTTCTTTGATAGGAAATAATGTGAAGTATGAATTTAAAACCACATATCTCGGTAGAACTACATACCAAGGCTAGGGGTCTAAAATTGTAATGATAGTGTTTAAAATGAGAAGAGGTAAAGGTAGGATCCTAGTAGCCGCTAAGCTAAACCATGATCTATTATTTTATATCTACTTTCAGAATAAGAAACTTTTGAGCCATGGGTCTAATATCTTGTTTCTGTCAATAAGTAAAGGAGCTTAACGGGTGCTACACATTTTCTTTGATAGGAAATGATGTGAAGTATGAGTAGAAAACCAAGTATCCCATTGGAACTACATACTAAGGCCAGGGATCCAAAACTAAAATGATAGTGTTTAAAATGAGAAGAGGTAAAGGTAGGAGCTTAGCGTCCGCTAAGCTAAACGATGATTTATTATTTTGTCTACTTTCAAAATAAGAAACTTTTGAGCCTAAGGTCTGATATGCCATTTTTGACAATAAGTTAATGAGCTTAGCGGGCGCTACACATTTTCTTTGATAGGAAATTATGTGAAGTATGAGTTAGAAACTATGAATCTCATTGGAACTACATACAAAGGCCAGTGGATCCAAAATTGTAATGATAGTGTTTAAAATGAGAATAGGTAGAGGTAGGAGGCTAGCAACCCGCTAAGCTATACCATGATTTTTGTTATCTAATGGCTATTTTTAAAATAAGAAAATTTTGAGACTCGGTTACGATATGACATTTTTGTCAATATGTAAAGGATATTAGCGAAATCGCTTAACATTTTTACTAGAAATGAGATAAAATATGAATCGAAAACTATGTATCTTATGGGAAATACATATTAAGGCTAGTGATCCAAAACTATAAAATATAGTGTTTATATTGATAAGAGGCATAGGTAGGAGCTCAACGACCTCTAAGATATACCATTAAATTCAATAGGTTATGTCATTCCTCTCAATACATATAAAATCTTAGCATTCGCTAAGCATTTTATCTCGTAATAACAGATGTGGATTATATGTTACAAAAAATAAGTCTTGTGAGTACTACATAATAGATAAAAACATAGTAGTGACCCAAAGCTATATACATATGGTAATTATAATGACTGGTAGTAATGGTGGGAGCCTAGTGACCACCAAACTAGATCATGATATTTTATTTTATCATTGTTTTCAACTTATTAAACTGTTGAAACTAGCATCCACTATGCCCTTACTTTCAATAAGGAAAAAATGCTTAGCGTTCGCTAAGAATTTTGTGCCACAAGATCGAATGTGAATTATGTGTTTCAAAAAGTATAACTTATGGGAACTACGTAAGGCTTGATCCCTCATGTACAATTATCACTCTAAGAAATAACAACATAGGAAAAAAATAGGGAATTTTCTTTTATATACCTTTAATTTTGTAGGACCCCAAAAATAGGAATTTTTTTACCTACCTTTAATATTGTACCTTAATCACTCAAGAAATAACAACATATATTACTTAAAAAAGAAAACAAAAGAGAAAAACCTAAGTCTAAGTACAAATAAAGACAGGTTTTTCCTAGTCTTCTATTTTAGTAAGAGGTCGCGGAGTTGTAGAGGATTTTGGAAGAGGCACGTTTTGAAGGGTTTAGGAAAAATGCCTCCAAACTTGGACCCATATCAGGTTGTGGAGGTTTCCGTCCATATGATGACAGGAGAAGTTGGAGCAGCCTCTTGATGGCCCCTAAAATTGGTCCTTTTGGGTCTTTCATCGAAGAAAATCAGAGAAGACATTGCAAAGGAGACTGTAAGATATTGGAAGGGTTTGAGGGTTACCGTAAAGATCGGTGTAAAAATCCTTAGGCCAAAGTTACGAGTTGTTTCCATCGCAACTTCCTTACTTATTAAAGCCACGAAGAAACACTCGAATGTGACAGGAAAAAGACAAAAAAATTAAACATACCAAGAAAATTATGTTGGATGATGTTATTGAAATAGTGAAGGTCATGAACACACGATCGTGGCAAAAAATCTTATGGGAAATTTGAAGGAGATTTTGGGTACATGTTTTCTATCGGGTGTATTATTGATGGAAAGGATCCCAAGGATTTACAATCGAGAGATCAATGAAGGAGGGTCGTGATTCCGGAGGATTGATCGGAAGGAAGTGATTTTATTTTGGGTATGTTTTATTAAGTTTTAGTGTATTGGGTATTTGTTTGTTATTAAGGTTTAATTGGGAATAATGGCTCAAATATTTATGGGTGTTTCATTAAATAAAAAGGAGCATGCGATTTGGTTATAGTGGGTTTTGTTGCTAATTTAATTTTACGTGTATTTGCTTATTTAATGTGTTATGTATTTGTAGGCCTAATTTCCTTAATAAAAATGAGTTATTTTGGTAATGTTAGACTATAAATATCAGCTAAAAGCATTAAACCAAAATAATAATTAAATTATAGTAAGATATTTATTGGCTAAGGTTTGTAGCAATTTATTTTCACTTTATAAGAAAAATCTCATTTCCTATGAATTTGGGGCATGCGGCTTAATTCATTGACAAACATTATGGTAGGTGGTGGTGTAAAGGCTATAACAAGGTTAGGGTTTGGAAAATTTATAAAATGGCCCAAATCTGTGATGGTTATGTTGAGGGAAAGGGGTTCTTACGGAAGTTGATGCGAGAGGAGTCAACATGGATTATGTCATTTTGAGGTTTAAGGCTAATGTAAGACCATCTATAATTCCATTTCGGTGAGATTTCACTATAATCAGATGAACTATAAACACAATATCGATGATAGGTTTTCAATACCATAGAAAGTATGATGGGAGCCTAATGATTGCTAAACTACAACATGATCTTTTATTTTATTGTTATTTTCAAATTATTAAACTATTGAACCTAGTGTCCACTATGACCTTACTTTCCATAATGAAAACATGCTTAGCGTTTGCTAAGCATTTTCTCCACAATATCCAAAGTGAATTATGTGTTTCAAATAATATACCTTATGGGAACTACATAAGGTGTGATCCCTCATGTAACTAGATCACTCTAAGAAATAACAACATAGGAAAAAAATTACCTACCTTCAATATTGTAAGACCCAAAAAATAGGAAAAAACATTTTTCCTACCTTTAATATTGTACCTTAATCACTCTAAGAAATAACAACATATATTACTTAAAAAAAAGAAAACAACACCAAGTGCAAGTACGGATAAAGACGTAGGGTTTTCCTAGTCTTCCCTTTTAGCAAGAGGTCGCGGAGTTGTAGAGGATTTGCAAAAGAGGCACAATTTGAAGGGTTGAGGAAAAATGCCATCAAAGATGGACCCATCTCAGGTTATGGAGTTTTTCATCCATGTGATATAAGAAGAAGTTGACTGACCTCTTCATTGGTCCCTAAATTTGGATTGGAAGAGATTGAAATGGTTTGATTGTTTCATAAATTTTCTGCATACAAAATTGTCAAGCCAAACTTACAGTTGTTCCCAACGTATTTTCCTTGGTGATTAAATCCTTGAAGGAACCTGAACGTGACACAAAAATATGAAAAATATTAAACATACCGGGAACATCTCATTAGACGATGTTATTGAAATTGTGAAGGTCATGAAGCCCGATCCATGGCTAAACATCTTGCAGGAACTGTGAAGGAGATTTTGGGTACGTGTGTTTCTGTTAGGGGCACTATCAATGGTAAGGATCCAAAGGATTTACAATCAAAGATCAATGAAGGAGAGGTCGATATTCCATAGGATTGATCGGAAGGAAATGATTTTGATTTGCGTATGTTTTATTCAATTTTAGTGTATTGGGTATTTATTTGTTCTTAAGGTTTTATTGGGAACAATGGCTTACATATTTATAGGTATTTTATTGAATAAAATGGAGCATGCCAAATTTTGTTAAAGTGGGT
Source organism: Taxus wallichiana var. yunnanensis (assembly GCA_018340775.1). NCBI lineage: Eukaryota > Viridiplantae > Streptophyta > Pinopsida > Cupressales > Taxaceae > Taxus > Taxus wallichiana. Next base: position 123,114,295 of record CM031239.1, read on the forward strand.
TTCATTGCTTATTTAATGTTTGTGTATTTTATTTTTAATGTACTATATATTTGTATGCCTAATTTCCTTAATAAAATTGAGTTATTTTGGTAATGATACACCTAAATATTAGCTAGAGTAATTAAACCAAAATAAGAAGTAATGTCTCATAAGATATTTACTTGGTTAAGGTTTGTAATAACTTATTTTCACTTTACAAGACAAATCTTGTTTCCTATGAATTTGGGGCATGAATCTTAAATCAGCGACAAACATTCTCATAAGTAGTTGTCTGACAAAGGCTGCAAGAAGGTTGGGGTTTGGCAAGTTGGAGAATGACCCGAATATTTGATGGCTATGTTGATGGAAAAGGGGTTCTGCTGGAAGTTGGTGTAGAGGATTTACTTGGATTACGTAGTTTTGAGGTTTAAGGCTATTGTAAGACCATCTACAATTCCATTTCGGTAAATATTAGCTAGAGTAATTAAACCAAAATAAGAAGTAATGTCTCATAAGATATTTACTAGTTAAGGTTTGTAATAACTTATTTTCACTTTACAAGACAAATCTTGTTTCCTATGAATTTGGGGCATGAATCTTAAATCAGCGACAAACATTCTCATAAGTAGTTGTACAAAGGCTGCAAGAAGGTTGGGGTTTGGCAAGTTGGAGAATGACCCGAATATTTGATGGCTATGTTGATGGAAAAGGGGTTCTACTATTTTGGAAGTTGGTGTAGAGGATTTACTTGGATTACGTAGTTTTGAGGTTTAAGGCTATTGTAAGACCATCTACAATTCCATTTCAAAGTGACATTTCACTACAATCGGATGAATTATAAACACAATATCGATGATGGGTTATTAGTACCAAAGCAAGTATTATGGGAGCTTAGTGACCGCTAAACTAGAGCATGATATTTTCTTTTATCTTTGTTTTCAAATTATTAAACTACTAAACCTAGCATCTATTATGCTCTTACATTCCATTAAAAAAATTATTAGCATTCGCTAAGAATTTTCTCCCACAAGATCCAATGTGAATTATGTGTTTCAAAAAATATAACTTATGGGAACTACGTAAGGATTGATCCCTCATGTACCTTAATCACTCTAAGGACTAACAACATAGGAAAAAAATAGGAATAAAAACTCCCTACCTTTAATATTGTAGGACCAAAAGAATAGGAATGTTTTTACCTACCTTTAGTATTGTACCTTAATAACTCTAAGAAATAACAACATAAATTAATTAAAAAAATAATACAAAAGAGAACAACTCTAAGTCCAAGTACGAGATAAATACCTAGGGTTTTCCTAGTATTCCCTCTTAGCAAGAGGTTGTGGCATTATAGAGGATTTGTAGAAGAGGCATGATTTGAAGGGTTGAGGAAAAATGCCACCAAAGTTGGACCCATCTCGGATTGTGAAGGTGTTCTTCTGTGTGATAGGAGGAGAAGTTTGAGCGACCTCTTCATTGGCCCCTAAAATTGGTCCTTTGGTTCTTTCAATAAATAAAATTGGAGAAGACATTGCAAAGGAGAATGAAAGAGATTGGAATGGTTTGAGGGTTACCGTGAAGCTCACTATACAAAATCATCAGGCCAAAGTTACTGATTATTCCCAAAGCATTGCCTTGGTGATTAAATCCCTGAATGTGACATGAAAAAAATGAAAAACATTAAACATACAAGGAACATATTGTCGGATGATGTTATTGAAATTGCGAAGGTCATGAAGCACCGATCCATGGCATAAAATCTCATAGGATTTGCGAAGGATATTCTGGGTACATGTGTTTTTTTCAGGAACATTGTCAATTACAAGGATCCAAAGGATTTACAATTAGAGATCGATGAAGGAGAGGTTGAGATTTAATAGGATTGACCAAAAGGAATTAATTTTTTTTGGGTATGTTTTATTGAGTTTTACTATATTGGCTATTTTTTGTTTTTAAGGTTTGACTGGGGAACAATGGCTTAAAGATTTATGGGTATTTCATTGAATAAAAAGGAGCATGGTAAATTTGGTTATAGTGGGTTTTGTTTCTTATTTAATGTTTGTGTATTTTCTAGTTTAATTTACTCTTATTTTTAGGCCTAATTTTCCTAATAAAACTGAGTTATTTTGGTAATGTTAGACCAGTAAATATCATCTGGAAGAATTAAACCAAAATAATAAGTAACATCTAGTAATATATTTATGACTAAGGTTTATAGTAATTTATTTTCACTTTACAAGACAAAGATCATTTTCTATCAATTTAGGGCATGAGGCTTGACTCGTTGAAAAACATTCTCATAAGAGGTGGTGAAAACACGCAAAATGGTTAGGGTTTGGAAAGTTTGAAAATGGCCGGAATCTATGATGGCTATGTTGAGGAAAGGGGTTTTTTGGAAGTTGATACAGAGGAGTTAACTTGGATTACGTAGTTTTGAAGTTTAAGGTTGATGTAAGACCATCTACAATTCCATTCCAATGAGAATTCACTACAATCAGATGAACTATAAACAAAATATCGATGGCGGGTTTTTAAAACCTAAGGAAGCATGATGAGAGCCTAGCGACTGATAAACTAGAGCATGATATTTTATTTTATTGTTGTTTTCAAATTATTAAACTATTGAACCTAGCTTGCACTATGCCCTTACTTTCGATAAGGAAAAAAAATTCTTAGCGTTCACTAAGCATTTTATCCCATAAGATCCAAATTGAATTATGTGTTTCAAACAATATACCTTATGGGAACTATGTAAGGTTTGATCCCTCTATCTGGTATGTAGTGTAGTTATTTTATCTATCAGGTACATTCCAACCAACATGATATAATTATAATCAATGAAAAACACTAGCAATCCAGAGTTGTATAGATAGTGTTTATAATGACCATAATGGTAGGAGCCTCGCGGTCACTCGACCAGGTCATGATTTATTGTTTTATCACAATTTTCAATAAAATAAACTGTTGAAAGTAGTTTTTGATGTTCCATTAATTTTGATAAGTAATGAAACTAAGCATTTGGTAAACACTATTTTCGATACGAAATGTTGTGAAGATGGCCATACGTTTAGGAAAAGTGTAATCCTTCTCGTTTGTTTTTGATAGTTTGTTGTGGAATTTCCCACCAAGTGCTACACTAAAAATATCGTACTTAGAGTAGTTATAGAAATTTATAAATAATGGATAAAGTATGGTCAACATACAAATATTTTATATTGCCTTATATAATAAAAAATTATGAGCTATCACTAACTCCGTTAATGTGATTTATTGCTCAAATACTCTCCTCAAAATCTTTGAACATTAGATCTTTCGACCACTATCCTTTAAACATGTTCATTAGTCTTCTTACAGGAATTTAATCCTCACTACTACAAAGTATGAATGATATACACATAAATCACACAGTCTTGTAAAACAAAATCCCAAGCTACATGCAAACTCTCTTGAAATACCAAATATTACATCTTAATGTCCTCTACGGTTTATCATTAAAAAAAAAGTGTAAATGGCTTAAATTTTGTTTTAGGATGTTATTTTATATGTTCACTAAAATTATATCTACCACCAAAGTGTGTATTTCTAACATTCCTATCATGCCATCTATATAATGTTATGGCTTTTCAAACTCATATGTAATTAATGTAGCCAAATTCTAACAAACTTGATATTCTGCAAATAACATGAACTTAAAAAGAAATAAATCTCCTTCTTCATTATTGAATAATGAATTACAATGTTTCCTAAATAGGAAAACAAATCCCAACTCGAGTTGCCAAGCAAACTCTAACTAACTTGACTAAATCTACTCTAGGTGGTAGAAATTACTATTTTTAGCAGTTTACTAGAACTGTTATTCTTAGTAAGTTCACATGCTTATTCGTACGGACACATAAATTTCCATACATCTTCTACATTTCTAAATTAGAGGAATTTCCAACTTTCTAACTCATAATGCAACTAATAGACTAAAATTAACTAATGCTCAAAAATAGGAAAAAACCAAACTACAACTTAAATCCTAATTTTCGGCCTCAAGATGGTGGATTTAGGGCCTGAAAACATGCCAAAACTTTCCCCAACTAGTAGAGAGGGTTTCTTTTGCGTTCATCTCATTGAAACATGTGGTTTAAAAAAAAATGGACTCAAACGGACACTGGAACTCAAGTTATGACCTTGTCAAGTTCTGCTAATTCAGCGCATCGTAATACTTTCAAAAGATGCAAATGGTTTCGTATCTTTCAATGCATCATAATTCAATTTAAGAATTTTTTTATTATTGATTTGATTCACAAAATATGAATTACCGTAACAAGTATAATGATACATAATATGTCCTCATTGAAGCATAGAGGTCTCTAACCATTAATTTAATTACTCTATTATGATACATAGTAAAGAACTCTAGAAGTTGGTGTCTGCTAGGGTACTATTTAAATTCCTTAACAAACAATGTGAGAAAAACACTTTAAAGTTTGGAAATGACCTAATTATTAATGTATTTTACTCTAAATATAGGTAAAATGTCTTCCATTGTTTGCACTCCATTCAAAACAATTCCATTCATCAGACAGTATTTGCTAAAAGAAAAGAGATGAGGATTGGTTTGTGGAACTTAATTCCCCTGAAAACTACCTTGTCGACCTGTGGTTGTTTTTGTTATAGATGAAAATCACAAGGAAGTTGGTATTGTTCTATCATCGGTTATTGATTTGGGGACCTTTGCATGTCCGGATGGAATGCTTTGACTTTGAAAACAACAAGTGTCTTATTATGGATATGGAGTTGAATGTTTATTTTTTCAAGAAATGAGAAATACACACCTCCATAAATAATGGACTATATTCCTGTTCAAAATATGGTTGGAATTTGGGGATTCTAATAGATTTTGACAAAACTACTTGTTCAAATGTAGAAGTCATTCAAAATGGTATATTTACAATATTCAGAAAATTGTATAGAAACGAGAAAACATCTACTATTTGTAATTTTTTACATATAAAAGGTTTTATTTCACCTCAATAACATGCCAATTTGTTTACTATGTTGAGGAAAATATATTTGAATAAATTGGAGATAAACCCATCTAAACCAAAATTGCATGGGTTGAAAAGGAATACTAAATGAACTGGGTCTTTTGAGGCTAGTGTAATAGCAGAGACATTTGATTCTTATTGCTGGAGAATAATATGAGACAACAAAATGAGAGAAAAATTTACACATTATTTGAGAAATAAGCATCTGGATAATATTGTATTGACATCCTGCAATGAATCCAATGTAATCAAAAATATAAATTGTATGAATCAAACTACCACTAGTTATCTGTACTGTTGGGTGAAGAAAGGAACAAAAAAACAAATTTTGATTCCCATATTGGGGAAATAATGGCAAAACGGAAAAAATATCATGAGGTGTAATAATCTCTTCTGTCACATCTCGGATAGTATTAGACAACTATGTGATGTCACTGGAAGTAAATATACATGCGGGGTAAAAGTAATAAACAATTATTCTTGTAAATGTGCATATCCATTCCATCTTCCACCGAATTTATAAGCTATTCCTTTGACTAATCCTTTCAATGTTGAATGTTTGATCGCTGATTTTTGCAATTTGGCCAGTAATATTTCTTCCGATGTCATAATGGAGCTTTTAACATTTATCGGAACCAGTGTGTTGGATTGTATTATTATTGTTATAATACTAGCTAGTTATTCAAATGTGTTAAGCAACATAGTACAAAGATACATGGAAAAGGTTAAAGACATTGGAGTATCAATTATGGATGGATGCTATAGAACTCTGTAGCAATGGGATATTCAAAGTTTGTGTCTTATGTATATAATTTCTTATGTGCACAATTGTGGCAATAATGATGATTATAGAGAAGAGGTCACTATGGATTGGATGGAGAAACTAGCATAAATATTGGTAACTGCAAGTGAAATTGGCCTACAAGGAAACATCAATCCTTTTCTTTGCAAAAGATCGAATGAGTTCTAGGTTTAGATGTTCACTTGATGTTGTTCTCAGTAAATGCTCTATTACTAGTGCTTTATGGTGGAAGTGTCACACTCCATGCATTATTAGATACCAAACTATCTATGGTTTTTATTGTTGATAAACATAGGCAAGTGATGTTTTTGAAACATTACTATTCTTATATGAATAAAGGTTTTTCTCTAGAAACAACTTCAACAAGTGATTTTATTTAATGGATTTTAACCTAAATATACTACTTATACAATTATTGTTTATCTAGACAATAAAAAATATATAAAACTTTATGTACAACTATTTCACCATGATGCTACATAACCAATTCAACATGGTGATTTACGTTCAATCATTTTATAAATATGTTTAATGATCTCTATCTTCAATTGCCATAGCTTTCATTTTTTTAACAAAGTTATTTTTTCTGATTCAGATGACATATGTGGAGGACGTAGGCACATCGACCATGAATACACCATTAGATCCAAGTATTTTAATCGTGTGAGTTTACAAAATAATCACTAATAAGCCTCACAAATTTATAAGAAAATAAAAGATTATGCTGAGACAACCAATAAGGCCGAAAAATTTATAGGAAATGATATGATATCCATGTGTATTTTGCAACAAAATTATTTATAAGGACCACAAATTTATAGGAAATGATAACTAACAAACATTAGTTTATATGTTTGGCTTAGGGTCGAAGAAAACATTTAAGGAAATCCATTTATAAGATATGATAACAATTTAAAATGAAATATATAGAGCTTAGTGGACTCTATGCATCCACATTTAATACATAAATGGTTTGACTAAAAACATTACATTCATCAATATCTCGTTGATTTACAACTGCATACTATCTACAATGTTTCACTAATTCACTACTGCATATTGACTACTTACATTAATTAATTTTTTTTTTTGCTTCAACATGATCATAAAAAGAACTACGCACGGATTGATCTAGCTTCATGTACGCATGTAAAGCAACACCGATTAGCCTCATTAAAGGTTTTCCAGCTAAGTGTATTTCGGCCAAAGATTGCATAGCCTAGTGGTCATACATCCTCATCAATAGTTGATGACTATTCTCCACCAAAGGGTGGTTTGAATAATATTAGCATAGATTAACGATCAATAAATTTGAATTATAATAGAGGGAATAATTAATATTGTACTTACCATATCACCACAAAAACCACTATGTTTATCCATTTAAGTTTTCCACAACATGAAATCGATTAATGTTTATTTAAAATACATTATGCTCACATTTTCAATAAGAAGAAATAGATTATGAATTGATGATTGTTTATTTGAAATATATATTTCATATATGGATCCAACAACGTGTAAAGGAAGTGTAATCCAATCATGCAATCTCAATCAGTAACTATTAGTCGTAAAATGGTGTTTATTTCAATTGGTTGTAATTAATATGTGGTGAACAATTTTTTTAATTCCTTGTAGGTAGCGATAAGATTTAGTTCGTTATTTTTTATATGGAGGGCTTCCTATATGGTATAAACAAAACATACAATAGGAATATGTCATTCAAGCTTGGTATGAAAGTTTTCAACTTTGTGAGGTGGCCTGTCAGAATTTATAAAGTTACTATCACCATACTATGAACTGGGATTCTGGTCCAACACTCTCAGTTCTACTGATGTTAAAAAGATGTCGATGTGCTTCAATAAAAAAAAGATTGACCACTCACTTGGGGAAAGGAACATTACAATATAGTCGAGGGAATAGAAATAAGAGACCCAAAAAGGTTTGGAGTAGAAATAATTTTTCATACGATTCAAAAATGCTTTTTTTCTATTACATTAGGTGTAAAGGAAAACCCTCCCGAGAATTTTATGGTTGGTATGAAAAATAGACACAAATATTGTACAAAATATAAATGGTCGATGGATGATTTATACAAAAATATCACAAATAGTGTCTTAGGAATTGAATGTGGTAGAGGGCATCAAATACTTGGAGCAAGAAAATGATAAATAACTATTTATCTTTTCATAATGTTGTTATGATTGTACTGCTTAACATTGCCAATAATATATACATTCATATGTTATTATGAATGTATTGCGTAACTCTATTCTATTATGTTGAGATTTTGAAATATAAGTTGGGAGGATTTATATTTTCACTAATTATAAGATGATAGTATGATTGAATAACTTATGTGGTTAATTATTGGAAAAAAATTCCCTTGAAAATTTTTAAAATATTATTTTTTTTAATATTGTTCATAAAATAAATCTAAAATTATACTATATATACTTAATTGTTTTTAATATAATTAATATATATATATATAATCTATAAAAATTGATGGTCATATCTAAAATATGCAAGTCATATGTGATAGTTATTTCAAAGATTTGCAACTATTTTACAAATAAAAATGATAAAAATGTCTAAACAAGTGTCAAATTTAACACCACATTGTGGCCTTTATTGCAACCATTGAAGGACAAGAGAAGATGTTCGGGATGATATTTGATCAAAAACCAAATTCAAGGGAACTTATTTTTAGAGCTTCACTAAGACAAAGCATAAATAATGCTTAGCGGTCGTTATCCTATTTAAAACATAACCATTTTCTGTATATAACATAGCATAAATAATGGCCGGCAACTAGCCCTTATAAAATAGAAACATGTTTTGTACATAACAAATCATAAATAATGTCTAGTGGCTGCTAGCCCGTATAATGGATTCCAATATTTAATTTTCTTGATTCCAATAAATGGGACTTTGGAATACATATAATTCAAATATATCTAATTTTAGATTCAAGATATCTGTGATTCTAGATTCTAATATATGTGATATTGGAATCCAATATGTGTGATTTTGGAGTGTAGATAATCCCATTATTTGAAATTTTGGAATCTGAAAATAAAAATATTGGATTATGATATTGACTAGATTTTTTAGCTTTTGGGATTGGAATAAGTCCCAATTTAGTGAAATAAGCATTATATTCGTGGGGGGGCACACAAATCCTATCACATTCATCTTGAATATCATTCCATCTCACTCATCCACAACATATTGCATATCTTGGTTGCACATTGTTCTTGCTCATTTATACTCACATGCACACTTTTCTTACTATGCTAGTCAAATACATTATATGTCATTATATTTTCTATATACACATGCATGTTCACTTTCCTTGTAGTTATAAATGCAATATTTATACAAATCTATTACATGTAGCATGGAAGTCTTGAACTCGTACCTCTTACCAGTCCCACATTGGCTCCCGGGGCATCTACTTTTGTACACATTACAGGTGTTATTGTTTCATTTTATGTTACTTCATATTCTTACCATCACACTATTCTATATTTTTTTATTATTGGTAAATAGTTTTGAAGGGACTATATTACAATAACGGATCAATGGCCAAATAGAGCTATAGAGGGACAACAAAAGAGGATCAAAATCTAGATAAAGCATTATGCCCAGTAGTAACTAAAAGATAGTTACTAGTAGAAAGTTAAACAAAATAGAAATTGCAACAAGACAACAAAACAACAGCAAAAAAAAAGCAATAATATTGTTTCATTTTATGTTACTTCATATTCTTACCATAACACTATTCTATATTAGATCATACATTCTTTGACATAATTTTTATATTTATAACATGCTAACGGGTGCTTCATGTGAATAATTTGTTCTATAGGGCCTATTTTCCACCATGGTTGTCTGACTCTTTGATTTTCACTACTTGTTATTGTTTTTCATTGTATTCCATTGTTTATGGGCTATGCCCTTTATCTTGTGTGAAAACTATATGATTTTGTCCACTTCAACCCTGATTGTCTTGCAACATTGTGAGTGATGTCCCATTTTTGTAAACTTCTTTTCATGGTCTGCATTGTCTTCTTTCTTGCTAGATTACGCTTTGTCTTCTATGTGTGTATTTTTCTTGTTTACACTAACACATGTTTCCATCCACTTTGTTTGTGTGTTCCTTGGTTTCTACCAAGAACATTCCCTCCCCCTCTAGTCCTCTCCTTTGGGCTGCATCATCCTAGAGACATTTCATGCACCCCAAACAAGGGGGAATCTATTGGGTGAATCGGTCACACCATACAACAACATATAGTCACGATTCATAACTACACAATACAAAAACAACATAGTCTACAAGTTAGAGAAGGGGCTCGGGTTCTAAGTTGGATCCTTGGTTCATCACAGACACTAGCGCCTAGATAAAGGCATGGGCACCTATGAGATTATGACCTTTCCTAGGTGCCTATAAAAAGGGGAAGTTACACAATTTTTCTTCGATTAACATATTTTTCAATAGTTTTCGAGTGGTTTTACAATACAAACATAGTCCTCTAGTAAGAAGAATGTATTCTATTTTCAGTTTTCTATTTTCTTGGATATAATTCCATTGAAATGGATCAAACTTAAGTAAGACATGATCACACCATCTGCAAAGTGGAGTATAAATTTCAGGAAGTAGTCAAATGATGGAGAATAACACTTGACCTTCTCTCTGTACACTTCTTCCGCCATGGTGTGAGATCACCCCCAAAACTATCACTTGGCGTAAGGTCACCCAAAAATTCTCTTCATCAACATTTTAGTACATTTTTCTATCTTTTTCACTCTTCACGAATCAAATGCACATGTTCCTTTTACTACTTTTTGCATTTTTACACAATGTTTACATGCATTTAACACATTTGGATTGAAATTTTTCTATTCACGTATATCACTACTTTTTACTCCTCTTTTGCGGGTTTATCCTTAATACATAATAAGAATTAGTCTTACAATGACATTGAGCATGACAACGAAAATAGGTACAACATGACACATCACATACGCTTCACCCCTAGGGTCATTTCCACTTCCCCCTTCCTCTAGCTTCCACACTTCATGATATTCACTCCATGCTTTTTCTTGTCTCCTCGGCATGCTTTTACCATCGATCTACATGGTTATCACATATGCATCTCTTATCTACTTTATTTTATCAATATTTCACTCAAAAACATAAAGTTGTGAAAAATCTAGACACTAAATCATGCACTTGGGATACATTTCTAGGTACTAATCACATACTTGCATTCATACGATTCATGAGAGAGAAAAGTACTAATTGACCATTGTCTTTGGAAAATTTTCTTTGTTTCGGTTTCCTTCTTGGCCTTACACACCTCATTTCCCAGTCTAAATTTCATTTCTCCACCTTTCTTGGCTCTAGACATCAGTTCTCAAGTGCCACCATCCCCTTTGGGCACCCCCGACCTCTTTGTATATTAATCTCCACTTTTAGGCATCTTTTAGCCATTGGGCATCTTATTTTCTTAGTGTTTGGAATTTTAGTGGTTAATTACCAAATTCAGACAAGGGAATCATATAAATACAATGTTATGTGATCAAATTAAAGGACCAAGCTTTAAGCATTTGTGTTTATATTAAATTTATTATGCTAATTAAAAGAGGCTAACACCTAGTAGTCTCAAAGAAAATCTAAATTTACTATAGAACCATCATGATTAGAGCTTAATGGAAATCTTATATGAAATAACATGAAATAAATCATCTAACTACAATCCATTCCTACTAAAATTTATAATTTCCTTTAAAAATCTGAACCTATGAAGATCATAAGCAATCAAATTTGTGTTGTTTCTTCAAGATGATGAAAAAATCTCACTAAAATGGCTACAAGGCCATGTTTAGATCTTCCTTTACTAATCAAGAATGAAGAAATGGATGAAAATATGAGAAATCTATTCTATCAATGGAGAAAGGCTCTTAATCATATGCTTTATATGATAATAATAGTAAAAATATGGTATATGTGTGAAAGCAAAGAGTTTGGTCCTTTATATAGATTTCCATTTGGCAGAAGCTTGAATCCCAATGAATGTGGGATAAAAGATAAAGTAGATTTAGAATTTTAAAACTTGATTAGGAAATTACAAGTTATTAACAACTCATGGGAGTTGGAGATGATTTAGTTAATTAACTAGGATTAATGAATAGGCTAGAATAAGATTTTTAGTCTATTTGGAGGTGATTTAGGAAGAATTTGATATGATTTGAAGAATTTGAAAATGGGATTTAGCCAATAAAATGGTTTATTGATTAAATACATTGTTAAAAAGGCTTAATTAACTAATTATAGTTAATTAATTAATTTGAAGAGGATTATAACTAATGAAGTGTCATTAATTCACATTCAGAATGTGATAGAGGCTAGTTAATTAATGAAGTGTTGTTAATTGACCAAAATAGAGGGAAACATTAGTTAATTAACAGAAACCACTAATAATAATAACAATTATAGAAAAGAGGATAGATAGTACAATTTTATTAATAAAATTGTGTAAGTGGATTTTAGATGTCTAACACAAATTCAAAGATATCAAAGATAATGGATAAGTATAAAGAATTTTTTTAAAATAAAAACTTATTGGAATGAAGTATTCCCCCTCTAGTGTTGATTGAGTGATAGAAGAGGTTTATAGATGATCGAAAATACGCAGGAAATGGATAGAAGAAATGAGGTGGGGGAGGGAGATAAAAATGATCCCTATTGTCCCAGGTATTTTGGAAGAAAAATTGATAGTGATAAGACATGATAGTGAAGAATATGTAAATATCCTTTGCATCCATATCATTCAATAAAAAACTTTGTTTCATCACTTTTCTCATATGATCTACATCATTGACTCTTATTAAAATATACACATAAAACAAAAGTGTAAAATACTATGAAAAGTTATAATACTAACATTTGTTCATTCTAAAACACTAACTCAATACACCATAACATAAAGTAATACGAAAAATTAAACAAGCTAACCTGATATGGGAAAAAGTACAAACACACATACTCAAACAAACAACGTTCAAGATAGTCATACCAATATTTTTGTTATCAAGCTTCATTTCCCAAATGTTCATGTTAATGAAAAGGGTTAAAAAGCAAGTGCCCCAAGCAAGGATACATGTGAGGGGAAAATATGGAGGATTCAGGGTCCAAGGAAAAAGAAATTATGCACTATGAAACAATACCAAGAAACTTATTTGTGTAAGGGAGTACAAAAATAGTGAGTAAACTAGCTTTGTTAATCGAGGTAGATCTCAATGATCTATGAGTCGTTTGCAAGAACAAGTGAGGACCGAAGAAAGACATTTTATAGGGAAATTTTTGATGTTTTAGGATGATACATTTGATATAGGATTCATTTGTGTGCATGCCTTTTACTAATTTTTGAAATAAAATTTAATTTTATAATTTTTTGGATATTTTGAATTTTTACCAATATTTTGGATTTTTGATTTTCTACCAATTTTATGGATTTTTTGAATTTTTACCAAGAAAATGATCTAGAAGAATTATAATATTGAGGGACATTACTAGAAACACTGGAAAGCAATAATATGCCCTGTGTAGAAGGAGAAAGGGTCGCCGCAAAGCAAAAACATGCCCCAACGTAACAAAAATGGGGAAAATAACTATTTAATAAAATAATCATCATGATGAGTGCTAGAAGATTATAGAAGAATCATGGCGGTCATCTAGCCCATTGGGGGTGAGAAAAATGATGAATTAGGGACAAAAATCTATAAATAGCAAGTTAGAGGGCAAAAATCCATCGTGGCGATTTATTTGCTATTATACCCTTTTGAGTTTTGGAGAAGTATTTTCTCCGAGCTTGGAGAGAAATGGCATGAAATGAGAGGAAAAAACACTATGTAGATCAATTATAATAGTTTGCAATAGATGTAGGTATAATAGCAACAATGTAGGTTTCTGAGGACATACCTTGAGAGACAAGGCTAGATTGGGTCGGCTTGAGGCCGAGGTAGCTTTACAAGGCCGGGGCTAGGGTCCATAGGTATATGTGCCACTACGGGTTCCTCCCCCAAACCATTACACCAATAGTCCCATGTATAGGTACAACAAGTTATTATACAGGGTATATAGGTTCATGTACAACAGGTTCCCATAGTCATGCTCCTCATTCACCATCGTGAGTAACGAGTCATCACTTAGTAGTAGGTGGGGATGGTGGAGATGGAGGAGATAGATGGGATTGATGGGGGTCTCCACCACATACTCCAATAGGTGAATGATGGAGAATATCATACATAAAACCACAAAGAATGACATGTTAGACATGTTGTCTAGTGCAGGAGTACAGGGGATCTAGCTTCCTCGAGGCGACAACTATACCAAGTCACTGCAGAGAGGGATCCGATGATATCTAAATGAGACTAATTACAGAAAGATGTTTCCTGAGTGACTGGAGAGTGTGATGCACTCTAATATGAAGCCTTTAGCTACATGAAAAGGAAAACTAAAAAAACTATGTACAAACAACTAAAATAAGCAAACGACTTCTTTATTTTTATAGGGAAATTTTGAAATGTTTTGCGCTATTTTTGGTATTATCTCGATACAATGTTATATTTTTTTTAATTTTTCTATGAGATGTATTTGAATGTTTTGATTTTTCCAACAAAACATATTTGAATGTTTTGAGATTTTCAAAAGTTATACGAATGTTTTTGTGATTTTATAGAAGTTTTCCAAGCTATGTGCAAGAAAATGAAGAAATGTGGATGCCCCCAGTGATAGATGGGATGTACAAGGAATAATTCCATGCGTATGTATAAGAAGTGATGATGCAAAGTTTCCCCCAACGTTAGATGGGAATATACAAAGGAAAAATCTTCGCATATAGAAGTAGGATCAGCCAGATCAAGGCCAAAAGGGATAGATTCAAAAATATCTCAGATGAAGGAAAATACTAGCTTAGGATAAATCCATCATAATATTAGGAATGATATGCTTGTGAATAATGGACCCTCTAATGGCATCGGAAACCAATTTTCACCAAAGGAATTTTCCAAAGTGCCATAATTGCATGGTTTTCACACTTGGACGCATTGATTTCTCTTTTCTTTTTTTTTATTTTATACTTTTTTGTTGATTTTATAATATTTGAGGGACCCCATACTTAAGCATAGAACACTTGAGATTAATGGAATTCATGGGTTCTCAAATTTTGTCACCATAAGTGTTTGTAAGATTGTATGCACCTAAACCAAATTTAGTGACCACAACATATGGTCCTAACCAGTTTGGCTCAAACTTACCTTTCTTTTCATGGTCCTTGGTGGTATTGAACTGATTTTACTTTAGAACAAGGTCTCCTACCTCAAATTGGTGAGGTATGATTATTTTTTTGTAACCTCGACACACTCAATTCTGATACACTTTGAGGTGATCAAGGGCATGAAGGTGCTTCTCATCCAATAGCTCTAGTTCTTCTAATCGAGCCACTCTATAGTTATCCTCTTTATCCAAGTAATATCTTATCTCTATGCACAAAGAGGGAGCTCAATCTCAAGGGGTAATACAACTTCTGTGCTAAAAACTAAGGAATATGGAGTACAAACCATAGGGGATGGATGGATGAACTATAAACCTAGATGGAGGGATGAATTTACAAATGCCAATTATGGCCCATTTAATTCACCATCTTATCCATGATACAAATAATTTTTTTATTTTAGGCTTTAGCCTTCTCATTACCTTGAGGGTAATAAGGGGTTGAATACTTGAGTCGGATTTGAAAGCGTTGACACAACACCTTCATAGTTTTATTCTTGAATGACATACCATTATAAGCTATAATGGCATAAGGGATGCTGCATTGGAAAATGATACGGTTCATTATGAAATTTGATATCTATGCACCGATTAAATAGGTGAGAGGAACATCCTCTACCCACTTTGTGAAGTACTTAGTGGTAGTAATAATGAACATATGGCCATCAAAAGATGTAGGGGTAAGATTACCGATGAGATTGAGTCCCCACTTTGAAAAATTCCATGGTGTCGTAATAGGTTGCAATGATTGTGCAGTGCATGTATCAAGTTTCCATATTTCTGACATAGCAAACATTTCTTTACATACTTGCAACAATTAGTCTCCATGGTAGGCCAATAATATCCTACTCTCAGTATATTTTTATCCAAGACTATCCCACTTATATGGGCTCCACATATTCCTTCATGTACCTCCTTAACTACTAAGATAGATTCGTCTTCATTGTGACAACTCAATAGATTCTCGTCACAGACCTATATGGTAGAGAGTGTCCCCAAGTAAGGTGTATTAGGATATATGTTGGATAAGGTTTATTTTTTCAGAATGCAAAATATATGGAGGAAAGATTCCATGATGAAGGTAATTGAATATGTCATTATACCAAAGGGAAAAGGGACCAACAACTTCACATACCAAACAAGACTCGACATGTCATATGCTTTGGTGTTTGTAGATGCTCAAAGAAGAACAACATGTCATTGTTTCTAGGTGGGATGCGTAACATAGACCCAATTGTATCCATAACATCTACTACTCAATTATGTCCCCTAGGGATCTTCTTGAATGTAATTTTCTCAAATAAATCCTTTAGAGTGTCAACTATTTTTTTGTAAGGAAGAATTTTTATCCTTAAATTTGTAATCATCAGTTACTGTTTGATGATCAATATGGAATCACCTATTAAATTCACTTGTCTAATATCCCACTTGATATCCAGTTTCATCCCTACAATAAGGGCTTCATATTTTTCTATATTATTTGTACATGGGAATATGATCACCCATAGGGGTGATAAGCACAACTCGGCTCCTAAATCATGAATGAGTTAAAATATATTTCAAAGTATAGATTCCATGTAACAAACTCCTTAAGCTACATTGTAGAAGTATACGGAAGTTCCGGTCTCAATAGTTCAATATCTGACAAAGCAGATTTAGCTAGTTTATCTCGCCAACACCTATCCTTTAACTGATTTCTGATGGATGTACTCAATATCAAATTCACCAAGTAGGATGATCTGTTTGGCCATCCTTCCTGTAAGTGTAGGATTTTATAACAAGTATTTCAATGGGTCCACTTTTGATATGATCTTGGTCTTATTATTCAATAAATCATTATGAATTATTTGAAAAGTAAAATGACGGTCAAGAAAGCCTTCTCAATCTATGAGAAGTTGAGCTCGTAAGAAATAAATGTATGACTAAGGTAGTAAACATATTTTTCTTTCTGATCGATATCATATTAGGACAACAATGCGCTAATTGAAAATTGAGTAGCAAAAATGTAAAATAGTATTGGTTTGTTTATAGTAGGTGGAATTAAAATAGGGATTTAGAAAATATTCCTTGTTGTTGTTTTGGGCCCCAATGAAAGTCAACATGTTTCCTCAGAAGATGTGTGAATGAGTGACACTTGTATGTAAGATGGGAGATGCACCTTCTGATTTCTTAAATCTTTCCCTATAAACTGTGTCATTATTTTACGTTCTTTAGAGGAGGAATCTTTTTAATGGTAGTAACCTTTGTAGGATCTACTTCAATTCCTCTTCATGATACAATGAATCCTAAAAAATTTCTTGATAGCACACCAAAGACACATTTCTTTGCGTTGAGTCAAACCTTATAATTTATAAGATGGAAAAAGATGCATTGTAAGATAGATAGGCGATCTTATCTAGTAATGGATTTACCCAGACATCATCCACAGTCTTCCATTATGTCATTGAGCATATCATGAAAGATGACTCTCATAGCCCGTTGATATGTTG
Source organism: Taxus wallichiana var. yunnanensis (assembly GCA_018340775.1). Lineage (NCBI taxonomy): Eukaryota > Viridiplantae > Streptophyta > Pinopsida > Cupressales > Taxaceae > Taxus > Taxus wallichiana. The sequence goes on from CM031239.1 coordinate 123,131,944, forward strand.
ATCTTTTATTCTTAAGACTGAAGGGAGTGAATTGACCATGGGGTTCTAAAATTTTTCTTCTTTTGTTATTCCTAAGAAATTTTAATTTGATTATACCCTGAAAATCCATCCATGAGTGAAGTAATTTCATAGCCATTTGTTAAATCGACAATCATGTCGATGTTAGCAAGAGGGAATTCATCCTTAGAATTTTTTTTTATATCTCTAAAATCTATATAGATTCTAATATTTATGGGTTTATTCTCTACGGTGACTATTTTTTAAATCCCTATTGAATAATGAATAGGATTGATAAAGCCTACTACCAATAATCTCTCCATATCTTTTCTTATCAATAAGGTGACGCAGGATACATGTTTCGATATTCTTTTATAGGATTTTTCTCTTCGTTCACAAATAGGTTATGCACTACTAATTCCAAATATAATTGTGGAATTTCCACATAGGACAAGTAAAAATATGTGATAATTCATGCAAAAGTAGCACAAAGGTCTTTTATTCTTGAGCTAAGAGCAAAGCTCCCAACTTGACCATTCTAGGTATTTCCTCTATACCAATGTTTACATCTATGGTATCCTCCACAAACAACTTGGATTCTTCCTCCATGTGCATAGGATAGGGGGGAGATTAATATATTCTTATTTTAAGGGAATTTGAATGATTTTTCACTCTTAGGCTGGTATCTTTTTTGTCAATGTTTTTTCTTTTTTTTTTGTTCGCTAGTGCCTTGAAATTTTTTTTTGTAGGACTTGGACGTATCCTTTTTGAAAGGATTCTCATTTGAAATATTGGCCTTGATTATTTTTTTACTTTGATAAATGTATAACTCATCCTACTTCCTAAAATAAGTGCATGCATCAAGGTTGATGGATAATCCTTTCTTATGATCACTAACTAGATTGCCATCATAGAGACCCATAAACTCGCCAATAGCTTCATCATTTTTAAATATGTTGATTGGTATATGTTGTTGTTAGTCCTAGTTAAAAAGTGATGGGTAGAAAATGTCTAATGTTGGAATGGTAGGGGATATGACAGGGGTTATAGTTAAGATAGTTGTGTAAGAAAATTGGTTCAGGGAGGAAAAGTATTTGTAAAGACTACATCGAGAATGTGTTTCACTTTTGTATTTAGATAAAATATCTTTTCGTTTGGAAGAGGAATCCTTGATCTCCAGGGGATGAGACCCATATATATGAATACCAATACCATATTTACAAACCTTGCAATGTGGTATCGGAAGAGCTTCCCACATACCTTATTCATTTATGCCACAACCATATCCTTTGTATCCCATAACATACATCATTTTATTAGGGATAACATACTTGGGTGATTGATAGCATGGATCCATCTCATCATCCAAAGGTTGGGATATAATATTGTTAAGCATATTTTCATCTGCTAATAAACCACTAAGAGTAAAATTGTCTATGTTGTAATTTTCTTTGGACTATTGATATTTGTGGTAAGGCCTACCACGCGCTTTGGGTGATAGGGGAGGTTAGAAACTAAAAGGTCATGTTGGAGATCATACTCTCCATAACATTTGAAATAACTTTCATCTCCCATGAAGAAAAATGAGAATATGATGTAGAAGCACTATTATCATTAACGAGATAAGTTATTTGGATCAATTCGCGAGGTGAGTGCATTTGATTGAAATGGAATGGCCATCTCTATAGATGAGCATTCATAAGTGGTGGGAAAATAACCAAAAGTTTATCTGCAATGATCAAAGGGATGAGAATCCTCTAAATAGTTATGGGTTTACGTTTGTGATATAACTTCAAACACTAAAGATACGTAGAAGGTACGACTTGCATGGGCTGAATCCATCGGCGATCGAGCACTATGTTGTAAGGAAGTTATATGTCTAAAACATGGAACTTAGTATCATGAGTAGTAGGCCCTACTCCCAAAGTGAGAAAGTGATTATGTTAGATGATTTTCGTTCTTCATTATCACATGCGTTGATGGTAATGACCATATTTTTAGATTAGTCTCGAGTAATCTAGTTTTCTAAATAGTTTCAAAGTGAAAATATTCAAACCCGATCCACCATCCACAAGCATCCTTTTTATCTTCTTATGATTGATAATGACCTCAATGTGTAAAGCTAACTTATGTGTATGAACCCCTTCAAGAATATCTTCATAACTAAATGTTATGTGCTCCATTATATAAATTATGATAACATGACTTAAAAGCATGTAGGGTCAATATAAACTAACACTCCTTACCCCTGTAATGTTTTACAAAGGATATCCTTGTGAACATTAGAGATTTTGAGAAGATCTAAGATCAAAATCTTAGATTAGTTTTCTCAAGTTGCTGTAAAAAATCATAATGACTATCCTAAGGGGTAGATGGAGGAGGTTCTAAGATAACGATTTGATTATGTCACATTTCCATAGTGCAATCCTTAATTTTAATCTTAATGGTGTTGATATGCTCAAAAGATGGGTTAACACAACCAATTAGGGCATCAAAAGAATTATTTGTTCTTGCAACATAGTTGGAATTTTTAGTTTGGGATGACTATCCTTGATCCAACTTTTCCTTTCCTTTATTATGCTTAGGGAAAGGTTCTTTGTAAATTCCAAAGTTTGCATTGGTATATTTACTAGGGGAAGAGGAATCTATTTCCACATCACCATTATCAATTAAGTCCTGGATGAAGTGTTTCAACTTCAAACACTTATCAATTTTGTGACCCTTAACACGATGAAACACACAATATTCATTTTCTCTAAACCATGATGGATTAGGTGCATCATCTCCATAGGGTATAGTTTCTGGGTATTTAACCATGTTGAACACCTCTAACTATTTTAATATTGATGACATAGAGTTAGATAGAGGGGTGAAAGTGTGATGTTTATACTCAGGGGTTGGAGGTCCCTTAGAAATTTTCAAAGGAGCATGGTTTTAAAAACATGTACTCATTTAGATTCCATTATACCATCACCTATGACATTCTTGTTCTTGTTTGGAACAAAATTTGGTTTGTCGTTAGGCTTTGAATCATGATTATTACATGAGAAGGGTTTTAAAGTCCCTTTTACTAACAATAATTTTTCAATTTGACTACCTTTTTCTATGACCTCTTCAAATGTGTTTCTAATATGAATCGGTAAGTGGAAAATAATCTCAAGGTATATGTTAGGTATGTATATGTTGACTAGTTGTTTCTTGGTATGGAGAAAGAGAAGTGACTGGTCATTCCTCGCCATCTTTGTAGAAAACAGTTAAACTTTAATTGTTCAATTTATTTACATTACACAAATATATCATGGTAATGACATTTATTAGAGGCTACAAGGACTGAGAGTGGGGGAATTAGACCCCATAAAAACTTTTGATCACTTGTGCTTTAAACCCTAATCACACAAGCTCATATACGACACATCAAATAATACAACATTTTCAATGAAGTAAACTCAATGAAAAGAACATAATATGATATTAAAGACACATATATTGATTAATCAAATCAGATCCACACACTTATATTGATGCTCAAATCAGATCACAAGAGTAGTGTCTTCAACAATGAATCACAAGATACAACAAAGTTCTCTCAATACAATCAACAATGTCTCAAGACCACATATGAAGAATTAAAACTATGAGAAGGTATTAAAATTCAATATCATATTTGAAAACACCTCATAAACCTGCAAATTACATCAACATGCTATGGAGATAGCATCCAAATACAAGCACCCAAATTTTCCCTCCTTCAACTCATTCTCAAAGAAACAACACCAAATTTACACTTGCTCAAATTATCCTCATGAAAACTCAAACATAATATTTATTATAATTATATTCCAAGTTCTTTGGGATAAGAACAAAGGGTTTTTCTTTGCAGTAAAAGGGTTCTTCAAAAGAAGATAAAAGGGGTTTCTAAAAACTAGAAACAATATGCCCATAAATTCACTTTTATAGCCTCTCCAAGGATCAAATTAAATATCAAAAATTTTCCCTCCTTTTGATCAACCCATGCATCATATAAAAATTAAAATTTCAAATCATAACAGAAACAAGTGACCCAAGTAGGTCGGCCTAGCTAAAACCCTCATTACATTAGCCAAAAATGGCTCAAAATCCCATGGGCACAAAGATAAAAATTCCCTTACTTAAAAACCATCCTTATTCATGACCCATAAATCACCACACATGTTTAAATTAACATTTAAAAATCATAAATTGTCACAATTAATATCAACCAATCAAATTATTTCATTTAATTGTCCTAGCTCCCTTTATAAATCTCAAAATAGTTGTTTCCTACACCCTTCAACACACCGGGAACTTCATCGATCACCAATTCACTTCTACTGAAATAAAACATGAAATGTGACCCCTCAAAATAAATTTAAGAACTTGTTTAACACTTATAAACAAGTTATAAGTCATGAAACATCCTTCACTTAAAACCACAACAACATTTGCCTTCACCAGATTAACCTACCAAAAAATAAATTTAGAAATGTTAGCTCATACAATCATTTACACATACATTCAAGACCTCTAAATGGATTCATTGGATTCTTAATTAATCCCTATTAACATTATATGTGATATTAAGCATCACACAATTTATATAATGCTTCAAACAACATCAAAATTTCACTAAAATAGATGCTCTATTGAAGCGCCAAAAATCTTCTTGATAAAACAATGACCTAGAAACCATGTCAAATGACCGCATCATGAGTAAAACCTCATAAATAGGGAAATATATCTGAATCATATTTCCAACAAATCTTGAATCATGTCAAAAGCTGCACATGTAGCTTAAGTTATACTCATTTTACTAAAGACTCGCTATTTGAGATCCCAAAAGTGCCCTTTGACTAGTCAACTTGTATGGACCTCAAAAAACCATGAAACCTCATGAACTTGTCATTAAACCTTTATGGAAATAAAAAAACTCCAATTAATAATGCACCATCAATTTTTCATTTTACTCTTTTGGAAAAGCTTGTCCTAAAACATTCTTTGTTAGAAACTACTAGTTTTTAGGTGGGTCCCACTCATCACCATGACATCAACCATACATTTATAAAAATCTTGAGGATTCATTCCTCTATAACATAAAATCATCAATTTTTCACTATCAATCAAAATTGGGTCAATATACTTCATTTTCTATAAACTACTCCTAATTAGGCTTTAATTAGGGTTTTCAACCACTTTACCTTCTTAACAATCGTTTACAAAAAAATGATGATAAAATAACTTGATTATTTTTACGAAACATTATAAACTCAACTTAAAATAATCCATGAAATCCAAAATGTCCCATGTAAATAACATAATTCATAATAAGCATCTGAAGTTGCACTTTGAGCTAGAACAACACTTGATTTTTTCCTTGTCTTACAAAATCAGTCATATCTTACAAAATTCACATCATGGGCACCTAAAAATTTTCCAATAGCATCATGACTCATCTATATAACATATCCAATCATCAAAATGACAATTCCATAACGAAATATCTCTAGCCACTAAGACTTAACTATTCTTGCATGTTAGACGCTCAATGTAGAAAAGCTAGGGTCAATGAGATAATGCAATAAATGAAAATGAGATCTCTACAAAATGACCCATAAATACCTCATATTCCATGATACTCTTAATTTCATTCTTACATGAGCTCATATAGCTCCAAAAAACTTTCTCACATCTCCAAGTTGACATACCTGCTCCCAATGAGCACCTGTAACATAGTGAACAAGATGCACTTGTACTATGCCACTAGTACGAGTGCCCAAGAACCCTCGAACAATTATAGAAATCAATTCAACATTCTTCCCAAGTATCCAAGTAGCTTGTATTTTCATGTTGCATCTCCTATGCACCTTTATAGGATAGCAAGAGCAAGCACACATCATTGAATCCCACTACACCAACTGATATACATTTGAAACTCAATTTTAGAACTATATACATAACAAAATCATAATTCAACATTCACTTTTTCATTATTGTGGTTTTGTATCAATGAAAACACCGATTTAGACAACATGCCAACAATCTCCCCCTTTATCATTGATGGAAAATACCATGAACTTCTCCCCCTTTTTACATTAAATACAAAGGAATACCTATAACTCACTTGGATCACCTTCTCGAGCTTCATACCTCCATGTCTTGGTTGGATACATCAACCAAAGGTCTCAAAAAATCTCACTTTCTTGATTTTTTGCACAAAAATTGATTATTGGCTTCATTTCAAGCATGCAAGCAACATGTTCCCCTTGGAATAAACACTCCAACATCTAAAATAACATCAGTGAGGCATGAAAGAGGAAAAATCATACCTTTTTTGTACTATAACATCATTCTTCATATTCTAGGCATGTAAAATACAACTTTTCACGTATAACCCTATTTTGAGCTTCTCAAGGGTCTTGTGGTGGTTTTGGAATAGGGGTATCAACACCTTTAGGATGCCAAGAATAACATGAATGACCATGCCACATAATTACTCCACCTTTCAAGAAAATTATCCATCATGACTAGGATTATATTTAGCATAACAATGCATTATCTTAGTCCTTATACCATACTCAAGGTAAGAGCCTAAACAGTCTTCTTAGTACTTTTAGAGCAATTTAGACATGTCTGACAACATGCTACTTACAACATTTCTAGTCAAAACAATGCTCCCCCTGAGAAGATACACCCTTCTAATAGAAAACACAAAAAATTGGGCTACTTATCTTGATTTGATGTGTAAAAACCATCTGAGATGCTTTTTCTCAAACCAAAAGATCATCTTCAGTCTATATAACAATCATATTTGGATGCCAATATGCATACAAAGATCAAAAAATATTAGAAAAGAGGATATTACCCATGTCATACCTTGTTTTCCTTGGAAGCACCATTCCACCTTCTAGGATATTATACAACCACTCCCCCTATCTTTCTTAGAATGTCTCGGCCTATGAGTCACCATACTTCTATACTCTGCCATATTAAAACATTTTTCTTCTCTTTCTGAGGCTCTTATAAATAGGGACATCTTTAAATATTCTTGAAGAAACATAAGAACCTACCTTGTTTACATTTGTAGATGAGTTTATTATATTTCCTCACTTTACTTGACTTTAGAGTACCTAAAGACTCATGATTCAAGTCAAGACCAACTCCCCTTGTTCTCGAATGACCATTACAATCCTTACAAAGTCTACAAGACCATTTCAACCTATTAACTTTGCCTTGTAGAAAACTTTATTAAACTTTTGAAGATCTTGAACATCAAATTCTCAAACCATAACATAATTTTTGTTTGATGAGTTCTTATTAAGTCATTAACAATCTAAAAGACACATATTAGAGATTAATACCATTTAGAGATTAATACCATGTTTCCTAGACCGAGATACTTTGCATGAGACCATTAAACACGCCTTGACTTCTACACAAATGGAGATGTCTATAATGCCTTAGCACCATCTTACAAAACTTTCATAGACATATATATGTCTTTTAGGCTGTAGATTCACAATTTAGGCTTTAGTAGGTCATTATAGATACCTTTAAACTATAACAACATGTCTACCAACCTCCATTATACTAATGTAATGCAATATCATTCCATTCACTTATATCAACATTTTCAACATAATGATAATCACAGACTTGAGAAACTTAACTTATCTTATACTTAGCAAACTTGGAGCTTTAAAGGATTTTCTCTAACTTTATATCATACCTTCACCTTGATACATAGAGATCATCACCTTCAAATGACTCAAGAAACTATGCAACTTATAACTTTACCAACATATAATTGAAGAAAGTCATGAAGACCCTTTTTTATAAAATACCAACCATGACAATAGCTTATAGAGTGTCTTTTGACGTGATTTCATCATCATGGTGAGGTTTTCAACTTTTGTGCACCATTAGACATCTTTACACACAATGAATCTTGAAAAAATTCAAATTACACTTCTAGATGAATTCAACTCTTTATTGTTGTCGGGAGAGATCCATAAACTTGAGAAACCCTTCATATTGGACCTTTAGAGGTGCATTTCTTCATGTACATACCACATATGTCACCTAATATGCACTCTATAATCTCCTTGAAGTAATTCATAGAATATAACACAATACCACATTGACTCACAACATTGAATCATCATGACTTCATAATGAAGACCCCCAACATTTTTATTATCAATTTAAGACACAAAATGAGGGTTTCAAGATACCAAACCTTACTGATAGACCTTGTTCTATACATGATACCTATAGTATGTTCATATTATCTCAACTTTTGGTTGAGAGATATGCGATACACCTTTGTATTATGATGAACCAACTTAGCATCTTCAAAACATCCCCCTCTTAGTGAATAATTCATCCTTTCTATGATCTAACTCCCATGCCATCATGTGCCTTGTCAATCCTTTGAGAAATCCCAATGATAGGACTTTAATGAATAAAACCTTCTCAATAAGAACATCCCCTCAATACTCAGATTATGCCTTACATCTTAGAACTCTATATTCATGGCCTAGACTCTAAGAAACAATTTCTTAAGGCATAACTTTAGGATTTTGATACCTATGGATACCTTGAAACCTGTAGGTAACAATTTTCATAGTCCATTCCTTGATCACAAAATTTTCTCTAATGACTCATAATATAACCAAAGCTACTTCTACTTTTAGAGTACATACATTCACTTATTAAATGAGAATTTAACTTCATACTTGTCTTTGAAGTACTTAATCACATTATATATTCATCTCATAGTCTTGTTGAGAAATTTAAGTCTTTATAGGCTCCCGAGGTCTTCAAGAAATTTTTATACTAAATAGGAAAACTTTTATCCTTTGATAACACCATGAGACCTCTTTTATATACCCGTGAATTGGAAAAATTCTATTAAAAATAATGTTTACCTTCAACACATGATGATTTTGCTTCAATGTTTAGGTCTGAACACCATCATTTTCACCTTTAATTAGTGAATCTTCTTCATATTGCTTGATGAGTCTCTCAAAAAACTGTCAAGACAAATACCCCACAGAAATATGCACAAATTTTGATTTGGAGTCACAAGAACTTTCTTAACATCATTGTATCAATACCCTTCAAGGTCCTAAAGAAAAATTTGAGTGATCAAAACCAATTCACCCTTGTCTTAAAGAAATCATAGATTATGACAAAGACACCTAATTCAGATTAATAGATAATAATAAAATTCCTCAAGATAAGAGATACATTATTTCATTTCTTTGGCATAGCATTTCAACACCATTAAACTATAAACTCTGACAAGTAGAGGTATAAACTATTACTACCTAGATTGGGTTGAGACAACAATGGTGACAGACCTAAAAAAACTATGAGAAACATTGAGAAGACTCTACAAGATATTATTGAATTATCAATTTTTAGAATAATGAATTTTAACTCATACATACATATTAAGGACTACTAGACACACTTTTCCCATTAAGTTAAAACTCATGACTATTACAAGGAAACAAACTTTAAACTCAAAATAATGTTGAGACTTCTTAAAATGACAGTATAGTACCTATTTTTAAAGAATGAATGCTCATGAAATCAAAAGGGTCTTTACATACTTCAATAACACTTTCAGAGCATCATACACCTTAAGGACTATTTAATGAGACACGATTCATGATCTAGAAACACATGACTATCTCATCATACCTATTTTCACTCATAATTGACTTCATTGAGACATCATAGAACTTTAGACACAAGACAATAGTTCAAGACACCAAAGAATTTATTTTACATGATTATCAAGACACAAAAAAATTCATATGACAACATCATGACAAAAAAATTAGACATTGGAAACACAAATTTTTACACTTTGAGGAATTATAAGACTTGAACCTTGACACACACAACATAACTAGCCTTATTAATTAAAATAGTACCATGTTATATGAATTGTAAATACATACCTCAACATCATTAAGAATACTCATACTCACTTAGATAGTTCCCCCTCATTCGAAGGCTTCTTTTGCACCTATACACCTCTATAAAGCCTAGTATAGGCATATGTCACCATGGAAGAGTTTGTGAGAGACCTAAGTAGGTCTTAAACCCTATTCTTGCATCTTGATTGATTCCTCATTTTATGATTCAAATTTTTTTCTTTTGAAAACATCTTGACCAATTTGACTAGATTATTTCATCATTTTATATACTTGAGCTTGTGGATTGCGTCTTTGGGTTTCTTTCTTCAACTAACCTGCATAAAAAAACCTTACGATGCTCCATATCTTTTGATAGCTAAATCCTTCCACTTATATCCCTTTTCATTTTAAATCCCTATGTCAATATTAATTCCAAGCGTAGCAATAACCATTGAGCTTAATTACATACCTTCTTGTGTTTGATGGCCCATTTTTGTAATACTTTGCAAGATGTCCTCTCTCATGAAAATGATAACATTCATCTCCATATCTTTGACCTACTTTTTTCTCCCTCTTGTATTGACATTCCTCTTCTTTTTTTCATTCAAAATTTTCCTTTCCTTTTCCTTTATCCTTCTTTTCAACCTTAGGACTAAAAAAACTATCCCTATGTCCATAAGTACCACATTTGTAACAATATCCATGAAAACCACCATACCTATATGCATTTGGTTTCCTGATAGGTGATCTTCTAAGAGTTGGAAGCCTCAAAATCTCTCCATTTCTTGGTTGATTTCTTTCATTTGAGCCTTGACTTGATTATTCTTCATTCTTCTTGGATGAAATATCATTGAATCCTAGGAATTTCCTATCACCACAATTACTTTGTTTTTCTATCATCTTAATCAGATTTTATGAGCTCTCTTGGAAGGATGATATATTTCTTTTCATGGTGGTTAGCTCCTTCTCCAGTTCGTCTTTTCGGTCTCATGTTTAAGAAACCAGCCTCTCTTGATCGTCAACTCAGATTAGGCCACCTCAAGTTGATTCTTTAATAATTTTACTATTTCATCATGAGATCTATACATCTTGTAAATATGGTCACCTTGTTTACCTACCCATTTACTTATGATAAAGGTATTAATCTAAATTATCTCCAAATCTGAGGTGTCATCTTATCACCAAAGATATCCCTCTAGCTTGTTAGGATAATTCTAAGGGCCTTCTCTCGATACCAATTATTGGAGGTGAAAATGAATGATACGGGGGTTAATCAGTCCCCCAATAAAAAAATTCACACTTTTGCTTCAAACCCTAGTCACACATACTCATATACAACACATCGAGCATCTGACCTTTTCAATAAAGTAAAATCAATTAAAAGAACATAATATGATATCAAAGACACATATATTGATTAATAAAATCATATCCACACACTTATATTGATGCTCAAATCAGATCACAAGAGTAGTGTCTTCAACAATGAATCACAAGATACAACGAAGTGCTCTCAATACAATCAACAATGTCTCAAGACCACATATGAAGAAGTAAAACTATGATAAGGTCTTAAAATTCAATATAAAATCTAAAAACACCTCAAAAACCTGAAAATTACATCAATATGATATGGAGATAGCATCCAAATACAAGCACCCAAATCTGCCCTCCTTCTCCAACTCACTCTCAAAGAAACAACACCAACTTTGCACTTGCTCAAATTATCCTCATGAAAAATCAACCAAAATCTGTCATAGAATGATATTATAGGTGTTTTGGGCTAGGAAAATGTATTTATTTTTTAGCAAAAGGGTTCTTCAAAATAATATAAAAGGGGTTTCAAAAAGCTAGAAATAATATGCCCATAACTGCAATTTTATAGCCTCTCCAAGGCTTAAATTCAAAATAAATTTTTTTCCCTCCTTTGGCTCAACCCATGCATAAAAAAATTCCAAATTAAAATCATAACATCCACAAGTGACCCAATTAGGTAGGCCTAGCTAAAACCTTCATTACATGTGTCAAAAATGGCTCAAAACCCTATGGGCTCAAAGATAAAAATGCCCTACTTAAAAAAAAATCCTTATTCATGACCCATAAATCATTAGGAAATATATCTTAGTGCTCCATTTGTATGTATGGGTGAATAATAATTACATGTGTAATTATTATTATGGTAAATTAGTGAAAGTACATTTACTATGTAAATGTAAATAGTAAATATAAAATGTGGTTAGTATGTGGTAAGTTAGTAAGTTAGAATAATAAAACAATTAGTATTGTTTTATTATTATATTGGTGAGAGGTTGAAACCATATGGGTGTATGGTTGTATATGAAGACAAATGTTGTTGTAAGGATTGTTATTTTACATCTCCTATATAATGGAGTGTATTGAAATAGTGAATTAATGAAAATATAATATAGAGTACTTGTTTTCAATTATAAATGCAGTGTAGCTATTTCATGGATTCTTTGTATTAGATCAGAGTAATTTCTACATTTGGTACCAGAGCAGGGTAAATCTGTCTCGAAGATGATCTCGTAACTTTTGTTTCACGATCTGGGTTTCTCCAAAATTTTGTGTGTGGAACGATCTGTTATACAGGAAGCTACAGTAGAAATTTCAGCAAAACCCAGTTCACAGTTTGGGAGAAACGTGCAATTTACTATACAGCACATTGATCACTGCTGTTTTTTTGAAGAAATCAGAGAATCAAAGGTAATTCAAATCTACATTCAATTTTTTTTGGATATTTAGATTCAGTAAAATGGATACACCATTAGATAAATTTAATGGGCTGAACTTCCATACATGGAGAGTAAAAATCCAGATGCAGTTAATGAATAAAAATCTATGGAGGATAGTAGATGGAAAAGAAAAAAACCTACAGATGTAAGTAAAATTGTAGAATGGGAAACTAGAGATGACAAAGCCAAAGCAATAATTGGACTTGGTCTTTCAGATTCTGAATTACATCATGTAGATTTAGAAAAATCTTCTACAGAAATATGGGACTTACTAAACAAAACTTTTGGGGCTAAAGCGAATAATGCAAAATTCTCTTTAAAGTTGTAATTATTCAAATTGAAAATGAATGAAGAAGTCACAATGTCAAGTCATATAAATGAATTGAGATCTCTTCTTAGACAACTAGCAGAAGTTAAAGCTCCTGTTGATGATGAAGATGCAAAAGCCATATTATTAAACAGTTTGCCATCCAAGTACAATAATGTTGTCTTTACTCTAGGGCAAATGTCTTCTCAGTCATTAGAGGGCATGATTTCAGCTCTCCTAGCTGAAGAGAAAAGAACTAAAGAAGATGTAGAAGAAGAAACTGCATTGTACCTAAAAAAGAAGTACAAGAATTTCTCCAAAAATAAGGAGGAAATTGAATGTTTTTACTGCAAGAGAAAGGGGCATAAAACTCCATTTTGTAAAAAACGAGCTCGTGATCTTCTAAATGGAACAATCAAAAAGAAGAAGAAAAATATGGGCATAGGCGATGAATCGATTATGAGGAAGAACAAGTAAATGAAGACGGTGGCTCGAAGACTTCTTGTTACGAGCATGGCCGGAGGCGGAGGCATCGGAGGTTGGAGGTCATTCAGCGACCTCTCGTCAGTCGCCAACGACGGGGCCGCATAGATGGTTTGGTGACATTTTTATGGTGTATTTGCTTTCAGCTTGTGTCGTGTGCTTCTTGTCATAGTTCCAGTATCAGTGTTCGTGATTGAATAAGTGGAAATTTCACATTGGGGGGAACATGATCCAATGTTCCATTTCCAGTATGTCAGCTTTTTCTATGTATGTATGAGCAACAGATTTCAGTAGGATTTCCTATGTTATTCCCTGCAGTGAGATAGTGATGAGAGTTGTTGATACTATTGCATCATCATGATATTGTGGTTGTTAGTTATCCAGAAAAACTATCCAGAGGTTGTTGGTATTGTCCTCAAAAACCATCTATTGTGTGGTTATTGGTTAACCACTTGGAAAACCATCCAGAGGTTGTTGGTATTGTCCTTGAAACCATCCAGATCATGAGCATGCTACGTAGCGGCACATTGCAGTACAAAGGCAGGTTTTTCCCATGTTCGCACTAAGGGGGGGAATGTTAGGAAATATATCTTAGTGCTCCATTTGTATGTATGGGTGAATAATAATTACATGTGTAATTATTATTATGGTAAATTAGTGAAAGTACATTTACTATGTAAATGTAAATAGTAAATGTAAAATGTGGTTAGTATATGGTAAGTTAGTAAGTTAGAATAATAAAACAATTAGTATTGTTTTATTATTATATTGGTGAGAGGTTGAAACCATATGGGTGTATGGTTGTATATGAAGACAAATGTTGTTGTAAGGATTGTTATTTTACATCTCTATATAATGGAGTGTATTGAAATAGTGAATTAATGAAAATATAATATAGAGTACTTGTTTTCAATTATTATGCATGTAGCTATTTCATGGATTCTTTGTATTAGATCGAGTAATTTCTACAAAATCATCACACATGTTTATATTCAAATTTAAACATCATAAATGGTCTAAATTAATATCAATAGATCAAATTATTTTGTTTAATGGGATCGAGTTCCTTTATAAATCTCAAAATAATTATTTCCTACACCCTTCAACACCCTGAGAACTTCATATGATCACCAAATCACTTAAAGTAAACCAAAAATTCCATGTGACCATTAAAAATAAATTCTATAACCTATATAACAATACTAATAAATTTATAATTCATGAAACATCCTTCACTTAAAACCACAACAACATTTGCCTTCACTCAGATCAACTTGCCAAAAATGTTGTTTCAAAATATTAGCTCATAAAATCATTTATACATATATTAAAGACATAAAAATTGATTAATTTGATCAAAAATAAATCTATATTCACATTAAAGGTTATAGGAAGCATCACCCAATCCATCTCATGCTTCAAAAAACATCAAACTTACACCAAAATAGATGTTGTCTTGAATCTGTCAAAAATATTATTTCTTAAAAATGTTGTGAAAGCATACCAAATGAGCTAATCATGAGGTAAATCTCATATCAATGAAAATATATATGAATATTGTTTCAACACATCTTTAATAATCCCAAAAATCCACTGTAGCTCAAGTTATGATCATTTTACTAAAAGCTGCTATTTGAGATCCCAAAACTGTCCTTTGACGGTCGAAGCTATATGGACCTCAAAACACCATGAAATCGAATGAAATTATCATAAAACATTCACGAGACATACAAAAAAACTCCCATTAATCATCCACCATCAATTTTTCATGTTACTCCTTTGTTCCACCTTAAAACATTCTTTCTCATAAACTTCTATTTTTAGGTGGGGCCCACTAATCACCATGACCTCAACCATACATTTATAGAAAATCGAGGAGTTATATACAATATAAAATCATAATTTTTTTACTATGAATCAAAATTGGATCAATATACTTCACTTTTTGCAAACTACTCCTAGTTAGGGTTTAACTAGGGTTTTAGAACACTTTACCTTCTTAACAATCGTTCATAAAAACATGATGATAAAATGACCTGATTATTTTTAAAAACATCCTAAACTCACATTATAATAATATTTTAAATCTAAAATGTCCCATGCAAAGAACATAATTCACAATGAGCATCTAAATTTGCACTTCGAGCTGGAAATACACTTGATGTTTACCTTGTCTTACAAAATCAGTCATATCTTGCAAAATTCACATCATGGGAACCTAAAAATTTTCATATATAATTATGAATCATCCCTATAAACTCTCAAATAATCATAATGAAAATTACATAGCTCAATCTCTCCCATCACTAAGACTTACCTATCTTTGTATGTAAGATACGCACTATAGAAGCTAGCGTCAAATGAGATAATGAAATAATCAAACATGAGATCTCTCGAAAATGAAAAAAATACCTCATATTTCATTATACAACTTATTTCATGCTTCCATGAGATCATATATCTCCAAAACACTCTGTCACATCTATAAGTTATCATACATGCTCCTTGAACACCTGTAACATAGTGAGCCGGATGTACTTATACCATACCACTACTATGAGTACCCAAACACCCTAAAAAAATTCTAAAAATAATGTAAAAATTCTTCCCAAGAATCCAAGAATCTCATATTTTCATGTAATATCTCCTAAACACCTATATAGGCTTACAAGAGAAAGCGCACCTCACTAAGTCCCACTTTATCAACTAATATACATATGAAACACCATTTTAGCACCATATACATCATAATACAACATTAAATTTGTAGTTAATGTGGTTTTCATCAATGAAAACACCTATTAGGACCACTACCAACATCATTTTCCATGTTAAAGGAGAAGTGACACACAAAGTGTTTTGCTAATTTCATCCATGTAGAAATGGACCCTTTAGGTATATGTAAAAACCATTCGAGTGCTTGACCCCCTAGACTCCGTGGGAAAAGGTGAATGAGATAGTTATCACTAAAAGTGACCTCTTGACATGCCATGTAAAAGTATTTAATGTGGTCTCAAAGATCACATTTTCCCTTGTATTTTTAGACTTGGGACAATCAACGTGATGAGGATTGTACTTGCAACATAGCCTTTTTGAATGGATATGGGCACAACTCCTCAAAATCATATTTTTCACTATTTCCTACATTTTCATCTTGTAAATAAATTAGGGCGTTCTTCACGGATGGCCATTCTTGGTCGAAGAGTTTCCCCTGTGTAGGAGGGGTTGGCCTATATAAGTGGTTAAGTCTAGTTATTTCACCACCTTTATTGTTTGTGTATAACTCCTCTCATGTTATTTATGTTTTTCCGATGAGGAATATTGGTATAAAATTATTGATATGAATCCTTAGGTTTTTTTTTTTTTTTTTTAGGAGTCTTTGTTTGTTCCTTATTAACATGTGAAGCCAAGCTTTCCAATTGGCAAGTAAGAGCTTGTACTTGTTGTTCTAAGGTAACCTCTTGGGTGGGTATCTCTTCATGATTCTCATGAGGAGGAGGTTGTTCATGATTAACATGTTCTTCATGATCCTCATAATGAATTTTGACAATAGGGATGTGATATCCTCCATCATTTTGAGAAGGAACTTCTTCCTCATTCCGTTGGCTAGAAGTAGAAGCATGTCTTGGGTTTAGGATTTCATCAATTTTATGTGGAGGACACTCTACTTATTCCTCTTATTGGACCATGTCAGCAAGGAGAGAGGGATCAAATGTAGATGGAAACTTGGCCCCTAACTCTACAACATGCATAAGAACCTCATGTCTATTTTGAAACAAGAAGTTGTCTATTTGGGCGGGGCTAAATTCAAATTCCACTCGAGGAGAATTCTCCTCACCACCACTATGATCAACCATGGTGTTGTCTTCAAAAAGTGGGTTTATCTTGTCATTTACAAAGGGATTTGACCCTAATTTTTGATGCCCCATCCTTGTGATAGGAGGCATAATAAGAAAGGTTTTACTAAGGTTGATTTAAAATGGACCCTAGGTAAAAGAAGCGTAACGACATCAAATCATCACAAATAATGTCAAATAAGGAATGGAAAAAAACTAAAGAATCAAGGAAATATGAACCAATAATACCAAATAATAAAGAATGACACACTGAAAAGGTACCATATAGCAAGAAGTATCTAGGAAAATCAATCACATACATGACTATGATCCAATGACAAGAATAACTACTCCATACATTCTCAAAGATAGGTTTTGTACTGAGATAATGACAACACAATATCAAGACTTTGGTAAAGTTTAGAATAAACAAGGCCTAAACATTAAGAAGTTATTGATGTGATCTCCAAGTAAGGTATACTAAAACAACTTATATATAAACAAACTCCAAGTATTGAAAATGGATGCCACAAATGCGAGAAGTGCAACAACACTATTTGGACACGTTAATCAATTTTTTTAGACAGAGAAAGATTTTAGTATAAAAATGATGTTACCAAAATGAGAGTAGCATAATAACAACACTTTCCAAAAATCAAGGCAATGTTGGGATCAAAACCAAGTATAATTATATCAAAAATTTGTTATTTAGGTGAGCAACGTAACAATACAACTTAGAGACTTAGATCAAGTGTCACGAAGGAAATAAGATGTAATTATCACAATTGTATTAATATAATGCGGGTAGTGTAGAGCCTCAAAATAAGTCAAAGATAAGACAACTGAGCTACAATGATAATGATTCTCAAAATGGGTGTGAGACAAAGGGCCAATTAGAACATGAAGACGTACCATTCACACTTTCAATGCTCACATTCCTTCCACAACATAGTCATGTGAGTAGAATACAAAAGTGGTAGACACGATTATTTCTAGTGGTATCTATGTATGTTGCTTTCTTTTGTCCCAAAAGGAAATAAGAAAACAAAGGAGTAGACCAAGTGGTGATGAAAAATACTTAGCACAACTTTGGTAGAGTTTCTCCTTGTTTTAAAACAAATGAAAAATAGGAAAAAGTAACACTTTGTAAGTTTCATGATGAATATCATGTAGCCCAAACTTCATTGAACTCTCCATTTTTCAACTAACAAGGTTTTGACTCTGAATATGTTTTTCTTTATGAGAGATCTTTGGAACACGATGGATAAATTCAAGTTGACCCCAATGCCAAATGGTTCACCTAAGATTTTTTTCAAAAAATCACAAATTATTTCATAGAGGACGTATGTATTTCTAGAATTACATGCGAGAGAATATACCATTACCCCATAATCAAATTAATGAATGAGGCCCCATATGGGAAACATGAATTTTTTCTCATAGGGGTTTTTAACTAGTCAATTGGGAAAGCGGGCACTTCCCATTTCATGCACCAATTCTCTTAACTTTTGGACTACTTTGGGGTTCCTTGGGTAATCCTCATAATTATTTTTATGGCTTAGGCTAAGATACTTCCTCTAGTTTAAACTAGATGAGCCATAGCTCTTAACCAAAACCTACAAATATAGTGTGTTGAATAAAGTGGTATTTTTTTATCTTTGATCTTAATGAGGTTTAGTACACCATTGGCAACCTATAACACATGTGTAGTTAGAGTTTGTTTATATCCCAAGTCTTTGACAACAAAATTAGGTATTTCACACAAAATATTTAGTAGTTTCAATAGAAAGTGAACCAAAGTTACTTTTGATTCTCAAGATCATCCAAGGAAGAAAGATAAGAGCATACACAATAATTTGATCTAACTAGATAAATGTAAGGAAAATTTAAATCAAATGAAATTTTAACAAAGCTTGATAAATTATTCATTCCTTTAAGCAAAAAATGAAAGATTATGTTTCCAATTTAGCCAAATGTTAGAAAAATGAAAACTAAAGTTGCATTTGATTCTCAATATCACTCTAAGGTAAAAGAGAATAGCATACACAAAATTTAATCTAACTTAAGTAAAGCATGAAACCATAATTCTCATTAAATCTTAACAACATGTAAGAAATTTGATTTAAAATGTTAAAACCTAAAAACAATAGTTAGGAAATCTTGTAAAACAACATAAACATAGAAAATCGAATATATAAACCTCGAAACCAAGCTAAAATTAACATAGTGTTAGCACAAGCTTGTTTAGCGAGTAGCGATGGGATTAAAGCAGTAGCACAAGGATAAGCCCACTATCATAAGGAAGCTTGCATTAATGCAAGGGTGATAGTAGAAATGTAGGTTTGAGACTAAAAACCACAAAGTATTTCGCTAACGCAGAATAAGAGTGGGAGCATAAGCTAGGTAAGAAATAGCATGCGCATATAGTGCGGTAACACATGCCATATACAAAGTAGAAAAATTTAGTTTATAAAAATGTAGGTGAGAGGCACTTTGGAAAAATCCTATCGAGCGATAACACAAGCTTGAAAATGGTAGTGCATGGGTATCCTCACTAGCGCAAACCTCAAAGAAGTAGAACAAGGGTTCTTTCCACTATCATAAGACACCTGTGTGAGCACAAAAACATGGTATTTGACAAGAAAAAATGTCAAAAATCTCAAAACATTTTCAATTTGATCTAAATTTGGTAGCACCTCACCTCCTTTATTCCTGCAAAGAGCAACAAAACAAGGCAAACTCAACTAATCTAGTTAAGAAACACCATATTTATCTAAAATATGCTAAAATGAGGGTTAGTAACCAAAAATTGAAACTAATCTAAAAATATTGAAAATGAATGCAAAGGACAATGGAGTATGTCCCATCGGGCATGCCAAATATGTTCATATTAAATTTACTATGCTAATTAAATTAGGCTAACACCTAGTAGTCTCAAAGAAAAGCTAAATTTACTATAGAACCATCATGATTAGATCTTAATGGAAAGATAATATAAAATAACATGAAATAAATTATCTAACTACAATCCATTCCTATTAAAATTTATAATTGCCTTTAAAACTATGAACCTATGAATATCATAAGCTATCAAATTTATGTTGTTGCTTCAAGATGATGAAATAATCGACTAAAATGGCTCAAGGCCATGTTTAGATCTTCCTTTATTAATCAAGAATGAAGAAATGGATGTAAATATGAGCAAGCTATTTGATCAATGGTGAAAGGATCTTAACCATATGCTTTATATGATAATCCTCACAAAATTATGGTGTAGGTGTGAAAGGAAGGAGCTTGGTCCTTTATATATATAGCTTTCCATTTCAGAGAAGCTTGAATCCCAATGAATGTGGGATAAATGATAAATTATATTTAGACTTGTTAAACTTGATTAGGAAAATTAACAAGTGATTAGTAACTCATGAGAGTTGGAGATGATTTGATTAATCAACTAGGATTATTTAATAGGGTAGAATAAGCTTTTTAGGCTATTTGGAGGTGATTTAGGAGGATTTTGATATGATTTGAAGCATTTGAAAGATAGATTTAGCCAATAAAAGGGTTTATTGATTAAATACATTATTAAAAAGGCTTAAATAACTAATGATAGTTAATTAATAAATTTGAAGAAGATTATAACTAACGAAGTGTCGTTAATTGGCATATGGAATGTGATAAAGGGTAGTTAATTAACAAGTGTTGTTAATTAACCAAAATAGAGGGAATCGTTAGTTAATTAGTGGGAAATAACTAATTATAATGGAAATGATAAAAAACACTATAGTTAGCCCAATTTTAGCAATAAAATTATGTACAAAGATTTAAGGTGTCTACAAAATCTATTACCATCACCTAAGGTTGCATCAAAGGAATTTCAAGAGCATCAAAACATCCATCTAGCTTCACTCAAGGGATAAGGGACTGTTAATTCAGTATACATGCATAGGAGGGTAATTTTTCTTGTTCCATCCACACATCTACTTACATTGGTACATTTATCTATCACTCACTATCAAGTGCATTATGCACAAGATCTTCATAGGTCATGATTTCCACACACACTAGAACTATGTGGAGTTTGAAATGTAGTGAAACACTTAGATCATTATTTCACTCGGTAAGGTGACTATTGGGGTCAATTTGAATCCCCATTGCTTCTTTCATTATTTAGGATTTGATGGTTTTGGGGTTTTGTAGGATATCTCTTTCATTGTAAGTTATAGGGGACATCTGCGAACTTAGTGTGACACAAAGGAAATTAAAGGAAAATGTCAACGAACATCTAGCAACCCCTGAAAAAACTAGTTTCTAAGGTTTGAGTGCGAGACCACGGTGCCTAGTTAGGGTCTTTGGCTCCTAGGCACCTCGGTACCAATCTAGGTACCCTAGTCTAGCACGATCAAACTATCCTACAATTTTAGGGTTTAGTTGTGACACTCTATGTTCCAGTTCTATCAGTTTTCTAGCTTTGTACACTACCATATTTATAGTGAATCAAATAAGTATTTTCTCCTCTTTCTTGTACTTAGGGTTTTAAATTTCTTATTTCTTGTGTCACATTTTATACTTTATTGCTATATTATTGTATGTGACTTTGAAAAATCCTATTAGGGTTTTACAAAAAGTTTATTTTTAAAGTAAAAAACCATCCTCCAAATGTTTGAAAAGAAAAAATTGTAGGTTTATATAATGTCATGGTCATAAACATACACACAATGGTTTATTTTAAGGGAATTAAAATATTTCATGCCAATGGAATAAACAAACATAAATATAAACTAGACAATGTTAACCAATGCCCTCCCAACGTGTGTATGAGGATTTGAATCGGGGGCATTGGCATCTTCATGAATCGTGGCATTTATTTCACCAAATAAAACCAAAAATTATAAAAATTATTGGTCCAACCTTGTTATAATACACTTATCTTGTGTTAAAATATGATCTTTTAGATAGGGAATGTACATCCATTAAAGTGTGCGTGTGTATGCTTGCGTGCATGCATGTGTGCATGTGTGAGTGCATGTGCATGCATGCATGCGTGCGTGCGTGCGTGCGTGCGTGTGTGTGTGCATGTGTGTGTGTGTGTGTGTGTGTGTGTGTGTGTGTGTGTGTGTGTGTGTGTGTGTGTGTGTGTGTGTGTGTGTGTGTGTGTGTGTGTGTGTTTATACATATATAAAATGGTCATAACAATAAACATGAGACATGAAAATTGTTTGGAAAAATGTCTACAAGAAATTTGGCCCTTAGGAAATATCCACATCATGTAAGTATCCTTTTCCATTTTAATATTTTAGGGGTTATGGTTAGTGTGTTGCATGGGAAACATTTAGCACCCATTTTCTTTAACAATTCTCTAACTTTTTCATTCCTATCACATCATTTTACGGTTGTGTGTAATTCATGATATGGATTACTTGTGTGGTAGTGATATCTATCATGATTAATCTATATTTTATTTTCATCTATGTTAATAAATTGGGGATGGTTTTTTGAGGTGTTGTTGTGGCGTTTGGAGGAAATATTGGTTCTTGGATGGAAGTGTATGTTTGGCGCTTGGATATTGTATAGATTTTTTTTTAACTTGGGAAAGATCTTCTGTGTTTATGGGTATGTTATTCCTTCTTCATCATAATAATAAAGTATCAAAGGAGTTTTTCAAATGTTGTATTTGTAAATACCCAAGTGGGTATGTATGGAAAATATAAAGACATACACAATGTAGAATAAGTTTTTACAAAATGCCTTGAAGGAATGTGATCTTCTTTTTCTAATAGGTCTCTGATGGTTGAAGAAACAAAATATAAAAAAGTAAATAAATAGAGAGAGAGCCACATGGACAATAATGGATTATAGGGTATGCACAAAAATGTTCTTCTAAAAAATATTTGGAGATTGTTAATGGGTTATTCATCAATTTTGAGAACAATCTATAGATGTCAAACAATCTTGCGAGAAACAAGAGAAGCCATAGATAGAAGATAGAACCACTTAATACTAAATAAATACATGAAAGACTATAAAATATTCTTAAACCCCTAAGAATAATAAGTACTTGAGGCACGAAGGGTTTTGTCATGCTCAGCAAGGTGCAAGGCTTACACGGAAGTAACTTTAGGAAGAGCACCGAGGTTTGCACATAGGTAGAACAAGCTCGGGAATTAGCCGTATTTTGGACCACAATCAAAATTTCAATGAGGAACACATGGAGATATGACCCAGCTTGATTATGGATAAGGTTAAAGCATGGAAACTTGCAGCCCAAGAAAATAATACTTTAGGATATGATTATCATGATAGGATTAAGAGTTGTAAAGTGGAGTTAGTTATGGTTTAGCTAGAATTTTCATGTTTAGGGTACTCGAGTATGGTGGGGCATGATGACATTTGGCATGTAACCTACTCTTAGGTGATGAATAGGTGGTGAAGGGAATATTCCCATAGTTCTCTTGTTATGTATTGATTTACACTGTAAAAGTAGAGAGAGTAGAGAGAGAGAGAGAGAGAGAGAGATATGCGTGAGAATGATTTTTGAGTAGAGTGAATGTAGGGTTAGAATGTTATTCTGTTGATGTATCTAGTCCATTTATGGATCTTATGATTTATTTAGCTACTATAACAATGGTATATTAATATAATGGTTTTTCTTTGAATATTAATGCTTATGGATCTGAATATATGTGTTATCTATTGTGTTCTTGGTTTTGATCTCATTACTACTTGATGTTCTTAATGTTCATAGTTATAATATTGTTCATCTATGCTAGTATCTAGTTCTCTATTCTGTTATAGGATGTATGAATTTTGTGTCAAGCGTTACTCTTCCATTCATTATAACATTCTTAACAAATCTCATGTAGAAAGAGGGCCTAGTGCCTTCATGCACCTCGGGTGAGCTCCTAGTTTAGGTTTGGTGATATCTTGACACTCTTGGGAATTAAATGGTTATGAAAAGTGACTGCATCTTGGTTACATTTGCCGATAAATATTTTGAAAATGTTGCAAGAATGGTGTGTAATGGAAGATCGCTTGATCTTGGTTAGCTTGGAGACTTGGCTTAAGAACATGGAGGATGAGTTTCCAAAGAGAAACAATGCTAGACTTGATTTTGATGCACGTAAATGGGTAGAGGATAATATATATCATGAGATCTATGAGCTGTTATTTTTTGTTTTCTAGAAGAACTATATGAATGTTTTTCAACATATGCATCGAGAAAGAATTGGTATTATCGACCTCTGTTTGGACCTAGGAAGATTATTAGTGGCTTTGTGATGCCAATCTGATCTAGAATCATGTTTTTTTATCGTTGGTGGAGTGGCGTGTTGAATAGCTACATGTTGGAGTACAAAGTTTCTACTTATTCTTGCCTAGAGAGGTTGTTGATTTTGAGTTCTTGTAAGAAATGATAGGATCTTTCTTACGTGATTTACCATTATCCATTAAGATCTTGACATTACTTGGAGTTTATATGTGTTTCCTATGGATAGATAAACTACCACAAGGCATGGGGTGTGGAATCAGGTGTGGAAATAAATGGTGGATCGTAAAATAGAAGTGAAGAGAGATGAAAGGTGACTCGAGTATAATGAAGCATGAGAGGGCATGGAACTTGAGAATTCTGTGCTACCCCATCTTGGAAAGTGTGGAAGGAGAACCCCTTGGATTTAGATGAGAGATCATCATGTGAAGAAAGGAGATAGATTGTAGGTGTGCATTTGAACCCACGACAACCTAACCCTTATGCTCGGTTTTCAAATTCCGAGACAAGCTTTTCTAGTTCAGTTGATGTTAGTGTTGGTAAGTGAGAAACATCAGGTAGATATCATTTTTTATTAAATTCTTGTATGGTTGCGTAGACATTTCCTATGTTTGGTGGTATTTTGTAAGGCCGTCATTTAGACAAGGTGTGGGTACATAGAACTTGTGTATCATGTATGGAAGTATTTCAACTTCGCAGACTATTGGAGCTTAATTTAGCACAATGGTGGGAATGTAGAGTAGCACTACTTTAGGCCCTGTACCTACTACAGGAGGAGGAGGATTTGGTGGATACGGAGGAGAGATCAAGAGTTAGTTAAACTATTGGATTTCATGGTGGAGGAAAGACATGAGGAAATTAGGGTTTGGATCGATGGGAAAGGATCACAACCCCATCAACAAGTATTTTATGAGATGTCTCTTCATTTTCCTAATTATAAAGGTGTTGAGGATGTTGCAGAGCATGTACACAAGTGTGAATTGCTATGATGTGCTAAGGGATCACTACCCCAAAGTGAAAGGAAAACTAGTTTACAACTATGTTGCAGGGGTGCGCACATAGATGGTACCAAAAATATGACCCACATCATACGGTGGTGGATTATATCGCACTACGTGATGCCTTCTTGGTGGAATTTCATATTCCTGAATTTGAGAAAAAAGAGCATCAATGTGCTCAAGGAGATTTAACAGGGTATGGAAGAGAGTGTATGGGAGTATTATGCACTCTTTAAGACTCTCTTAGCAAAAAGTTCACTTATGACATCCATCCCTCTCAACACACTTAGTTGTTTGTTGGAGGATTTATAACACCCTTTAGATGAGAACTTTCACATAAGAATTTCACATATCCACGTGATGCCTTGGAGGTTGCTCTGCATGCTGAGGTCATTGGAAGTGTTGATACTAGGGTAATTCCCTTTTTGGAGGCACAAATTACTTCCATGGTAAAGAAACTTTAAATATTATCAGTGAATTCAACACATGAGACTTGTAGCATACTTTGGTGTATAAATTTTGAAGTAGGACACACCAAGGATAGTTTCCCTCAAAATTTGGTGTGTGCCATGTCATTAGACTATGAAATATATCACAGGGATCATGATCCAAGTATATGCCCATTGTTATAATGTGTGCTCCATAAGAATGTGTCTTGCTATTGTAATATTTGTACATCTACTACTCATGATACTAAATATTTCTAGTTGATAGACCAGATTCATGATGCAAATGATATTGTGTGTGTGTCAGACCACCGTTGCAAATGGTTCTAAAAATGTGGGGCATAAACATGAATGGCATGAAGATCACAAAGGAAGGGGAAGAAGTTTTCATGGAGGATTTAGAGATCATACTGGTCATGGAGAAGGAAGGAGTGAATTCCCCCATGGAACTTTTTCAATTGTGGATCTACGGATCACAAGTGTGAATGCCTAAATTTTCTGCAATGTTCATGGTGCAGAAAGAAACATAAGTATGAGGAGTTCCTGACTTGTTTGATAACATGAACTAGAATCAAAAGAAGGAAAAGGGTGATGGAATGGTTAGTAGTGTGAAGTATAATGAGCCTATATTTGTGTCTAAGGTAGAACCTAATCATGAGTTAGAACATGTATTAGTAACTACACACACTGAAGTTACATGTGTCAGAGATAAGTACTAGAGTAGAGACATCTTATTACAAGGGAAGAATTCTTACATGGAAAGTACCTTGATCTAACTTATCAGAAGGAGGTTTACTAGAAGATTGTGGAGGTTATTAAGATTTCCAAGGAGAGATTCGGGGCTCTAAAGACAACAGTCACATAAGTTAGAATGGGTGAAGAATGTTGAGATCCCTCATAAGGATATTGATGATGCCCAAGAGGTATGTAATATGTTGCACCAGGAAAATATCATTCCCCTGTTAGGAGAGTGGTTGAGAGGAAAGATACCGCATAATGGAACTAAGCACAAGAGGAAAATATTACATGCTAATTCACCCCGATAGTATTGATTACGAAAAGGAAATAACGTTGAATGTGGTAGTTGATGGATGGCTCTTGAGAAACATACTAATTGACAGTGAGAGGTTAAGGTTCTTACTCTAGATGTGTGGAACTAGATGGGATACCACCATTATAGCCATCCTCAAATTTGTTGTACATGGAAAATAGAACTAAAGCTATGCCCATTGGATTTATAAGAATGCATCCATAACCATTGAAAGGGCCAATTCACTTGGGGATTTTAAGTCTTGGAACTTGCCGAGGCGAGACAATTTTCTAGCATTACTTAGATGCCCTTGGTGTTATGCGAATAATGTTAATTTTTGCTTCAAAATGGGTACATTAGTTTTTATAACAAGAAGGAGCGCGTAATTATTCCACTAACATATGGGAGGTATGCACCTTTTGTAGAGCCTTTGGGTGAAGAGGACACGGATAAAATTAATTTGTGCACCATTAGAGACCAAGAGGTTATTGGGCCATCAAGAGAAGGATTCATTTAGTGGGATGATACCCGGTTCATAAGTGATATGACTAGCATTGCACGTCATAATTAGGCACATGGGACTTATGAGTTGGTCGAGAGAGAATTGAAAGGAAGCTGTGACTTGAGTTGTCGGGGCACATTCGGGTAGGCATCCGAGAGGGATACAGTTACCAAGTTACACTAGAGAAGTTAACCTGATGCCTTTTTGCACGCTACGGAAGTCTAGTGTACTTTTGAAGTAGAATGGAGGAATATGATTTTTATGCCTTATGTGGGATAGTCACACATTGGTGGAAAATGCATCGGTATAATATTATAGAGTGGAGAGAAGTAAGAATAAAATTCTCTATTAGGTTCCTCTAGAACAATAAACCTTCAAAGATATGTGACTATCATGGAAAATAATCCACCTCGTACCATGTTTAGGAATGTGAGAAATCCTAGATGGAAGGTCCGAAGAAAATTTATCCCCTTAATCTAGGTGCATAGTTCTATTCCACCCTGTAAGGTTGTGCGTGTGCATGGTATGTCTATTTAGAGTTACATCATTAGAAGGTAAATTTGGATGAGTTGACAACAGGTATTATTTAGAATTTTGAGTATCTATTCTCTAAACCATCAGTGAATGAATATTTTCACATATTCAAGTGCATTACTCTAGGAGATAGTGCCAAAGATGAGGACCTCATCCTATATTTTCTAGGGGATCTTGATTTGGAGGCACGCTTTGAAGAAGAAGAAATGAATGAAGTATAGTTTGAGTACACCTACATAGAAAAGAGAAAGGAAAAATGGTGTACCTGATAGATGATGAGGAAGTAGAGAACCTAGATGTTGATCATACAGAAGGTATATATGAAGTCTTGGATAGTGAAGATGAGAAGGAACACACTTACCATAAGCCTTTAAAGATAAATAAGTTCAACATTGGCATAAAAGTAGAACCAAAAGAAGTAATCATTTTTATTACTAGACAAAGAAAGAAGTTTTAAAGATAATTTATCTCTTTGCATGACTTCTAGGATTTGTTCCTACGTGGATACCATGAATTGAAAGGATTTCATCACTCATTGGGAGAGATGCGGATTAATTTGAAGGAAGGTGTGCGCCCGATTAGGAACATGACTTATAGAATGAATCCTAATCTGTATGTGAAGGTGAAAGAAGAGATTGATAAAATATCAGAATCTGGAATCATTGAGGCCATTGAAGAGTCTAAATGCATGAGCCCAATGGTGATTATTATCAAGAAATATTGGAGGATAAATATTTTTGTGGACTATAGAGATTTGAATGCTGCATATGTGATATATCTTTTTCCAACACCTTTTACTGAGGAGATCTTGGAAGGTGTAACAAGGCGCAAGATCTACTCTTTTACAGATGGATTCTCAGGGTATCACAAGGTAAGGATTATAAAGGAAGACCAAAATAAGACTGCTTTCACAACTAAATGAGGAAGTTTTTCTCACACAGTTATGCCCTTTGGAATTAAGAATGTGTGTGATGAATTTTCACGCATTGTGGTGCAAGCATTTCAAGACTTTATCCATAAGTTTCTACAAGTCTACCTAGATGATTGAATAGTGTATGGATTGGTGAAAGATCATTGTGACAACTTGAGATTGATGTTTGAGAGGTGCAAACAATTAAGTATCTCTCTAAACATTAAGAAATGTGTTTTTACTAGTCCTTTTGGCATGTTCTAGGTCATATTATTTGTAAGAAAGGTTTATTGGTGGATCCTTCCAAAGTTGCTATTATTTTGGGTTTGAAGGAGCCTATCGATCAAAGCACACAGTGTGTAGATTTTTGGGGTATACGAGTCACCATAGAAAATTCATCAAAGGCTATTCTAGGATCGATGTGCCTTTGGAAGAATTGTTAAGGCATAAAGGAAAATTTCATTGGGGTGAGGCACAATAGGTGGCTTTTGACATGTTGAAGGAGAAATTTACCACTTCACCCATTTTCACTTTCCCTCTTGGGAAAATCCCTTTCATGTGCATGTAGATGTGTCAGGAATGGAAATTGGAGTAGTTCTAGCATAACCTAGAGAAGGGATTGTTGATCACCCTTTGTGTTTTGCAAGTAGAAAGTTAACTCTAGCTGAGAAAAATTACACAACAACAAAGCATGAAGTGTTGTCTATGATTTATGCATTGCATAAGTTTAGGTAGTACTTGTTGGCTACTCCATTTATCTTTTACACAGATCACATGAAACTTAAGTATTTGGTAAACAATCATGTTTTCTGAGGGGTGCATAGTTCATTGGCTCTTATTATTTCAAGAGTTTGAATTTTCAGTCACAATAAAACTAGGGAAGAGAAATTTAGGACCTGACCATCTTTTAATAATTACTTCGGGTGAGGGCATGCAAAGCATTGAAGAATTTTTTAGATGCATAGTTATTCAGATTACAATGCACACCCTCTGATTCAAATGATATTGGTGTGTTTTTAGGAATAGGTGTGGCACCTAATGAAATGAAGAGTATAGAAAGAAAACAACTTGTCATCCACGTCGCACCTTATATGTCTATTGATGGAGATCTATAAAAACTTGGCTGGGATAAGATTTTGTGTTGGTGTGTACTCAAACATGAGAGCATGAGTATTATGGAGGAAGATCATGAAGGGATTGTTGGTGGACACTATGTAGGGTGAGCTACCATGTGCAATATTTTGATGGCTGGTTTGTGGTGGGAAACATTATACTAGGATTACCAAGAATATGCCAAGTGTTGTGATCATTGCCAAAACCTTGGGAAGCTTGTGAATAGAGATGAAATGTCATTGAGGCATATAACAAGTGTGGAACCTTTTTAAAAATTGGAAATTGACTTCATGGGCCCTATTTCCCCACCAACATGCAGGAACAAGTCATAATACATCATTACTTGTACAAACTATCATACAAGGTGAGTAAGCGGTGCCTATGAAGGATTGTAGTGTAGCTACTGCTGTTCGGTTCCTTTGGGAGAATTTCATAAGTAGGTATGATGTCCATTAATTTTAATAAGTGATAAGGGTATGCATTTCTTGAATGAGACTATTATAATATTATTAGATAGCACATCATAAGACTACACCCTATCACCCACAAGCTAATGGAACCGTTGAATCTTTCAACAAGATTTTGAGCCACACATTGACAAAGAACTATGATGTTGGAAGGGAGGATTGGGATGATAAATTTTTTTTTGTAATTTTTCATATAGAACAACCTACAAAATATTGAACAAAACAACACCCTTTCAGTTTGGTGTGTGGCGTAAATGTTATTTTATTGGTTGAGTTAATGTTACCATCCCTATGTATTGCATGCACATGAGGATTGGCTGATAAGAAAACACTTGAAGGACACATAGAAAAACTTATGTAGCTATATGAGAGGTGATTTATATCTCAATGGAGCCATAAGACAAAGAAATCACTATAAATTCGACATGATCACCACTTAAGAACAAGAAGATTAAAGTTAGACAGATGGTTCTTCCATATGTATGACTCTAAGTTTTTACACCATCCTAGAAATTTCCAAGTGCATTGGTTGGGAATTTATGTTATGACCTTATACTTAACTTAGGTCCTTGTCGGTTAGAAGATTTGGATGACACATGGTTTCCCATTTTTTTAATGGGAGTAGGTTGAATCCCTACTATAAATAAGTCTTCTTGGTGTTTGTAATAAGGTAGTGTTTCCATTTAGCTTAGATTTTCCTTTAATGCATTTTCCTTTATTTGTGTTTCCTTTCATCGTTGATATGATTTGTAATTTTAGTCCTATGTTGTGTTGTGTGTTGGAATGCCAGTAGATAACTACATTTTAAGTGATTCCATGTATAGAGGACCATGCATACATTTAGTGTGGGGTGGATTAAAGTATAATGTGGGAAATGGTTATCGTGTTTATAAGGGGGTTGGATTATTTGAAAAATATTGTTCGAACATTTACGTGGAAGTAGAAATATGGTTTTTGCTATATGAGAGGTGTTTAGAAGAAGGTTGAGATGATTGAATACCATGCCGAAGAGGAAAATAGGAAAAGAAATCGCTCAAAGTGTAATATGAGGTAGGAAATGGCATGGGAAATTACTTAGTGGATAACGTATAGGTTAAGTACTTTGATATAGCAAGGTGTGTAAAGGAAGTTTGTGGAAGTGAAGTAATGATAGCACATTAGAAGGTTATGGATTCAATGCACAAGGTGGGGTTGTGGAAGTTTACTTAAGCGGAAAAAATTACTTTGTTAAAAAGTAATGTTAAGACGTGTGGGTTGAAAAGATGGTGAGGTCATGGAAAATTATAAATAGGGGGTGAGGGTAGTCATTTTAACTACCTTGCCTTCAAAAAAAAATTCTCTCAAGCTATTGAAGTATGATGAGAGTGTGATAAAGAAGTGAAGTACTTTGTAAACTAGTGGAAATTTGAAAAATGTGACCGGACCTTGCAGAGTGGCAAGTGGAGTAGATAGTGAAATAGCATGGGGTTGTGTAGGACTGAAGCTATCAACTTCGGATAGCTTGGGTAGAAAAGGAGAAGTTGAACACCTAGGGAATACAGTAAAGAAACACAAATAGCACCAAGAAAGGCATGAACCAAGAGCGGTGGTGGAGAAGGAGGAATCGTTGAGATATAATTAAAATGTAGTACCCTTGGGGTGTAGTCAAAGTAGAGAAGTGGAGTTCAAATATATAGAGTTTCAATATTAGAAAATTTAACCACAGAACAAAAGAACATGAAAATTTGATGCGGGATGATCTAGTCAAAGATGTTCCAGGGTTAGACGAGATCGAAAACCCTAAGGTTGATGACTCTGTGAAACTAGAATTGCATAAAATTGGAATTTTACAGCTATGGGAGATACCCTTCTTCAATAAACCCACCCCACTCTTCGGTGGTTAATGTCATGGGTGCACGATGATTTTTATAATTTTTAGGGAGAAGAATGGGGATTATGGGTGAGTTAATAAGGAGAGTGACAGGCCCACAAAACAATGGCAATGATATGCTACTTGACATATGTGCCAATGTGAAAATTGAAGAATTATAGAATCATTTGAAATATGAGAAGGGGGAATGGTTTAGATTATCTTAGATCTAGATGACACGACATTAAGGGTTGTAACTCGACTTATTATCTATAAATTAGGTGCATCGAGAATGATATACGAGATATAAATAAAATATTCGATACATTACATACAAAGTATCAAAATGATTGCACTATAACTTCATGAGATTCATTGTGAAGAGAATCATTGAGGAAACACATGTCCAGAATGAAGCTAGAGAAAATATCACATGGCGATCCATCCTACTGTTAATCATATTTTGGGAAATTAGCATCCCCAATGGACCAGATGGAAACATGTGGGTTTACCCACCGGTGCAGCTTATCTCTGAGCTACAATTCGCATAGTTCACTTGTTATGGATCCATCAAGAATGCATACAATGTGTGGATGAAAAAATAGTATGAGATCTTGCATGAGGCTTCCAAGAATTAGTGGTCTATCCCACATGAGTTATTAGTAGTCGTAGGGGACCAAGTGAAGTTTTCAGTTATGCAACACTCCATCATGGCGAGATTTCAAATTTCCAATGGAGAAATGGGGTCATGGTGTAAAATTATGTTTGCATTCAATACTAAATATGTGAAGTGTGCCATCAATCGGTTGAAGGATGCATATAAGCTAACCATTGATGCTGAAAAAGTGGACTCTGATATTCACACCCTTCACATGACCTACAATTACTATATGAGGTTGGCATATGTCGAAGTCTTGGAGAAATACTTCCTGGATCTGTAGTCATAGATCAATGTCACCATCAAGGGCTTCATCCACCGGTGTTTGTATAGTTGTTCCATAAGAGGAAAGGATGATTTGAAGTGGAGGTTACAGACTCCACCTTTCCATAACCAAGAAAGCGCTAATCCCATCTATCAAAGTGGTCAAGGAAGAAGAAGGAGAGGAGATAAAAGAATGAGGGGAAGGGAAATTGGACACTTCCTAGAAAGTAAGTATTATACACACTTTGGAATAGTAGTGGGGGCATACGTACACCAAAATAAGGCATCACCTTTGAATCTTCATAACTAGAGCACAAATAAATTAAGTAGCCCGAGGAAGAAGAGCAAGAGAAGAAAAATCCTAAGGTACATGATGTCTCCAATTCTTTGATGAAGACGAGCCCGAGAAGAAGATCTTGCAAGCATTTAAAGAGGAACCCAAGGAAGTGTTTGAGGAGGAGGAGAAGAGAAGGGTGAGGCAGAGGCCAAGGTAAGTTGAGGTGACATGTGTATGAAGGTAAAAATTTTCCTATTGTGGAGGGACCTATGAAGATTTTGGTGAAAGAAATTTCACCTACCTATCCCACCAAACCAGAAGAGAAGGATAAGGAGTCTCCTTTATTATTAAGGATACTAAGGGGTTTGCTGCTGCAAGTAAAAGCACCCTATGGAAGCAATGATTTAAGTGCAAGGTGGAAAAGAAGACATGGACCCCTAGGTCCCCTCATATGGAATTTGTGGATAATCTTGTGAAGGTGTTGTGCACATGGTTCTAGAGCACACTTTCCCAGAGAATTTTCATGCTTGGGATATCTTAGACCAAGATGGGGGCATAATGAGGACCAAGAAGATGATAATTTTGAATCTAAATTGTCATCCATAGGAGCCCAAGTTCAAGTCAATGATCATGTGATCAAGAGCATCCATTTAAAGAAAAATAAAGGGATGACTTATAAAGTGGTGGATCCAACCCACCTTATGGATGAGTAGGCATACAACACATTGTAGAAGATGTCCTCTAAAGTTGTAATACAAATCTTGGATGTAGGGGTGACTGTTCAGACCTCTGTAATAGATTAGAAATGGAAGGAAAGGGAGATAGAAAGAATACATAATGGTTTTAAGGGAGAACATGCATGGAAAAAGGAAGCATATGAATGACCTAGCTCCTTGGTTAAGAAGGTTTTAGGATAATGTCCAACGTTGGTGAGCCAAGCCAGGACTAATTATAATGATGAGATGGAGCATTTAGAAGACTTGGTGGGGATGTTGTTAGTCATCATCAAGGATCATGTAGGACCCACATCGAGAGGAGCTCACAAAGGAGAAGGAAAAAAACAAGATTTCTATTGAGGCATGGATTACTTAGTTGGAGGAATTACTCACCCAAATCAAGGAGGAAAACATATTGTCAGATAGGGGCTAAAACAATTTTTAGAAATGCAAGACCATAATTGATGCGTGTTTAAAAATAAAGATGTCATCCTCAAGGCCTTAAAGGATAATTTCTCGATGAATAATCATGAGCGTGTCAAGTTGATAATTGATTCCATAACTTGAGAAGGATAAGAAATAATCAAGTTTTTATTTACCACGATCTCGAGACCCTTATAGGCTTTAATTATTTATCAATAATTTAGTCCTTTTAAGTAATCAATTTAAAATAAATGCAAGATAGTAAGACAATTGCACAAATGATTGATTTGAGTTTGGAAACTATGTCTCGGGTTCATGGTGAAGCATTCCACTAGTCAAAACTTGTAAGTTACAATTGTACTTTCACAAGAAAACCTAACGGAAACTATTTAAACTTTCTTAGAAGAATAACCACACATTTGGATGACAAGGGTGAAAGATTGCACCCGACTTCCACCTTCTTGGCATATTTGGCAAGCTTGATGGCTCCAGCTCCACTATTTGGAAACCTTTGATTCTTGATCGGCCTTCCAGATGCTTCGTAACACCCTATGGCACTTCGGTCGGTATCCCAGGCTTCAAAATTTAGTGTGGTCTATGGGCTGACTAGGTAGTATTAATAACTCCTAGCCATAATAATGCCTATTTAAATAAATAGGTCTTCACACAATTACAATTTCTCATCCTCCTCTTGGCTCAATCTTCGCCTCCCAAGCTCTAGGAATGAGCTTGTCTCCATTGTGTGTGTGTGTGTGTGTGTTCACACAACTATGCCCATGGCAACTAACTCTCCTCTTGGCTCCACCTTTCCAAGCTCTAGGATTGAGCTTCTCCATTACATTTTGTGTGTGTGTGGTATACAAAGGAGAGGGGTTCCCTATTTATACAAAAATAGGGCCCTTAAAAATGCATTACATATAATCCTTAGGTTAAAAATACCATAGCCAGTACATCAAAATTGGGATAAAATTCCCAATTGGTAGATTGCATTTTTAGTGGGATTAAAATCCAAATTTTGGCACGACATTTTTAATGGGATAAAGTCCCATATTTGGTAGTGGGGGATATTGTTTGAGGCTTAATTAAGCCTTTCCACGCATTTGAAGTGGTCAAAAGACCACTTGGGCATAACTGCCCCCACCTTGTTCACCACGTGGATTTCCACACATGGATTAGACCCTACACCACTTCACCTTCTCCATCACGTGGACTTTGGAATATATGGTGGTTTATGTGGGTTTGCGGTTAGGTATGGTTTAATACTAATGTATAAACATTAATATATAGCGGTTTGGCATATATGCGTGGCATTTGGAAAGTGGACTTACCAAGATAATATAATTTCGACCCATACAATGTGTATAGAAATAATTAACTCGGTCCTTGCATGACTCAGCTAAATAGCTCAATGTCATCCCTTGATAGGAAAATCGATCGTATTTGATTCGTGGTGGCAAGCCACGTGGTGGCTTGTGGACCCACCACATCGGCGATAATACCATAGTCCACACGGTGGCCTGCGAGCAATATTTTACGACCATCAAAGACCAGAGATCGACAACCAACAAATGAATCCCTTTGCCTTTTCACCACGTGCCATAGTGCCATTGGTCCAATATTGACTAGTTGACCAGAGTTGACTTTCCCACTATCTGAACTTTGACCGGACATATCTAGAGCTCCCGATGTCCATTTGTCACATTCTCATAGTCATTGGAAAGCTCTCAAGATGATCTTCTGCACTGACACCATTTAGATATGTTTAGGGAACTTTAAAAAATGATCCCCTAATCACACCTCCCCACTGAGAAAGGCTTTTTGTCCCAAAAAGCTTATATTGGAACATTTTGCCATGCCATCCTGAATCTGGAACTCTGCTGCCACCTTAGAAGTGCTACTGTAGTAGACTCTTGGGTCTCTTCCTCTATAACCTTCTCTCTTTGACAACTTTTCTCTTAT
Organism: Taxus wallichiana var. yunnanensis; assembly: GCA_018340775.1. NCBI lineage: Eukaryota > Viridiplantae > Streptophyta > Pinopsida > Cupressales > Taxaceae > Taxus > Taxus wallichiana. Next base: position 123,168,671 of record CM031239.1, read on the forward strand.
CCTGGACCTATGGGTTATGGGCCCACCATGCTTCCTCTCGTGCCACTTTGATATCTAAAGAAGACCTCCATGCCTCCGCTATATGGTGCTAAGTTTCTGAATGAAACCTCAATGATCCTTTTTGTGGTGATAAGCTTCTTGATATCTAACAACAAGGATCTTTTTTCTCTATAACACATCTCCTGGCTTCGAGTTGATTCTGTAGAATCCAAACTAGTTTGAAGGAACTCCATGTTACGTAGAGCTATGATCGATCTGATGTCGATGATGGACAATGACTTGTCCCTTTTCAGACCTCAACACCTTCGATGCATGATGTTAAGCCTCTTTTAAGACCTCAAGCCTCTAATGCATGATGCTAAGTCTCTGTAGACCTCAATGCCTCCGATGCACGATGCTAAGCCTCTTTCAAGACCTCAAGCCTCCAATGCATGATGCTAATTCTATTATATACCTCAATGCCTCCAATACATAATGCTAATCCTCTTTCAAGACCTCGAGCCTCCAATGCACGATGCTAAGTCTATTGATCAACTACCATTCGTATGTGCAGTCGCAATGCCTTGACACTGAATGACATTCTGAGCTGATCCTTTTAGAGCTCCTCTTGTTGACATGCAATATCAGGTACCATTTTGCTAGATGCCCATGATGAATTCTCACAGAATGAAGTTTCGACCTGACATTAATGCCAATGGTGATTCAGCTACCATTTTTGCATGGTCATAATGCCTCTACATAGAATGAAGTTCCGAGCTGATCTTTTGAGAGCTCCTTTTATTGACAAATTATATCAGGTACCATTCTGCTGCATTCCCATAATGGCCTCTCCACAGAACGAAGTTCCAACCCGATGTACATGCCAATGGTGATTCAGCTACCATTCTACTACAAGATCACAATGCCTCTACATAGAATGAAGTTCTGAGCTAATCTCTGTGAACTCTATTGTTTGCACAAATGACAAATCAATCTCCAATATTTATATGAGTTAATTCCTATGTCCAAGTGTGTAGCGGTACTCACATGCTTTGATTAGGAGATATATTTGGAGCATTAATCAAATTTTCTAAGTAAGAAAATCCGTTGAGTATTGTAAACCTTTCTCTCAGCATTTCCTCACAGAATCTGATCTCCAAACTTAATACTACATACTATTCATCAATCTGAATTATGCAATATATAATTGAAAAATTGTTGACTTAACCATTTGCAAGGACTTTCACTTTCAGGTATTACCTAGTCCTGGGTTGACTTATCAACTGGTGGTGGAGTAGAAACTTCCTTTGCCTTTGCAATAGGCCTCCATTCCATCTTTGGCTTTCCATTACTCTGATGGTGAGATGGATGTAGTTTCCAGCAATTTTCCACCCGATGCCCATTCCTCTAGAAATGAGCACAAAAATTCCTCTTAATCTCCTTCTTCTGGGATGAGGAACTCTTTCTTCCATTTCTCGACTCTGCATGATGAGATTGGTTTTTCTAGTTTTCCTTGTTCCTGATAAATGACATCAACTTCTTCATTAGTGTCCTTCTCTTCCAGCATCTAGCCACAAAATGATTATGCAATCCACAAAAGTACATGGAAAGGAATTCCACATCTTCTGAAAATCATAACCATACTTCTTAATCGAAAAAGTGGATCAAAATTTTTACCGTGCTTATGATTATGGTAAGAAACTAGAGGTGGAATCTCATTACCTCTTTGTTGATTTCTCTTACCACATCCTACCTGTGACGATGAAGCACAACTTTCTTGCTCAGAATATTCTTGTAGAACTAGTGGGGTAATCACTTTACTTTGGGAAGCTTATCTCCCATCAACATTACTGGAGCATTCTGTAATTTCCATCCCCACACTAGGATAAACCAAACCTGCAAAATGAGGATGATCCTTGACGGTGTAGTCATCTACCCCTGGTCTCTGCATACGAAGTTGAAGGTATTTGCTTCCTCTAATCACCACACTACAACCTTACCAAGAGCTCATTCTTGGTTTGCGATCTGATTTAAAATGAGAATTCTCTCTTCCAAGGATTAATACATTGATTAGGAGAGAATTATCTTCCTAGATCTATAACACCCTCGACAATTTTTATATTCCTCCTTTGCATTTCAAGTGTTGACATGTTATTTTCTTGTAAAGATGTGTTCTTTTGATTGTTGAAGATCATGCTTGATATGGATAAATCTTTTTACATTCTTAAGATCATTAGAAATTTGGAATGGAATAGCTTCCTTGAATCCATTTTTCACTTCTTATAGGTGAGTTGCAATCTGGTTTAAGAGTTGCAAACTTATCTCTTTATATGACTCATCCTTGGATCAATTTCAGTGATCCAAGGAATGTTTTAAACATTTTTAGTTAAATGAATGGTAAATTGACATTCCATAATCGAGGGACATGGTGGACTGAAATTTGTTATTACAAGTTCTTTAATCTTGTGTGAACGTGTTTCTATTTAGTTATATGTTGTGCTTAGGTCCTTAAAGATCGATCTTGGTAGTACATTGCTGACGTAAATGAAATACAACCTGTTCATGACATAGGAGGGATTCGGAATCCTAAAACTAAAGGATTATCCTACAGAATCCTAAGTTGGGTAAGAATATTCACTACCTAGCTATGCTACTTAATTGAATTTTTATTCTAATCTAAGCCTTGTGCTAAGGGAATATGGAAAGGTTACTAAGCTATCTAAATTAACCTAAAACCTAATACTATATGGTTATGAGATGATCTAACCTAATGTTGGAAATTACCTAAGGTAATGTGTTAAAACCTAAGGTAATTACTCCTAAACTAACATAAGTTTAAGGATCTATCCTAAGATATATTAATGGGAACCTAAAGGGGGTCGCATACCTCTAAGGCGACGGTTCCAATGGCATTTAATTGTTAATAAGGGTCTTATAGGCATAAGGTATTGCCAGTTTTGGAAAGGGCTAGTTGATTTGGCAGAGGCTTATGTGGAAGCTCCACTAAAGATGGAGTTGCATGTTAAATGGGAATTGGAATTCGCCAGATTTGGGAGGTGGTGGCAAGGAGAGTTGAGCGGGAAAATTGGAATTAATGAAATTAATTGGCCTCGGGTTTTGTTCACAAACCATCTAGGAAACTTGGAAGGTGGATTTGTGGGAGGTTGTTGGTTTTTGCATGCTTTTCAGATTTTCTCTACATGAACAAAACTAGTTCTTGAACCAGCGGATTCGACTTGCACTTCATTACTATTTTTAACTCACTTGGTCTATTTTCGATCATGGGAAGATATATGAGACATGCTAAGGAAAGTTGTTGGTTGGTTGATCTTTCATGGAGGAGATAAGGAGTTGGAAGCTCATCTGGAATTATCCTTCGATTTAGCAGAAGTGCTATCATGCATGATAGGCTATAACCATTTAAATATCTTGCTTTCTTCTAAATGTTTCATTAAAAGGAATTTTCTCTTATGAGATTCTTGGCTTGCATGTTTTATCTGGTTATTTGCTTGTTGGGTTTTGTAATATTTGGAAATTTGGGTATGAATCCATGGCAAATTGGTGATAAGTGTTTGAAACTTTCTTGGTATGTGTTATTAGCGAGACATGCATGAGAAACTTGTTACTGTAACTCTGCTTGTCATTTCTTGAACCAGTATATGAAGAAGTTGTGTTTTCAACTGACCTTCATCGCTGTTTATTTGGTTTTGGGTTTTGGGAACTTGAATCCCATCTGATCTTTCTATGGAGCTCATCTTGTTTGAGCTAAATCTTGTTGTTGAGCTCGTCTTTGTGTGAGCTAAAGCTTGTAGTTGAGCTCATCTTTTGTTTGAGCTAGAGCCTATATTCAGTTCATGTTGTTGAGATATAGCATACAGTAGAGCTCATGTTTTGTTTGAGCTTGAGCTGGTGTTGAGATGGTGTTTCGTTTGATCTTGTATTCAAGTTTGTGTGTAGTTAAGTTTGATATGGGGATAGTGTTTTGTTAAGGATTTGGATTAGAGATTCTTGTCACTCTAAAATAGTGTTTGGATTCTCGAGTAATCTTGGACTATTGTTTTAAGTCCATATGTACCTCTATACTCATGTTATTCTAGTGTTATTCTGGGATGTTAATGGAAGTTCATAATTTTCACAAGTAATCATATTTTATGAATAGTTCTGAACTTTGGTAAGGAGCTCATGTTTCGAGCTAGTTTGAGTTTTCGTTGTTTGAAATGCAAAATGGAATGGGAATAGTGGATGACCTAAACCTATGAATATCTACTTGAATAGTTCTGAACTCCTCTGTGGGAAACTCGTGATTCATTTTGAGTTGGAATAGGGTTTCTTATTTATGCTATAAAGCTGGTTAAGGTTGTCATGTTCTTTTCGACTTGTATCACAATATTTGTGTATATTTATGATCACGTTGAGACTTGGTGATTCGAAAATGTTCATGTAATATGATACATATTTTTGAATTTTTAGTTGAACGATGTGTTACCTCTGTTATGGTATCGTGAGTTGGGTGTAAATTATATTCTAGTTGGAAGCTTATAACTCCTTTAATACAAATTGTTTACTCAGGTATTGGGTAAGTAGTATGGACCGATCTGTTTGAGTATCCCTTGGAGATTTAAGCGGAAATGTTTTCGTTTGATAGTAGGATTTGGAATTCATTTAAAATGAATCTATACGTGCTTAGAAATAATAGTGGAGGTGAAATACTTAAATTTGTTTAGCTGATTTTTTTATAGTTCTAATAGAATTATGAATCACCCACGATTAATACAATGTTGTGGAGGCATGTAAAGGAACTTCAGTTTCAAGTTTGAGCATATTCTTAAACTGGTTTAGTTTAAAGTTTTGGGTTTTCTAATCTTGTTGGGATCAATAAGTGAATGCTTGAGTCTTTTAAAAGAAGAAGGAAATTGGGAACCCTTAGGGACAGGGTGTTGTTTTAAAACTTTACTGTATGTTGTTCTAAACTGAATTTGGAACTCATGCTTGTAATGACAAGGATTGTAAGGGAACTTGCTATACATTTCTTTGCAATAAGTTGGTTTTGTTTTCTCTTTTGGGAACTAGTGTATGAGCTTATTGTTTGGATTAGAGATGGGAATTTGTTGTTAAGTTTAGAGAATAAATTAAAGATTGAGTCAAATTCTGATAAGATTCCCTTTCCAACCTATAGGGATTAGTTCATTTGATTGAACCCTCATGTTATTAGTTCTCTTTCAAAATGGAGATTTATTATTCTGTTTAGCTTTCCTTATTCATATCTTTTGTTAAATTAATGGAGGAAGAGATTTGATGTTTCCGTTTTGTTGAACAGAAAATACAATATTGTTGTCAAATTGTTTAAATTCTATATTCCTTCTTAGATTGATATGGGATTTTGTTACATTTAAAATCTGAAAGTTATATTTAAAGGTAGTTTTCCTTTAAGTGAAAAAGTTTTGAACTTGTATATCTGTTTTATGATATTTTTGTGTTGAGCATAGTTTGGAAATGATATCCTTCTTTCTTGCTTAGGAGCTAGATGAATCATTTCAATGAGATCTATACTATAAACCTTTTATTTGTTGTTTAAGTGTAATCATTAGGGTCAATTAAACTTTAAACTTTTAAGGCATGATCTTTGTGGATTATATTTTGTTCTTGTCTTAGAAGTGAGTTGATTGGTTAACATACTTCTTTTCCATTTGCTATTACTTATATTGATATCTATAATGTAATAATTATATTATTAAAGCGAGTTGTTTTAATGGAAAAATTATTGGAATGCACTTAATTTTAAGGCTTAGTGCTTATCATGCTAAGTTCATTGAACTGACCCGTGCTAGCAATTTTTGTAGATGGACTTCGTAAGTGATAAAAAGAAGGAAAAACTTATATGATGCATTGGTTGATTTAAGTCTGATTCTTTGTGAAGAATTCTGATTTGTTCTTGAGATTGTAACAAAAAATAAAAGTAGTATTCTTTTATAATGAAGGTGGTTGTTATGCAGTATGCCTAAATGCATAAGTCTTGTAAATGTATAAGTTATAAAGATGAATTGAAAGTTGAGAGTTTACCTATATTGGTTGTGTAAATTATTTTGTACTTGTATGAAAGAGATGGATTTCTATCTTGTTGATATTCTTCATATTATTTATATGCTTGATTGGTTATCCTTTGATAAGTTGGATAAAGGGATTTAGTTCAATTTCCCTACTTGTGATGTAGATTGTTAAGTTGCAGAATATGATATTCTTTATCTAAACTATATAACATAGTAATGTAACGTGTGATGAACATACATTAAGAAATATGGATATTGGGTAGCATATACCCTAACACTTAACATGGAGATAAAGACTCTTTCTCCTTCTTAATTTCTTAAACCAAAAAGGTTTGGAAATATGATTACAAATTATTAGACTTCATTTTGTATGAAGTCTACTTTAAATTGGATATATTCTGGCGTTGAACTTTTCTAAAAAGTTATTGTACTTTTTAAATAAAACATATGATAATGTTGTTCAGTTACGGTTAATTGGTAGTTTAACTATGTGATCAAACATTAAAAACAACCGTAAGTATAACGAAGTTCTTCATGGACTAAATAAAGCAAATTTAGGAAAGAACTTATTGAGCATTGGATTAAGGTTTGGCAAGGTTGTTGTAATCAAGTAATAATTTAGACTAATAATTTAATAACAATCTCCTCAGGGGTATATACATCTTGATGAGGTAGTTTCTGAAGGATGTTGGCACATGCCAACTGTAGGGATGTACTTTTGAGAAGGATTGGGTCTTCTCGAGAATACAACATTGTAGTTAACATGTGGAATCACCCTTCTGCATTGATCATCTAGATCTACACACAATAGGAACTCGAGCTTGAACTTAGCTTCTCTCTAGGTCTGGATAGGAGCATATTTAGGATATGAATTAGCTTCTAATGGCTTAGGGTACATTGGCACATTTGGTCAACTTAGGTCAACCGAGTATGCCCATTTATCCTAAGCCATTGTGAGCATCTTCTTATAATAAGTTATGTTCCTATCTATTGCTAGGGTTAAACCTGGAACAAGTGGACTGACGGTAGTTAGTAAAGACCAATCATGATAATTGAGGAGTGATGTGAAGGACGTATTTCAGTATGACGAGTATGTCGTCTAGGAATAGTGACATATACATTATGTTATAAATCTTTGGCCAAAGTATCGCAATTCTTTTTGTGTTGTTCTATGTCACCAAGTTTAAAACAATGTGATATCGGATGAATATTGGTATGAGATATTCAGATATGTTCTTTAAATAGATCACTCGGCACCAAAGTGTAGGGTAGGAAGACAAAGTATATTAAGTATACAATATGTATTCAATACATAAGATAACATAAATAGATTGGTAGCTTACCGAGTTATGGAATGAATAGATCGGTGAATCACCGAGTCATTACATCTACATATGTTTATCCATTGAATTTTATTGGCATGGAATGTGTGTTCTAAATAATGATTTGTTGAGAACAGTGAACACTATTATTAAAAAAATTAAAATTTCCCTTGTTTCTACAAAGTCTTAAAATGGGAATGTTACATCTTGGTATCACAATTTGAAGGTTACGGCTCTTGTACCTATTGTGTCCATAATCGATGAAACTTAAATTTTCTTGTAATGAGAAAATTGTTAGAATAAGAGGAAACATTGCAAATAACCCTCCACCGAGGAAGGAGTAAAGAACTACCCGAAACTCGATGAGATCCTTGCTGACTTTGTTGGACACAAGAGATCATTTGGCTATGCTTGAACACTAAGTAATGGGTAATGAGGAGGAAGAAGAAGCTGATAACAATAATCAGCCACCTCCAAGGGACAACGCCAATGTGGGTGTTGATAATAACAATGTTAACATACCTATTCCACTTGAGAACAAAAAGGCTAGGCTAGCAGCAGAACTCACTAATAACATAAAAAGGATAAGTCCACCCAAGTTTGATGGCAACATTAGGAGATGGAGCCGAGAAGCGGCTCAACGAAATGGAGAAATACTTTGTAATAAGAAATTTCTTAGAAGAAACAAAGGTGATATGGGGAGCATATCAATTTTCTCAAGAAGCATATTCATGGTGGGATAGCCATAAGGCTGAGTTAAACATTGATGAATATAATATCACATGGGACCAATTTAAAGGTTACTTTATGCAATGATGGCTACCACAACTCTTCTATGATCATAAAATGACTAAATTTCAGAACTTAGCTCAAGGAAAGCTAAAGAATGGCGAGTATTGGGAGTGATTTACAAAACTCCTTAAATATGTGCCTCAATACCAAAGCGATGAGAAGTTCAAGATACAAAAATTAATCATGGGATTGAGTCCCGTTATAGGAGAAGAGGTGGATATTCAAAGCCCAACCATGATGGAAGGGGTTGTTGAAAAAGCCATAAGGTTGGAACATAAATTAAGGGCAATTTCTACCCACAAGGAGGAAGTAAGGAAGAAGAATCCTAACTCCTCTTCATCATCTCTTGCACCCAAGAAAGGACCATGGAAGAAATTTGGGATGAAAATTAAGTTTTCATCTAATACAAATAAGAAGTAGCAACAAACAAGTTTTTTGGTAATGCACATAACAACTTTGCCAAGAACAATAATAATGGATAGAAGTCCTATGGGGGTCAGAACGATAACTCTAAGGCTAGAAATAAACTTGAGCCTAGGAAGGGACCTATAGGAGGTTATTATAACTGTGGAAAAGATCATTACGCAAACCAATTTCCTTTAAAGAAGGATGATTGTAATCAGCAAAGACAAGATACATGTTGCGGATGGTGACAAGCAAGCAAGCCGAGAAACATGCCACACCCATAGAAGTTTTGGGTAAGTTATTTGGCTTACCAATAACCATTATTTTTTATACTGGAGCTACAAAATGTTTTATTTCTAGTAAATTAGCATCAAAATTAAAAAAAAGCTAGAAACATATATAAAATATGGATGGTTCAATATGGGAATAATGTTGTTCATACGGTTAGTATGTGTCTTTTGGAGCAATCCTTGACTTACCTAACTTTTCCACTGAGGTTGATCTTTATGTTGCACCCTTGGGGTCTTATGATGTAATCATAGGTGTTAATTGGTTAGCAGAACATAAGGCTAAAGTGGACTATTTTGAAAAACACATTAGTTGTTTAGACAACCTGTAGAAAACAATAGAGATTCAGGGTGTGAAACGTGAGATTTCTGTTAGAAAACTGTCAGCTATGCAACTTAAAAAGGCCAAAAATAAAGGATGTACCTTATATGCAGTAAAAATTATTGAATAAAAGAAGAGAGAAGTGATATTATGGAACGATATCCACTATTCTCGAGACTTCAAAGTGATGTATTTCTAGAATAATTGTCGGTCTTCCACCCAAAAGGGAATTTGATTTCATGATTGAGATCAATCATGGAGCTGAACCTATATCTAAAGTACCGTATCGAATGATTACTATTGAATTAGTAGAGCTCAAGACTCGATTACATGAACTTTTGTCTCAAGGTTTGATTAGACCAAGTGTTTCACCTTGGGAGCACCCGTAATTTTTGTGAAAAGAAAGATGGAACACTTAGATTGTGCATTGATTATGAGAATGTTAAATAAGGCAACAATCAAGAATAGATATCCACTCCCTAGGATTGATGATTTATTTGATTAGATGTATGGAGCATCGATATATTCTAAGATAGATCTTCGATCTAGATATCATCAATTATGAATTAAGGATGAGGATATTCATAAAACAACTTTCCGAACAAGGTATGGACATTATGAGTTTACAGTTTTACCTTTTGGATTAGCTAATGCACCTGCGACATTTATGAATTTAATGAATAATATATTTCAAGAATACTTAGAAAAATTTGTGCTCATATTCTTGGATGAAATTTTCATATATTCTAAAAGCATTGAGGAGCATCATGAGCATTTGAAAATAGTTTTGGAAATTCTAAGAAAGAGACGATTGTTTGGTAAGCTGTCCAAATGTTCTTTCTATGACACAGAAGTGCACTATCTGGGACATGTAATAAGTAAAGATGGAATTTTTGTAAATCCTTTAAAAATTACAGCTATAACATAATGGCCTGCACCAAAGAATGTACATGAAGTTAGAAGTTTCATGGGACTTTTTGGCTATTATAGGAAATTTGTAAAATATTTTTCTAAGATAGCTGCACCAATAAATTCCTTACAGAAGAAAGATAAAAAGTTTGTTTGGAGTGAGAAATGTGAAATTGCATTTAAAACCTTGAAGAAACAGTTAACTTCAGCACCTATTCTTGCAGTACCATATCCTAATGGATATTTTATGGTGGTAATTGATGCATCTAGTGAAGGTCTAGGAGGTATTTTGTTACAAAATGGTCATGTCATAGCATATGAAAGTAGAAAACTTAAGTTACATGAGTTGAATTATTCTCCACATGATTTAGAGCTTGTTGTCATTGTTCATGCACTACAAGTATGGAGGCATTACCTTCTCGGTAAGTATTTTGAATTAAAAATTGATCACCTTGGACTGAAGTATATCTTCACTCAGCCAAATCTTAATGCAAGACAACAAAGGTGGATAGATTTTTTGTCTCAATATGATTTTGACATCAGTTATATAAAGGGTAAGGAAAATAGAGTGGCTGATGCTCTAAGTCGTAGGAAGCACATTTATGCTCTTATAACATTAAGAACTCAGTTTAAGGATGAAGTAAAAAGTGTTATGGAATCTAATTCTTACTCTCAGCAAGTAAAAGTAGCACTTGCTGTAGATTTGAATGATTTGAGGTATAAAGGTTTTCACTTTGATAAAGAAGGAATCTTACGATTTGAAAATAGAGTCTATGTACCTTTGCTAAATAATTTGAGAAAGAAATTGTTAGCAGAATTTCATAATTCACCTTTTTCTAGACACCCTGGCATTAAAAAAATGCTTGCTAATATAAAACAACAATATTTCTGGAAAGGAATGAAAAAGGATGTTCTAAAATTTGTGACACATTGTCTTGAGTGCCAATGCGTTAAGGTGGAATATATGCACTTGGTGGTTTGTTGTAATAGCATACCACAATACAAATGGAAAGTAATAAGCATGGATTTTGTACAAGGGTTACCTATGTCAAGAAATAATCATGATGTTATCTTAGTAGTTGTGGATAAACTAACAAAGGTAGCACATTTTATTGTTGGAAATCTGAAGGATGATTCTCCTATTTTGGCAAGAAGATTTGTACATGAAAATTTCAGATTACATGGAGTACCTGAGTTAATCATTTCGGATAGAGATCCTAGAATGACGTCAAGATTTTGGAAAATGCTTAATGTAGCTCTAGGAACTAAGCTAAATTTCAATTTTGCGTACCATCTGGAAATAGATGGGCAGACTGAAAGAGTAAATCAAGTTTTGGAAGATATGTTACGAATGTATTGCATGGATCAATAGTATAAGTGGGAAGAGTATCTTCCCTTAGTTGAATTCACATACAATAATACATATCATGCTTCTATTAAGATGACACCTTTCAAGGAATTATACGGAAGAAAATGTAGAACCCCTGTTAGTTGGGATAGCATAGAGGATAGAGAGGTAATTGGACCTGCAATTCTTACTGAAATGGAACAAGTAGTTAAATTGATTCGTGAACGCTTGAAAGAAGTAGCAAATAGACAAAAGATTTACGCTGACTTAAAGAGGGTTGATAGGAAATTTAAACTTGGTGAGAAAGTCTTTCTTCGGGTTAAATCAAAAAGAGTTCTATAACTTTTGGCAAGGTTACCAAGTTATCACCTCGTTATGTGGGACCTTTTGAGATAGTTGAAGTAATCAACCCTATAGCTTATGGTTTCGAATTACCTCTTGCTTTGTCACAAATGCATGATGTTTTCCATATTTCTTTGCTTAAGAAATATGTTTCATATTTATCACATGTGTTAAATTAGAATTCCTTGTAGGTCTAGGACCCAGGAATAATCATGGTTAAACCCATATGAGTGCTTGAAAATTTCTAATTGCATTTGAGAAATCGAGAAATAAGTCAATGTAAAGTCCAGTGGGACTAATTTAATGAAGATAGTGCAACTTGGGAAAACCTAGAGGATATGAAAATTCTTTTCCATATCTATTTGAATAGCATTTATTACGTTGATTGTTAAAATAAATTGTGATTTTTCTTACGTATATGACTATAAGTATGCCAGTTTTGGGAAGATATTTATATGAATTGAATAAATAGCTATTTAATGTTGATTTCTGGAACTATAAGTTTTTGATATATTTGACTTATGGTAAGAGAAGTGGATGAATTGATTTTGATTGATATAAATTGTTAAAATGAGGTAATCATCGGGATAATGATTATTTTTAGGAGGGAATCATGTAACACCCTCAACAATTTTTATATTCCTCCTTTGCATTTCAAGTGTTGACATGTGATTTTCTTCTAAATATGTGTTCTTTTGATTGTTGGAGATCATGCTTGATATGGATAAATATTTTCTATTCTTAAGATCATTAGAATGGAATGGAATGGCTTCCTTGAATCCATTTTTCACTTCTTATAGGTGAGTTGCAATTTGGTTTAAGAGTTGTAAACTTATCTCTTTATCTGACTCATCCTTGGATCAATTTCAGTGATCCAAGGAATGTTTTAAACCTTCTCAATTGAATGAATGGTAAATTGACATTCCATAATTGAGGGACATGGTGGACTGAAATTTGTTATTACAAGTTCTTTAATCTTGTGTGAACGTGTTTCTATTCAGTTATATGTTGTGCTTAGGTCCTTGAAGATTGATCTTGGTAGTACATTACTGACGTAAATGAAATATAGCCTGTTCATGACATAGGAGGGATTCGAGAATCCTAAAACTAAAGGATTATCCTACGGAATCCTAAGCTGGGTAAGAATATTCACTACCTAGCTATGCTACGTAATTGAATTTTTATTCTAATCTAAGCCTTGTCTTTAAGGAATATGGAAAGGTTGCTAAGCTATTAAAATTAACCTAAAACCTAATGTTATATGGTTATGAGATGATCTAACCTAATGTTGGAAATTACCTAAGGTAATATGTTAAGACCTAAGGTAATTACTCCTAAATTAACCTAAGTTTAAGGATCTATCCAAAGCTATTTTAATGGGAACCTAAAGGGGGTCGCATATCTCTAAGGCGATAGTTCTAATGGCATTTAATTGTTGATAAGGGTCTTAAAGGCATAAGGTACTACCATTTTTGGTAGGGGATAGTTGATTTGGTGGAGGATTATGTGGAAGCTCCACTAAAGATGGAGTTGCATGCTAAATGGGAATTGGCATTCACCAGATTTGGGTGGTGGTGGCAGGGAGAGTTAAGCAGGAAAATTGGAATTGATGAAATTAATTGGCCTCGGGTTTTGTTCACAAACCATCTAGGAAAATTAGAAGGTGGATTTGTGGGAGGTTGTTGGCTTTTGTATGCTTTTCATATTTTTCTCTGCATGAAGCAAACTGGTTCCTCAAACTAGTAGTTTGACTTGCACTTCATTTCTATTTTAACTCACTGGTCTATTTTCGATCATGGGAAGGTATATGAGGCATCTTTGAGGAAAGTTGTGTTATCCGTAAAATTGGCAAGGGAAATTTTACTGATAACCTTGCCAAAATTTTGTTCCGGTCCCTCGTCAGGGATCCCTTGCGTTCGGAACGTTGCAAAATCCCTTCCCAGGAAATCTAGTTTTCCGAACTTAGCCATTTTTGGTCTTTTTTGGTCGGGCGCACATAATGACTATGCAACATAAAATTTTGATGCGCCCCTTTAAATCCTTTGGCGCATGCTTTCTTGTGTCAATAGGCATTTTGGTGTGCCTCACTATGTTGAGTCTTCCTTGCATGCGCCAAGGCGCATGCGCCTTCCTGTCAACAGAACATTTGTTGCACCACTTTTTAGTGCGCCAAAGGGTGCATGTTTTCTTGTGTCGACGGATCTTTTGGTGCACCACTTGAAAATTTAGTGGCGCATTTATTGCTACCTCACCTAAAAATAGGTGTGTCTGCACTGTCATTATCATCGACATAATCACGTGATTATTTTTCTCTCTGCACTGCCAACGCACTGTGCGGGCTGTCGCACTTTCGAATCTTTTCGTGGACCCGTTTGCACACTTCTCCACTATTTATCCTGGTAAGAGGTCCTCTATCTTTTGTGCACTTTGTGTTTGTGGTTTTTGGCTACTTATTGGTATAGATCTGGATTGGAAAGACTGAAATCATGAACTTCCCCCCTTGCTGTCTTTCCCATTCTTCCACTTGTTCTTCCCCCTCTTTCCAGATCTGCTGGTAGAGGAAACTCTGTCCTGAAATGATGGTTTGAAACCCTTTGTTTAAGCCCCTTCATCACCCCAAGGTACCCTACAGAAGGAGCTAAACCATATGTAAAACCCCTCTGAGAAGAATCAAAGCTTAAAAAGAAACTGTATTTTTCTTCTCCTTTGGCGCATTGGCACACCCTGCAACATGAGGAACAGTTGCGCCAATGGCACATTTTTCCTACCTGCTACATAATGAAAAGTTGCGCCCTCATGGTGCACTTCCCTCGCTTGTTGCAAACGCTTTCCTTGCGTCCTGCTTGGCGCACCAAACTCATGTGTTGCATTGATAAAATTCGCGCCATTGGCGCACCCAACATCCATGTAACAATCCTTTCCTATGCACCAAGTGCAAAGCTATAGACAGCGCTTGCGCATCCCTCATTGCAACAACATTGTGTCATGCAAACCTTCCATGTGCGGTTTCCTTTTGGTGCACAAAAAAATGATGTAACATGCGCAAATCCTGCGCCCTTTGGCGCATCCTGTCTGAGGAGTTGGGTCATATTGATATGGAGGAGTTCTGGGTCAGAACTCAGAAGGTCACAAGAAGTCCATGGATGGAAAAATTGATAGGAAGTGTGCTGCACTTTGCTGGAGGAATCCCGGTAAGTGCCGTGAATAACGAATTTATGATGGTGGTTGCCCGGTGCTACAATAAAGACACAAGATGTGTCGTAAATGAGAAGGGTGAGGTCATAATCAACCTCACTACCCGCCACTTTGAATTAATGCTCGGCATCCCTCACCATCGGCACTTTGTGGCCGTAAGCCGGGAAGACTGCATTAAGGCCTGGGACGAAAATGAAGATCAGTGCATGCAGCTGATGAACGAGGTATATTTGAAAAATAAAAAGGTGGTGACCCGATGGCCACAAATCATTCACCGCAGTGATTTTTCAGAGGAGCTCAGTGACACAATCATGTTCCTGAGCAGGGTGTTTGGGCTTCCTTACGCCCACTATTTCCACAAATGGATGCTGTGGTATTTAGAAACAATGAACAAAAATATGCCCAATCAACGCTTTGAGTGGGAAGAAATCATAAGCAGCACGATATCAGAGCAGCTGCAACAATTTACCACAACGGGGAAGTTCTACATGAATTCCTATGTTGTTTACGCTGCAGCTTTAGAAAGGGACTACCCAGCTCTGATGCGGAGTGGGGTTTGGCCCCAAGTTAAAATATATGAATATTATCTAGAACTAAAGCTGGAAAATAGCATCCCCCAATTTACAAAGATCAATGATGCATTTTTCTATTTCATCATCTACCTGTTAAGGCCGAATATGACTCATGGTCATACGACCAAGAGCATCGTGGCAGCCACAGAGAAATGGGGGGCCCTGTTCACTCAATTCCCCACAATCACTTATCTAAGGGCAGCTAACTTCTTGGGGGAGCCAACTAAAATCCCTAAGGTACGCCGGTCCCAAATTGATTCTGCTAGAGCTGTCAAGACAGCTAATCACCTACCATGAGAAATGCCTCAAGAGAAAGAAGGGTGGAACTCCTTTCCCCCTCACAGTGGGTAGGTATACATGTCTCACTCACCACAAGGTGAAAGACATGTTTGCAGAGCCAGAGTGTTGAATTTGAAACATAATTTCCCAACAAGGCCCACCTTCGACCCAAGAAATTGTCTGCCTAGGGCCAAGCTCGATCCGATCCATATCCCTCAGATCGAAGATATCTACATCAATATATATCATGAGGTGGAGCTCAGGAGGAAGGACCATTCTCGTTTGGCCTTAGCAGAAATCATCCAGTACGGGGTGGCCATCGTCCCCAAAGGCTACCAAACTACTGAGGAGGAAGTGGATCAAGTGTATCTTGACACAGGTGGGGACGATTGGCCTTTTGCGGTAATTGATAGAACTAAAGTGCCTCAGACAATTGAGGAAAGGGTCAAGGAAACTCTGCGTAGAACAGAACATTGGTGCCGAATGAACGGGCTCATCTACCTCGGAGTCGATTTCACAACCTCTCCGTTGGGTAATGCACCTCCTCGATCAAAATAGCAGCCAAAAGGCAAGGGTAAAGGTAAAGAGGGTGAATCCAGTTCCACCCAAGAAGAAGCTCTAGAAAGCCCTCCTTCCGCTTCACAAGAACGGGTTGAAATCCCGAAAAGCACAGAAGAAGAAGCGGCGGAAGATGTTCCAATAGGCCCATCCACTCAGGATGTCGCCACTGCTGCAACAACTAAGGTCCCTTCTGTTCCTTCTCCTTCTCCTCCTTCCCCTCCTCGAGTGACTCAAGCAACCATTCCTTTGGTCGTGTCCTCTCCCCCTTCTTCTACCGTTCCTCCTGCTTCTTCGTCCATCTTCTCCTCTCTTGCGGAGTTGTCCCCCTCCATTTCTTCCCTCATCTCTGAGCTCCCTTCCCTTCCTATGTCTTCCTCCCCTGCAGTACCCCTTCCTCCTGTGAGCACTTCCTCGGCTTCCCTCTCCATGCCGCCACCACGTGTCTCCACCTTTTTCCCTTCTACTACTGCAGCTGCCCCCTCCTCTGTTTCTGGCCCTTCTCCCATAAGTCCAGCTTGGATCTCCCAGCACCTGAGTCAGCAGAAAAGAAAAGTTCCCATCACACCGATGGACTTCTCCATGATCCCGTCAAAAGGGGTAAAGAAGCAGAAGCCCATCACACGCTTCTCTTAGAGTGCTTTGGGAGAGAGGGTAATGGAGATTGCATACCCCAATCCTCTTAAGGATAAAAAGGATCTGTCCTCGACAGATTATACAGTGACTCAGGTCACAATGGGGACATCTTCTGAAAGCCTTCAGGGAGAGGCCCTATCTGTAGTTGATGCCCTCTACAAGAAACTTCAAGAGGCAAAAGAAGAGAAAAGGTTGCTGAAAGAGAAAAATAGACATCTGCTCCACGCCCTACAGAAGATGGGCAGTGCACCTCCCACAACTGCCGCCGAAACTCCTGAACCTCTGAGTCAGGATAAAATTAATGAATATGTGAAGATCGGTGAGTAGGGCATGGTAGTTTCTGCTTGGAGGAGCCAGATCCTCAAGGACAGTGAACGAGTGATCGCCAAGTTCACCGATTTGTATCTGAACATCAACAAGGCAAATAAAGAACTCCAGGTGTTAGCGGGACCCATATCAGAAGAGCTGGACCATGCTAGGCTACAGCATGAGACCTTTCAATGAATGTTTGACTGTTCAGTCGAAGATCTGGTCAAGTTCGGTGTTTTCGGTCACCCCAGGGCCCTCAATAAAGTCCTTTCCACTCTGGATTACCGGATGGATCAACTAGAATTCGTCCTTGAAAAGATCGATAAGGTAAAAGAAGAAGCCCTAGACACAATGCACCAAATGGAACAGATCGTTCTCAACATGTCCCCAGGGTTGCTTACTCCTTCTTTTACCTTAAGGAAGGTTGATGAAACCATTCAGATTTTCAAGGAGATCGTTTCGCAAGGGCTGGGGCCAGAGGTCACTTTTGACGTAGAGTCCATCAATAACCTGCTGGCCTATCGGGACTTCATCGGATTCCTAATAGAAGCAGAGAAAGAATATTCCAAACTCCCAGAGAAGCTCATAGATGAGCGGGAGACTTGGGAGGTGATCAGCGAGTGACACAAGGATCCTTCCTAGGATCAACTAGAGCCCATGATCAGCAAGTTCATAGAATACCGTACCCAATTCCACATCTTGTCACCCGAGTAGCAGCAGAAGCAGGATACCCCCTTTCGGCCGCAGGACGATGACGATGAATAGTTTCTCTTTCTTCTTCTCTCTCTCCTTCGACGTTCTTTTTTGTAAATATCTAGAGTATGTTGGCACAAATGATGACATCATCCATGTTGCACCATGGGATGATGTCATCCATCAAGTTGTTAAAAGTCAACATGACTTTGAGATATTTTGTAGATATTTTGTAAATAGGTGGTTGGTTCCTTTTTGCCTTCCTTCTTCTCCTTCTTCTATAAATACTCGATTATTTCTTGTATTCGGGGTGGATACTTTTCAGATGAAAAATAGAAGTGAGAAGAAAAGACTTTGAACTTTTTGTAACAGAAGGAAATATTAATACAATATTTAGACTTTGTGCTGAATACATGTGTTATTTGCATTAGATCTTTCTTACGTCAGATCTATGTGTTTATTTACATTGGATCTACTTATGTTTTATTGTCATTTATTCATCGGTATTGCTTTGTTCGTTTATGTAAGTAGGTTTGGCTCTATTTACTACCAATCCCAAAACATAAACCCTCGACCTTCTCGCTTTGGAATTCATTTCTTTTCTTTCTTCGAGATCTGATCTTTCTTCATCCTCCCTTCCATTCCTTTCTTTGCACAAAGTCGGAAATAAACCTATTGGGATGAGATCCCAAACCCCAAAGGCAGAATATTGTGAGACTTGCATGCATTCCCGCCTTTGGTAGAATAGCAATAAACCAGTTTCACTTTCTTTGACTCAAAGAGGGCTATGCCCCCGCACACTGCTGTTGGCTCGTCTATCCATAAATCTACCCAAGCGACAAATTTTCAAACCAACAAGTTGTTGGTTGGTTGATCTTTCATGGAGGAGAAAAGTAGTTGGAAGCTTGGATGGAAGTCTCCTTCGATTTGGTAGAAGTGCTATCAGGCATGATAGGCTCTAACTATTAAAATCTCTTGCTTTCTTATAAATGTTTCATTAAAACAACTCTGCTCTTACGAGATTCTTGGCATGCATGTTTTATCTGGTTATTTTCTTTTTAGGTTTTGTAACCTTTGGAAATTTCATTATTAATCCATGGAAAATTGGTGATAAGTGTTTGAAAATTTCATGATATGTGCTATTAGTGAGACATTCATGAGAAACTTGTTACTGTAACTCTTCTTATCATTTCTTGAACCAATATACGAAGAAGTTATGTTTTCAACTAACCTTCATCACTGTTTATTTGGTTTTAGGTTTTGGGAACTTGAATCCCATCTGATATTTCTATGGAGCTCATCTTGTTTGAGCTAAAGCTTGTTGTTGAGCTCATCTTTGTGTGAGCTAAAGCTTGTAGTTGAGCTCGTCTTTTGTTTGAGCTAGAGCCTATATTTGGGTTCGTGTTTTTGAGCTAAAGCTTGTAGTTGAGCTCATGTTTTGTTTGAGCTTGAGCTTGTGTTGAGATGGTGTTTCATTTGATCCTATATTCAAGTTTGTGTGTAGTTAAGCTTGATTCGGGGATAGTGTTTTGTTAAGGATTTGGATTAGAGATTCTTGTCACTCTAAAATAGTGTTTGGATTCTCGAGTAATCTTGGACTGTTGTTTTAAGTCCATATGTACCTCTGTACTCGTGTTATTCTAGTGTTATTCTGGGCCATTAATGGAAGTTCGTAATTTTCACAATAATCGTATTTTATGAATAGTTCTGAACTCTGGTAAGGAGCTTGTGTTTTGAGCTGGTTTGAGTTTTCTTTGTTTGAAATGCAAATTGGAATGGGAATAGTGGATGCCCTGAACCTATGAATATCTAATTGAATAGTTTTGAACTCCTCTGTGGGAAACTTGTGATTCATTTTGAGTTGGAATAGGGTTTCTTATTTACGCTATAAACTAGTTAAGGTTGTCACGTTATATTCTGACTTGTATCACAATATTTGTGTATATCTATGATCACATTTGAGACTTGGAGATTCGACAGTGTTCATGTAATTTGATACATAGTGTTTAAATTTTTAGTTGAATGACGTGTTAGCTTTGTTATGGTATTTTTGAGTTGGGTGTAAATTGTATTCTAGTTGGAAGCTTATAACTCCTTTAATACAAACCATTTACTCCAGGTAATTCTGGGTAAGTAGT
This sequence comes from Taxus wallichiana var. yunnanensis, assembly GCA_018340775.1. Classification (NCBI taxonomy): domain Eukaryota; kingdom Viridiplantae; phylum Streptophyta; class Pinopsida; order Cupressales; family Taxaceae; genus Taxus; species Taxus wallichiana. The sequence goes on from CM031239.1 coordinate 123,188,804, forward strand.
ATGACTGAGTTGTTTGAGTATCTCTTGGAGATTTAACTGGAAACGTTTTCATTTGATAGTAGGATTTGGAATTCATTTAAAATGAATTTGTACTATGCTTAGAAATAATAGTGGAGGTAGAATACTTAAATCTGTTTAGCTTTGATTTTTTTATAGTTCTAAAAGAATTATGAATCACCCATGATTAATACAATGTTGTGGAGGCATGTAAAGGAAATTCAGTTTCGAGTTCGAGCATACTCCTGAACTGGTTTAGTTTAAAGTTTCGGGTTTTCTAATCTTGTTGGGATCAATAAGTGAATGCTTGAGTCTTTTAAAAGAAGAAGGAAATTGGGAACCATTAGGATGACGGTGTTGTTTTGAAACATTACTGTATGTTGTTCTAAACTGAATTTGAAACTCATGCTTGTAATGACAAGGATTATAAGGGGAACTTCTTTGTACATTTCCTTGTAATAATTTGGTTTTGTTTTCTCTTTAGGAACTAGTGTATGAGCTTATTGTTTGGATTAGATATGAGAATTTGTTGTTAAGTTTGGAGAATAAATTAATGATTGAGTCAAATTTTGATAAGATTCCCTTACCGACCTATAGGGATTATTTCATTTGATTGAACCCTCCTGTTATTATTTCTCTTGCAAAATGGAGATTTATTATACTGTTTAGCTTTCCTTATTCATATATATTTTTAAATTGATGGAGTAAGAGATGTGATGTTTCAGTTTTGTTAAGACAAAAATACAATCTTGTTGTCGATTTATTTAAATTCTATATTCCTTCTTAGATTGATATGGGATTCTATTCTGTTTAAAATCTGAAATGTTGTATTTAAAGGTAGTTGTCCTTTAAGTGAAGCAGATTAAATTCATGTTTTGAACTTGTATCTATTTTATGATATTTTTGTGTTGAGCATAGTTTGGAAATGATATCCTTCTTTCTTACTTAGGAGATGGATGAATCATTCCAATGAGATCTATACTATAAACCTTTTCTTTGTTGTTTAAAGGTAATCATTAGGATCAATTAAACTTTAAAAGTTATAATATAGATGTTGTGGATTATATTTTTTCTTCTCTTAGAAGTGAATTCAGATTGGTTAATGTACTTCTTTTCCATTTGCTATTACTTATATTGATATCCATGATGTAATAATTGTCTCGTTAAAGCGAGTTGTATTAATGGAAAAATTATTGGAATGCACTTCATTTTAAGGCTTAGTGCTTATCATGCTCGAGTTCATTGAATTGACCGTCTTTAGAAATTTTTGTAGATGGACTTCATAAGTGATAAAAAGAATGCAAAACTTATATGATGCATTAGTTGATTTAAGTCTAATTCTTTGTGAAGAATTCTAATTTGTTCTGAGATTGTAACAAAAAAGAAAAGTAGTATTCTTTTATAATGAAGTCGGTTGTTATGCAGTATGCCTAAATGCATAAGTCTTGTAAATGCATAATTTATAAAGATGAATTGAAAGTTGAGTGTGTACTGTATTGGTTGTATAAATTATTTTGTACTTGTCTAAAAGAGATGGATTTCTATCTTTTCGATATTCTTCATATTATTTATATGCTTGATTGGTTATCCTTTTATAAGTTGGATAAAGGGTTTTAGTTCAATTTCCCTACTTTGATGTAGATTGTTAAGTTACAGAATATGATATTCTTTATCTAAACTATATAACATAGTAATGTAACATGTGATGAACATACATTAAGAAATATGGATATTGGGTAGCATATACCCTAACACTTAACATGGAGATAAAGACTCTTTCTCCTTCTTAATTGCTTAAACCAAAAAGGTTTGGAAATATGATTAAAAATTATTAGACTTCATTTTGTATGAAGTCTACTTTAAATTGGATATATTATGTCGTTGAACTTTTCTAAAAAGTTATTGTACTTTTAAATAAAACATATGATAACGATGTTTAGTTACTGATTAATTGGTAGTTTAATTATGTGTTCTAACATTAGCAACAACCGTAAGTATAATGAAGTTCTTCATGGACTAAATAAAGCAAATTTAGGAAAGAACTTATTGAGTGTTGGATTAAGGTTTGGCAAGGTTGTTGTAATCAAGTAATAATTCAAACTAATAATGTAAAAACAATATCCTCGGGGTATGTACATCTTGATGAGGCATTTTACGAAGGATGTTGGCACACGCCAACTGCAGGTCTATACTTTTGAGAAGGCTTGGGTCTTCTCGAGAATATAGTGTTGTAGTTGACATGTGGCATCACCCTTCCGTATTGATCGTCTAGATCTACACACAATAGAACTCGAGACTTGAACTTAGCTTCTCTCTAGGTCCGGATAGGACCATATTTAGGATATGAATTAGCTTCCAATGGCTCGGGAGTGCGTTGGCACATCCGGTTGACTTAGGTCAAGTGAGTATTCCCATTTATCCTAAGCCATTGTGAGCATCTTCTTATAATAAGTTATGTTCCTATCTAGGGCTAGGGTTAAACCTAGAACAAGTGGACTAACGATAGTCGGTAAAAACCAATCATGATGATTGAGGAGTGAGGTGAAGGACGTATTCTAATATGCGAGTATGCCATATAGGAATAGTGACATACACAGTATGTTTTAAATCTTTGGCCAAAGTATCGCAAGCTGCTGGCTGCGTTGTCTATGTCATAAAGTTTAAAACAACATGATATCAGATGAATATTGGTAACAGATATTCAAATATGTTCTTTAAACAGATCACTCAGTACCTGGTGTTGGGTAGGAAGACAAAGTATACGACGTATACAATATGTATTCAATACATAAGATAACATAAATAGATCTATAGCTTACCGAGTTATGGAATGAATAGATTGGTGAATCACTAAGTCATTACAACTGCATATGTTTATCCATTGAATTTTATTGGCATGGAATGTGTGTTCTAAATAATTCTTCATTTAGAATAGTGAACACTATTTAAAAAAAATAAAAATTCCCTTGTTTCTAAAGTCTTAAAATGGGATAGTTACAAGATCAGGTGATTATAAAGCTTCAATTCCCAGAGCTTCACTGTTTAGATATCTTTCCCATAGTGTACTTGTTCCCTATTCACACAAATTGAACCAATGCACCAATCTTGAAGCAATCACTCATTAATTAGATTTTTGAAGCAAAAATGGAGCTAACTGACTCGATACCAAACTTGCTCGAGAGATTATCAAGTTTAAAGGCAAACAACCAGCTCGATACCAACTTGATCCGAAAATAATCAAGTTTTTATTTACCTGATCTCAGACCCTTATAGGCTTTAATTATTTACCGATAATTTAGTCCTTTTAATTAATCAATTTAAAATAAATGCAAGATAGTAAGACAATTACACAAATGATTAATTATGGAGTTTGGCAATTTCCTACGTCTCTAAGATCGTGGTCGAACCATTCCACTAGTCAAAACATGTAAGTTACAATAGTACTTTCACAAGAAAACCTAATGGAAACTATTTAAACTTTCTTAGAAGAATAACCAGACCTTCAGACGACAAGGGTGAAAGATAACACCTGACTTCCACCTTCCTAGCGTATTTGGCAAGCTTGATGGCTCCGGCTCAATGTTCGGAAACCTTGATTCTCGATTGGCCTTCCGAGATGCTTCATAATGCCCTATAGACTGCATGGTCGATATTCTAGGCTTCAAAATTTAGTGTGGCGCTATGGGCCGACTAGGTAGTATTAATAACTCCTAGCCACAATAATGCCTATTTAAATAAATAGGTCTTCACACAATTACAATTTCTCATCCTCCTCTTGGCTCGATCTTTGCCTCCCGAGCTCTAGGAATGAGCTTGTCTCCATTGTGTGTGTGTGTGTTCACACAACTATGCAAATGGAAATTAGCTCTCCTCTTGGCTCGCCTTCCAAGCTCTACAGGATTGAGCTTCTCCATTACATTTTGTGTGTGTGGTATACAAAGGAGAGGGGTTCCCTATTTATACAAAATTAGGGCCCTTAAAAATGCATTACATATAATCCTTAGGCTAAAAATACCATAGCCCGTACATGAAAATTGGGATAAAAATTCCCAATTGGCAGATTACATTGTTTAGTGGGATTAAAACCCAAATTTTGGGTGCGACATTTTTAATGGGATAAAGTCCCATATTTGGCGTGGGGATATTGTTTGAGGCTTAATTAAGCCTTTCCATGCATTTGAAGTGGTCAAAAGACCACTTGGGCATAACCGCCCCCACCTTGTTCACCACGTGGATTTCCACGCATGGCTTAGACCCCTACACCGCTTCACCTTCTCCATCACATGGACTTTGGAATATATGGTAGTTTATGTGGGTTTTTAGTTAGGTATGGTTTAATACTAATGTATAAACATTAATATATAATGGTTTGACATATATGCGTGGCATTTGGAAAGTGGACTTACCAAGATAATATAATTTCGACCCATACAATGTGTATAGAAATAATTAACTCGGTCCTTTCATGACTCAGCTAAATAGCTCGATGTCATCCCTTGATAGGCAAATCGATCGTATTCGATTCATGGTGGTAAGCCACATGGTGGCTTATGGACCCACCACATCGGTGATAATACCATAGTCCACACGGTGGCCTACGAGCAATCTTTTATGACCATCAAAGACCAGATATCGACAACCAACAAATGACTCCCTTTTCCTTTTCACCATGTGCCACAGTGCCATTGGTCCAATATTGACCAGTTGACCAGAGTTGACTTTCTCGCTGTCTAAACTTTGACCAGACATATCTAGAGCTCCCGATGTCCATTTGTCACGTTCTCATAGTCATTGGAAAGCTTTCAAAAATGATCCCCGATCAAAAATAAGCTATGAGAATCTAGAATTTCATATTAGTGAAGCGTGATATTCTATCACGAGAATGTATGGATGAGTTCAAGGAATTTACACGGAGCTTGTAGTGGTCATAGAGGAGCTAAAGGAAAAAATTAAAGAAATTACACTAAACGGGTACCCCACATAGTGGAGGAGGAAGCTAAAAAGAAATGGCTGAAGCTGGACACATGGAAGAAGTTAAAGGGGGAGATAGATACAAAGTTCCTTGAACTCCTCTAGTTAATGATTTTGGTTGTTGAAACATACAACGTTTTTCCTTAGCTTGGTTTTGGATTGATGAAATTTCATATGGAAAATGCGAGATAATTTATGAGGATGGAAATCAAACTAGTGTGGGGTAATGTTGATCCCCTAAGAAGACTAAGTACCTAAGGTGTGAAGGGTTTTATCGTGTGTGAGGAAGGTGCAAAGGATCATGTAAAAGTAACTTCAAGAAGAGCATGAAGGTTCATGCCCAAGAATAAAAAGCTCGAGACTTAGCCATATTTAGAACCACATTCAAAATTGAAATGAGGAACATGTGGTGATGCAACCTGGTTTGATTATGGATAAGGTTAAATCATGAAAGATTGAAGCCCTAAAAAAATATTTTAGGATATGATTATCATGATATGATTAAAAGTTGTAAAGTGGAGTTAGGTATGGTTTAGCTGGCATTTTCATGTTTAGGGTACTCAAGTATCATGGGCCATGATGAAATTTTGCATGATACCTACTCTTAGGTGATGAATAGGCAATGAAGGGAAGATTCCCACATTTCTCTTGTTATGTATTGTTTGGATGGTAAGAGCAAAGAGGGAGAGATCTCATAGAGAGATGCGTGAGAATTATTCTTGAGAAGAATTCTTTGTAGGGTTATAATGTTATTTTGTTGATGTATCTAGTCTGTTTATGGATTTTGTGATGTATTTGGCTACTATAATAATGGTGGATTAATATAATGGTGTTTGTTCTAAATATCAAGTGCTTATGGATCTGAATATATGTGTTCTTTATTGTGTTCTTGGTTTATATTTGATTACTACTTGATGTTCATAGTCATAATATTGTTCATCTATGCTTGGATCTAGTTCTTTATTCTTTTTATAGGATGTATGCATTTACTATCAAGAATTACTCTACCATTCATGGTAACATTCTTGAAAAATATCACATAGAAGGGGGTCCTAGTGCTTTCATGCACCTCGGGTGAGCTCCTAGTTTAGGCTAGGTGATATGCCTGCGCACTGGGAATTAAAGGGTTAGGAAAAGTGACTACAAATATTCCAAACATAGTACAAATCCACATAAGTCTATTAATATTTGCAACAAAAAGAAGACCAAGACAGAGTGTAGTTTGAGCAATAGAGTCAGACCAAAAGAAGCGTCTTTTGGATAATTTTGTAAGAAAGGATATTTATTATACATAATCATAAGAGTATGTAGGTAGAATAATATAGAGAATAACATGTAGGAAAGAAGAGAGATATATGAGAGAATAATAATAAATAAAGAGTGGTAGTTGATGCAATGTGTATAGTCTGTTATTTTGTATTACATTCTTTTTGTTCATATGTTTTTATCTAAGAAATATTTTAATATCACATCCTTGATGGAAGGGATAAATTCTTAACCCTCACACTATTTTTGATTCTTAAGCTCAATAGACATTATACAAAATATATTTTGAGGGTATAAAGTAATATTTAACAACCATCAGTTCCAAATGTGAAGGCTTTGTAATATCCCAAACCATTTGATGAAATGCTTGGGAAACCCATAAGATAGCTAAACACGTATCATTTTCTACCTCATTAGAAAAAGGAATGGAATTATTCCTATCCCTCTCTATTTTTTTCATGTAATGTTGTCATATTCGACTTTAAGTGTTTTAATTAAAGGAATAACATGTTGATTATTTTTATGTTGGTATGCATAAACATTTACCCCTCGAGTATAGAATTTTCAAACTTAATAACATTACCTAGGTCATGGAGATGATTGATTAAATATAAAACAATATCCACTCCATGATATGGAGTCATTTTTTTAATGCATTATCTCATATTAAGAAAGATTCAAATAAAGGGGATGTATTCTCATACGCTTGCACACTTGATTTTGAATTTCCCCGTAAAACTAAACCACATATCATGAAAACATTTTCTATCACGTCTTATCCATTCCTTATTATATAGATAATGGAAAGACATAGTTAGGCTTCATTTGTGACAATAGGATAGTATGCTTTACATTAAGGGCCTTCTTAGCCTATTAGGTATAAGTATAAACTTCTAAAATATAATTTTTCCCTCTTGGATGATGCTTAGAAGTGAGTTATGTGACTTGGATTGTAATTCCTTAAATTCCCCCGAGATATTAGTATATATGGGAAAATGTTTGAAGTATCTAGATTTTTTGGTCACTTGTATGAATTTTTACAAGGTCACTTTGAGGCTAGTTGAACTACATTACACTATAATAAAAATTTTAAACTACAATGTTTCATCCGAGAGTTACACCTCCAAAATGTGCATTGTGCATCTATTGTTGTCATCCTTAGTTCTGAGTATTCTTGTTTTATAGAAATAGAGGTTATGACATATATTTGCATCTTTGAATTAGCATTTAACCCTTTTTAGAGGTTGTTTCGCAACATGTTTTGACTATTTCATTTGCATTTTATTTTATATCTTGGGTCACCCATTTTTACCATCCAGTAACTCCATTCAAAATAGAAAGTTTCCTTACTTTTTAAGGACTCTTGTTTTCATATAATTGAACTTTGTATTTTAATTATATTATTAAGTTGGATAATGTGAATAAAAAATACTATGGTATATCTCTCTCTCCTTTCTCTCTCTAAGACTAAATTGTTATTAAAATGAGGTATGACATGGAAATTTATGGATTATCTCTCTTCCTATCTCTCTCTCTATCCTAAACTATGATAAATAATTTCTATGTAACATTTTATGTATTATTTTATTTTGTTGTGATGTGACAAACTTATAATTGTGATCATGTGAATTCACTTGTTATATCCACTTGGTGTGGACTAATTGTGATGTTGATATGTTTTATGATGAGAGCTATCTCTCTCTATCTCTCATGGTTTCAACATGAATTTCTTGTGTGTTAATATCGTGTGTGTGAAAATATTGATATTGTGAAATATGAAAGTGTTGTAGTGTTTCATCATATTATGATATTGGGTATGTATACTAGTGTGATGCACGAAAAAAGTGCTTCAGTAGTGAATTATAACTTATTGTGTTAATTGCCATTGTGTTGTGTTGTACTTATGGTTGTAGGGCACAATGTTTTTCATATTCGTATGTATGCCATGATGTTAAATCATTATGTTCATTGTATATATGTATTTAAACATTATGTAATAAATGGAGATCTTTAATTGGGGGTGTATGGAGATTTTATGAACTCTAATTTTAGATCTTGATGGTTTATGTGGGAACGTAATGTTTGGAAGTTTTGGAACATTGTTATGTTATACCCCATAATTTCACCATGTGTAAGAGACCATAGTTTTTGTTCATATAAATTATTGTGTTAGTAATGTAATTATGTGTTATGTTTTGTACCTTACACTAAATGACCTCATGGGAAGCAATCATTAAAAGTGTATGTGTAGAGAAAGAAGGTGTGAACTAGGTTTCCATAACCTTGAGTTGAGTATGAGTTTGGAAGTGGAGTCTCATGTAGACTAAAAAACCACTACTATATATCTGGAATAATTAGATCTTGCTAAATATATTATGAATATGCACTAAATTAGGCTAAACTTATGAAAAATTTAGTCCCTACTCTCTCTTATGTGGGTTTTCCATCAAGCAATCCTATGTGATACCGACTATGTGGATCCTTGTATGTGTGATTTGGAGATATATGAAGATAGGTTTATTCTTGATATATGCATTTTTATGAGTTGAGGATCAATATATGAGTGCTATAAACTCAATGAGTACCCCTTTAGTGGCAATTGAAAGGCCACGTAGTGATCATAATATGATTTTCTATGTTCCTATTTATTTGTAAATTGATCATTTCTCTTTTCTTGTAAGAACCATATATTTTCTTGATTGATGTATTCTTAAATTTTGGGCATTTAATTTGATTTTGTGTCTAAAAGATACCTTTACAATATTGTAGATGGTTAGCCATTTATTTTAATTAGTTTAAAATTTTATTTGTAGAGTTTGAATTATTTCATTCCTAGCCCAAGGATTTAGATTTGATGTCACTTGGTTAATGAAATTGATTGTTATGTTCGTTCTATAGTTGTGATGTGATGGATTAGGGTCATGGGATTCACCATAGAGTGGTTGGATTTATGGATCCGCTTCATTGTATGGGGTACACCCAAAGAGGTCATGGGGTTGTGTAGATTTAGAGATACTAGTTGTTATGGAACTTAGGTGGAGGGGATAAGTCTTTATGTGCCTAGGGCCATAGGTTTTCTCATCCTTATTGAATGGATATATAAGGTGATGGGGATCTAGGTGAGATTCTTGGGTTGGATTTGGTATTATCATTCTTATATTCAGGTGACATGGCTCTTGGTGAGTGACTTGGCCTAGTTTTGGCAGTATGATTCTTATATCCTTATGACAAGGCTCTATGGTGAGCGACCCAGTTGGTTTGGGTATTATGATTATTTTCTCTATTGGGAGGCATATGGAGTTGTTTTTGGAGTCTTATGGATATTTTGGAGATATATGGAGATGGTATGTATAATTTATGAGTTACTCCTATGATTCATGTTATGTATTGTGCAAACATTACTTATCTTGTAAAAAATTCATGCTAAACCATACTACCTTGAGAAAATGTGTGAAAATGATCTTGTGTAAAATAATACTTAAGGAAATACTTGTAGCCAATCATTTTTACCATGTCTTTCTAGATGAACATAACCTCCTATAGTTGAAAACCACTTATCAACCCTTATGTTGAAAATATTGTTGTCATTATTAAATAAATGAACATAACCATATATCATACGATTTTCATCTTAGCTCTTGTATTTGTCATTTTACTCCTCTATGTATTACCATATGTCCAAATCAAACCTGTTTGACCCTAAAATATTAGCTAAGTAACAAGACGTGCGTGCGCATATGATCAATAGGTAAAAGGGTGCTCGGGAAAAGTGCGTAGGAAAAGGGGGTTTAATAAGGGTTTAAGTGAAACCAGGAGTGTGTGGGAGGTAGAATAAGGGTTTAAAGGACTTGTCCATATTTGGTATCATGAAGTCACTTGAGGAAAAATGTGAGAACCTGACTAGGCATGATAAGTGGATAAGGTTCTAGCTTGGAACCTTGGAGGTCAAAAAAATGATAATCCATATAAGGAATATTTCAAGAGGTGTCATTACAATTAGTGGAAGGTTTGAATAGAGGATAAGAATTCACCAGTGGAGGACCACATCGACACTTGACATGTGATCTACTTAGGAGAGAAGTCATGGCGGTGGACGATGATCCTATTTAAAGGAGTGCCTAGTTCATAGAATAGATATAGAGATATATATGGGTGTAGAGTGAAAAGGGGGTAGAGAAAGAGAAGGAGAGTAATGAAGTGTTGCATAAATGTTAGGAAATTTCAAGGGTTTAGAGTTCATGGTGCTAGGGTTTAGATTACTTTGTGTTAGAAGGTTGTAAGGGATACCATCAAGCATATGTATGGATATTAGGATTTTTAAAAAGGGATATAATGGGAAAAAGCCTAGTTATGATCTTTGATCATATAGATTTGTAGGAGTCAAGTCTCTTTCATTTGATGTATATGGTCTGAGATGACCCTTTTGAATGTAATATGGCTACAAGAACTCTGTTAAATAAATATACATGGATCTATTCTATAAAACTTGCTTATGGGTGTAAACCCTCATGTTATTTGGCTTATCATGACTCATATCTGGTTTCTTGTACTTCTTACAATGTTTATTTAGCTTCTATGATGCATTGATGTTTAGATCTGTTAGTTATATCTTCTACCTTTTTGAGTAGATGCATGTACTTCTGTTTCTATAAATAGTCATCCATGAATGGCAAAGATCTCTTGTAAATATCACATAAAAGAGGGGCTTGGAAACCACACGGACCTTGGGTGAGCACCAAACTTATGTTGGATGATAGGTTGACACACTTGGGGTTAGAAAGATGTTTTGAGGGTAAAATAATGACTACATCTTGTTTCACATTTGCAGGACTTGTTTTGAAGCTAGTTTGAGATAAATGTGTAATGACAGAGCACTTTACCTTGGACAAAGTGTCATAACATGGCTCAAAATCATGGATGATGAGTTTTCTTAGAGGTTCAGTACTGGATTTGAGTTTGATGCATGAAAATGGGTGGAGGAGAACTTGTATCATGAAATTTATGAGACATTCCTCTTTTATTTCCAGTAGAGTTGTATGAATGGATATCAACATATGCATCAAGGAAAAATTGGTACTATAGACCTCATATTTGGACCCAGGAGGAATATCAATGGTTGTATGATGTCGATCTTACATGGACCCATGTTGTTGATCCTTAGTGGAGTAGAGTGTTGAATATTTATACCTTGGAATGCATTATTCCTATGTAGTCTTGCCCAGAGATTGTTGAGTTTGAGTTCTTGAGGGATCCTAGAGGTTTGTTCTTGTGTGTTATTCCACTGGCTATCAAGATCAAGGTCATTACTTTGAGTTTGGAAGCCTTTCCGTTAATGGCTAAAATCTGCTAGGCGCAAGGCTCAAAAGCTAGAGTGGTAGAGGATGATGATGGACCTTGTGGCATAAATGAAGAGATAGGAGAGGCATCTCAAGTATAATCAATATCGGAAGATGGAGTTGGAAAGACATTGTGAAGCCACATGAGTGATGGATTTATGGAGGCAGATGTTATGGGAAGGATTTAAGGTTCATGTAGATTATGTGGACCCTAAGTAGTCTAAGCTACCACATCTTGGTAAAAAAAAAAGATAAATCCCCTTGGCTTCTAGAGAAATTTCATCATATGAAGAAAGGAGAAGATCCATAGGCACGCATCTTATCCCATATGGTGATAAGATGCTTGTGTTTATTTTTCTAGTTCTGAGATAAGTTTTGATAATCAAGTTGGTATCAATATTCGTAGTTGAGCAAAACCTAGGATGTATAATTTTTCATTTGGTACATCTATGAATGCACATCATCATTTCCTATGTTTGGGTAAGGTGTGGGATCATAAGGTTTAAGTATCATGTCTAGGAGTGGCACAAAAAACACATATGGGAGTGGTTTGGTATCACATACTATCAGCGTGTAGTTTAACATGACAGTGGGTTCATAGGGAACAACTACATTAGTTCCATTTCCTATAACAGGAGGAGGATTTGGTGGATCTGGAGGAGTTGGCACTAGTGGATCTAGTGGTTATGGTGGTGGAGGTAATATTAGAGGGAATCAAGGTCTTAGATCTGGCGGACAAGGTCCACAAAAACATGAACATGTGTTTTATGAGATATCACTCCACTTACGTGATCACAAGGGAGTTGAGGATGCCACAAAACATGTACACAAGTGATATTTACTATGGCATGCAAAGGGATCATTTCCCCAGTGGAGATTAAGTCATTTTGTAACTACACTGTAAGGGTGCACACATATCTAGTACATGAAGTATGACCTACTCAGGTGTGGTGGATTACATTGTGTTGTGTAATGCCTTTTTGGCATATTTTCACATATCTGAGTTTGAACAGAAAAGCATGAATGCATTGAAGGAGATTCAACAAGGAATGGTGGAGAGTGTGTGGGAGTATGATGCACGTTTCAAGACTCTCCTATCTAAGTTATCTTATGACATTCATCCTTCACAGCATGCTTAGTGGTTCATCGGAGGATTGATCACACCATTCAGGAGGGTGCTTTCACATAATACTTTCACAGATCCACACAAGACCTTGGAGGCTTCCTTGTATGCTCATGTAGTAGGAAGCATTGATACAGGAGTTAGTCCATCCTAGAAGCCCAAATTTTTGCAATGAAAAAGCAACTAGAGAAATAGCCTTTGAACTCGGCTCATTAGACTCACAATGGGTTATCGTGTACATATTGTGAGGTAGAATGGCATACGAAAGATATTTGTCCTAAGAGATCGGTGCACGCGATGATGGTAGATTGTGAGATTTTCCATAGAGATCATGATGCAAGTAGGTGTTTGCTATTGTAGTGTGTAATCCATAAGAATGTGTCTTGGTATTGCAAAATTTTCACCTCTACTATTCATGACACCAAGGATTGTATATTTATTGACCAAATACATGATTTCATTAATACTAGTGTGTTCTAGACTAGTATTGCAAGAAGTTCAAAGGATAAGAGTCATCATTATGAAGGGTGCACAGATGGAGGGAGTCATGGAAGAAACTTTCATGGAGGATTTAGAGTCCGTAGAAACCGTGAAGGTATAAGAAGTGAGTTCCCACATGGAATTTGTTAAAAATATGGGTCTATGGGGGACACTATAAGCATTAATGCCCTAATCTTCTATAGTACCCTCGATGTGGAAAGAATCAAAAGTATGAGGAGTTCCTAGAATTATTTGAACACATGAGCTAGAAGTAGCGGAAGGATAAGAGCTTTGGGATGGTGAGTGTCAAGAATTATAATCAATAGTGGATTCCTAGAATGGTGCGTGAGTCAAAGTTAGAACTGTCTTGGTGTGACAATGTGAGCTGAGGTTGCATGTGTGATGGAGATACCAAAGTAAATGCCACTAATTACAAGAGAATAATTGGTACATGGGAAGTATTCAAACCCTATGCATGAGAAAGAAGTATACTATGAGACCATGGATGTAACTAGAAGTCTTCAAGGGGAAATCCAAAGTGTCTAAAAGAAAATCCAGGAAGTTGGAGTAGAAGATGAGTGCCGAGGTCCCTTAGTCAGATATAGATGATGTCGAGAATTTTGTAAGATGTTGCACTGAGAGTATATCATTCCTCTGTTAGGATAATGGTTGAGAGTTAAAGTAGCAAGCGCTTGAGGAGAGTGCAAGAGGTAGGTTTTTTATTCTAACCTTCCTCCTCACAGCCTTGACTATGATAAGGATATTACCTTGAATATAGTTGTTGATGGATGGCTCCTAAGCAATATTCTAATTGAAACATGCATGGAAGTTAATTTTCTCACCTTAGACACATGGAATCAAATGGGAAGGCCCCCATTACAACCATCCGCAAATGTGTTGTATACAACTAATAAGACAAAGAAAATTCCCATTGGTTTTTAAAGGATGTTGATATCACCATCCAAGGGGTGAAATCCACTTGATACTTTAAAGTCTTAGTGCTTGGCTTTGAGGTGGACAAAATTTCAAGCGTTACTTGGGTGCCTCAGTGCTATAAGAATAATGGTGACTTATGTTTCAATAAGGGGTATATAGGTTTTGAGAATAAGGAGGAATGTGTTATCATTCCTTTGACGGATGGGAAGTTAGCACCCTATACTGATCCCTTATGAGAATAAGAACTAGATATAATTTATGTGTGCACTATCATGGACCATGATATTGTGCAACCAACAAAAGAAGGTGGTATTAATTATAAATACACTCAATCTATAAGTGATACAACTAATGTGGCTTGTGACAATTTGGTACATTGGACATATGATTTAGTTGGAAGGTAGTTAAGAGGCTCTGTGATGAGAGTAACAAAGGCATGCTCAATCAGTCGGGCACCTAGGAGGAAAACAATTATCAAGTTACACTTGGGGAGCCAATCGTGATGTTTTCCCGTGAGCAATGAGACCAGTGGATATGTGAGGTTGAAATGAGAAGTATGCTTAGCTATACCATGCTCGAACCACATCACATTGGTGGGTGACCCATCAAAATAACCTTCTAGAGTGGCACGAGGTGATAATCATGTTCTCTATTAGGTTTCTCCAAAGTAATGCACCTATTGTTATACAATATTATCATGGGAAGTAACCCTCCTCGTTTCACATCTAGACATGTGAGAAGGCCTAGATGGAAGGTGTGGAAGCATTGCCTCCATCTTTATGGGTGCATAAGCTTTACTCCACCTAACAAGGTTGTGCGTGCACATGGTACATTCACTCAAATATGTGTCGTAAGACAGGAAACTAGCAGGAGTTGACGGTTGATCTCCTTCAAGATTTTGAATATCGGAGTACTAAACAATTGGTGAACAAGTCATTGTAGGTTGTTAAGTTCCTAACTATGGGAGATATTCCATATCAGAGGACACATTACTAGAGTTATTAGATGAACTAGGCTTGGAAGCACGCTTTGATGAGGAAGAATCAGAGGAGATACAACTTGAGTGCGCATGCATGGAAAAAGAGAAACAAAAATTGGTTTATGTGGTAGATGGTGAAGAAGTGTAAAACTTGGATGTTAACCATACTGTAGGAACGTGAGAGGTTATGGATAGTGATGATGAGAAAGTACGCACCTACCATGAATAAAAACCTAAAAACCTAAACAAGCTATTATTGGAGATTACTAGACGTAGAAAAGGAGGTTTCAAAGATCGTCGATCACATTGCATGAATTTCAGGATTTGCTTCCATGTGTGGGTACCATGAGATTAAAAGAGTTCATAAATCCTTAGGAGAAATGAAGTTCAAGTTAAAGGAAGGTGTGTGCACCCAATTGGAAGAGACCTTATGAATGAATCGAATCTATGCATCAAAGTTAAGGAAGATATTGACAAGATGATCGCATCGGCATCATTGAGGATGTTGAAGAATTGGAATGGATAAGTCCAATGGTCATCAACATTAAAAGGATGGAAGGATAAGGATTTCTATTGATTACAAATATTTGAATGTGGTATTTTTCATTAACACTTTTACAACCCCCTTCACCGAGGAGATAATAGAAGGAGTACTTAGGTGCGAGATCTATTATTTCACAAATGGATTCTTAGGATATCATCATGTTAGAATTGTAAAGGAGGACCAAGAAAATACAACTTTCACCACTGAATGGGGAAGTTTTACCTACATGGTCATGCCTTTTGGATTGAAGAACGCTTTGTTATGTTTTCTTGCATTGTGGTTCAGGAATTTCAAGACTTCATCCACAAGTTTCTATAAGTCTACCTAGATGACTGGAAAATATATGGATTAGTGAGGGACTATTGTGACAATCTGAGGCTAATGTTTGAGATATGTTGATAGTTAAGTATATCCCTCAACATTAAGAAATGTTTTTCACTACTACATTGGAACCTTGTTGGGACATATCATATGTAAGGAAGGCTTACTTGGTGGATCTTCACAAAGTTGTTGTTATTATGGGATGGGGGAGCCTATAATCTAGAGTTTCATGTTTGGATTCCTTGGGGATAAGGGTTATTACTAGAAATTTATTAAGGGGTATGAAACATCATCGTGTCATTGGAAATATTCATGAATCATAAAATTACATTTCATCGGGGAGAGTCACAACAGATGGCATTTAACACATTAAAGAATAGGCTTATCACCACTCCCATATAAGATTTTCCATCTTGGGATAAGCCATTCCATGTACATGTTGATTCTTTAAGGGTGAAAATTGGAGAAGTATTGTCACAACCTAGAGAGAGAATTGTTGACCACTCAATATTCTTTGTTAGTAGGAAGCTAACCCCAAAGATTTATAATAGAACTATACTACAACTAAGGGAGGCATTTTCGATGATCTACACACTACACAAATTTAGGTAGTATCTATTGGAAACACCCTTTATATTCTACATGGACCACATGGCATTAAAGTACTTGGTAAACAAGCTCGTTCTATAAGGACGCATATGTAGGTGGGTCCTACTATTTCAAGAGTTTGAGTTTATAGTTATTGTAAAAATGGGTAAGAGTAATTTGGGGCCTAACCACATATCAAGGATTGACTTAGGAGAGATGATGTAGAACATTGAGGACATAATTCCATATGCACAACTGTTAGATTATAGTGCACACCCTCTAACTTGGGAGATATTTTGTGTTTCTCATAATGGGTGTGGCGTCGAATGAAATGAAGAATTTAGAATGGAAGTAGTTATCCATATGTCTCTGCGCCCTACCTATTAATTAGTGGAGACTTATACAAGCTAGGACATGAGGTTTTACACCGGTGCATGTTAGAGCATGATCACACTGCAATCATGGAGGAAACACATGGTGGAATTATAAGAGGAAACTATGCATGGAATGCAACCATGCACAAGATCCTTATAGCAGATTTTGTGGGAAATAGTTTATAAATATTGTATCGAGTATTGCAAGGCCTATGACCACTACCAACACCTTGGTAAACTAGGGAAAAGAGATGAAATTCCATTAAGACCGATTTTGCAAGTAGAAGAATTTGAACTTATTAGGCCCTATTTCTCTAGTCGAGCAAAGGAAAAGTTCATCCTATGTCATTACATGTAGATATTACCTTACAAGGTGGACAGAAGAAGCACCTAAAAGAAATTTCACAATGACAACAATAGCTAGGTTCTTGTGGGAAAATATAATCAACATATATGGATGACCTCCTTGAGCTTAACAAGTGATAGGGGTACTAATTTCTTAAATGAGACAGTTATAATATTATTGGTAGAATTCATGGTAGCCCATAACTAGACTACCCCTTATCACCCAAAATCTAATGGGACTTCGAGGTGTTTAACAAAATTATGAATCAAACATTAACCAAGATTTGTGATGTGGGAAGAAAGGATTGGGATGATAAAGTTTATGTTGTGTTATGGTCATATCAAACTACTTATAAGAGACTAAACAAGGCCACACCTTTTCAATTGGTGTTTAGCACAAAATTTGTGTTACCTATTGAATTCATGTTACCATTGTTGTGTATAGCATGTGTAGGAGGGTTAGATGATGAACAAACGCTTGAGGAGAGGATTGATAATTTGATGTAGTTGGATGAGAGGTGGGCTATATTGATAGTTGGATTTAGAAAATAGAAAAATATAGGCATAAGTCATGGCATGATAGACACATCAAGAACAAACAATTTAAGGTTGGGCAGATGGTTCTATTGTATGATTCTAAGTTTCTACACCATCCTAGGAAATTCAAAGTCCATTAGATGGGCTCATACATTATATCCTATATACTTGATTTAGGTGCTTTCCAGTTATAAGTGTTAGATGGAACATGGTTTCGAGGCCATTTTAATGGGAGTAGGCTTAATCCCTACTATAAATAAATCTTCTTTATGTTTTTAAATAAGGCAATATTGCAAGTTATCCTAGGTTTTGCTTTGATGAGTTTCTCTTTCATAATTTCCTTTCTTATTTCTTTGTTTTGTGCATGTTTGTGCATTGGTATCCACTTATTATTGTGTGGGGTGGAGGAATATCCATTTTTATGGAAGATATGATTGTTGATGGCCCGGGTTGAAAAATAAAAAAACATGTGGATTGGAAGATCACACATGGAAAAGGTGAACATAAGGGAAGGATGGTGTCAAAAGTCTTTGAGAAACCACATACAAGGATAAAAATCACATGAGTAACATGAGGTAGGTAGCAGAAAGAACTTGGTCTAATACATAGAAGAAGAATTGACTTTGATGGGAGAGAAAGCATGAAGAATTATATGGTCGAGGCAGTTGTGCACTAGAAGGTTGTGGAAGTGTTCACGTAAGACTAAACATGGAGGAAAAGCACTGAAGGTTGGCCTTGGAAAAATTCCTTTATTATGAAAGTACATTGGTAGGTGGCATGGCATTTATCGAGAGAAGAGAAAAATTTATAAATAGAATATTGGGGTGCGTTATTTTCTACCTTACATTTTAAGTTATCAAAGAGCTCTGCAAACTAGGGAATCCTTGTGAAAGAAATTTTGAGAATATTTGTGAAGATTTTCTGTGCATAGCTAGTTTTATCAATGAACCAGAGTGGAAAGGAGTACATGGGCATAAGTAGAGAAGGTTGTGTGGAAGAATCCCATGGGTGTTACGCCATCTTGTGGAAAAAGGGTTTTCTAGGTTAGGGTTGCATAGCTAGGCAAGGGTTTGAAGGAATTTTCACAAAGGAGTGGAGCCATAAAGTTAGGAAGAGCCAAGAATAGGAGAGAGGAAGAATTTTTAAGGACCCAATGAAGGAATGACACCAAGGAAAGTAGCAAAATGTTTCACCGAAGAAGGGAAAGGGAAAGGAAAACAAGCCATTTCTACCAATTTCAATGAAGAATGGTACATGAAAATGTAGTACCCAAATGACATATTACTTGGTAAAGAATGGGTGTCTCACATCAGGAATATGAACATCAAGTGATTACAACCATCAAATGAGCACCATAGAAAATGAAATGACACTAGAACTAGTTCACCCTATAGAGAAGAGGACACTAGATGGAATGCCCATCTATGATGATGAGGTAAAGGTGAAAATGGAGAAGGTTGGATTGTTGTAACTCTATGAGTAGCCCTATTTGGAGCTTTGAGTGAATATACTAATGGTTGATGTTTCACGTGCATGAAGACCACTTCTATTTCATATGTTGAAGGATGCACATAACCCCCTAGCTGATTTCTAAGTTCACTAGCCTTATCTGTGAAGGAGATTCATTTGATGGTTATTTGGAAGACAAGGAAGCCATTAAGAATATTGTTGAGGCTTATGACTACAAAAATGGTTCACACTACTTTGAAATTTCTATAATTACTAACTAGTTAATGAGGATGGATGTACACTTGGTCATAAAGTTGAATGGGAAAGAGAGATGGACACAGATCAACAAGGCCTGGTTGAATGTGTGTCATAAGATCTCAGAGGGAACCATCTATAACCTCTCATTCTTTATCACAGAGGAGATTATAAATGTCATGCATAATGGAGAGAAGATCATGTTTGGTAATGTCCTCCTCACCATTGTCTTTCAGAGATTGGAGTGCCTAATGGGCCGATAAGTTTTTTTGGGAATACCCAGATGAGAACCCCTCCCCGCCAAGAGGTTTGAAAAGTATACTTGTGACACCATGATAGCTGCTCATAAGGCGTGCTAGGAAAAATGGTATAAATAGATGCATGATGCATTTGGGGCTGAATGGAGAATACCCGAGTAGTTACCCTCATTAGTACAAGGAGAGGCTGAGTTTTCCATATACCAACATTTTTGTATCAGAAAATTTACTTTGGTAGATGGCACCAAGATTCCTTGGTGTAAATTTCCTTTCTCCTTCATGCGCAAGTACTTCCAGGATGGGGTTAATCAATTTAAAGAGGTGAAGAAACTTAGATTTGATCTAAGTGTAGTAGATCAAGACTACCATGAGCTGCATAGGAAACTAATATACCCCAAGAAGCATACCTATGTGGAGAAGTATGTCTCTCATGACATTCACATGTTAAAATAAGTAACATTACATATTTTGGGGAGGGCAAAAAAAAGGTTATATTTACACATAATGCCTTATTGTGAAAAGGGTGCTTATTTTGAGGATGATGTCTCCATTCCTGAGGACCCCACCACAAAAAAAATGACTATGCTAAGGAAAAAGAGAGAGGAGAGGCTCTCGAGAAAAAGGTGATGTCTACGTAAGTATAAAAAGTAGGGGCACAAGATTCGGTGCATGGGCACAAGTACTTAGGTCCACTAGAAGAGGTATCCCATGAGAAAAGAGTCACCAACAAAAGAAGGAGGAATCACCATGGAAGGAAGAGTCACCACAAAAAGAAGAGTCACCAGTGTAAGGGGGAGAGTCCCGAGAAAGAAGAAAAGAGAAGTCCCCCGAATTATAGTCGGATGTAAGGAAGAAGCAGAGGGTGAAAAAAAAGGGTGAAAAAAAAGCATGAGGAAAAAAGGGTGATGAAGATGATGAAGAGCACGGTGAGGCTCATAATCATCATGTGTATGATGCACATGAATCAAATGAAGAAGGAAATCAAGAGAAGGGTGAGAACAAGGAAGGAACTCATGAAAAGGGGGAGTGAGGAAGTAAACATGAAGGATCATAAGACCCTAACCCCAAACCAAGGAGTAAATGGATAACACTATAGAGAGGGAAGTGGCAATAATTATTGAATAGTTGGTGAATCATGAAGTCAAGCAAAGCACCAAAGAAGTGTTGAAGGAAACAAAGGAAAGCACAAGTGTGGGAAAGGAGTATGGAAGCATGGGTGGAGACCCCAACTTAGTAGTAAGCTTCCTAAAGGCAGCGCACATAGGTGGAAATCCATAGTAGGGGAAGAGGAACAATAAATGACTTATATTAATTATCCGAACAAGGTATTGTGTGTTTCCAAAGTACCGTGCCCATGAAACTAACTCCTTGCTTGGTCTTATTTTGATGAAGAAGGTGCATACCCATGCACAAGGAAAATTTTATCTTGGGATTTTAAGTCCCATGTTGATGAACCCAAGTTTAAGGTAAATTAAGATGCATTGATGAAGATACTAGATGCCAAGGGAGTAAACCCTCTAGTAAATTCCAAACAACTATCCGATGAGAAATTTTTCAATGCACTCAATAAAGCATTGGTGGAGGTGGAGGAAATAATCTTTGGTAGATAAGATAGATTAAGGGTCTTAGAGGAAGATCTTGAGAAAAATAATGAGGAGATCATTGAGCGAGACAAAGAGATAAAATAGAAGGAATTGATCAGTGCGTAATTAAGGCATGAGCTAAGGGATGAAAAGGAAAAGGTGCATGAATTCCATAAGAAGATAGAGGCCATTTCATATGCCATTATCTTGAATCACCCAAACCTGGCCCTACCTGAGAAGAAATTGAGTCAACCATGCACTTCTTAGAAGACTTAACCCACATCCTCACAATAGAAAGGTGACCACTCGCATTAGAGTCAATGGAGGAGGTGATGGAACACTAGAAGGAGGAGGAAAAGTGGAAGATTGGGAATACAATGACTTGGTACTCCAAGCTACTTTCCATAAGTAAAGACCACCACACAGATGGACGAAGTCATGCATCACAATTGTGCCAATAGAGAAAAGGTGACAAGTATATTAGTTTGTTACAAATGAGGTGGATATAATATAATTTTAGGAAAAACACAAAGGATATAGGGTTAAGTGCAAAAAGATCCTAGTCAAAGTTGAGAAGAAGTTGGAATTAATCGAAACCTTGTGGGGTTTGATTAAGAATAATATAAAGGAACTATACCCCTAAGTCAGTGTAGGATGAATGCGCTAAGCAATCTTAGCAAGTACCTAGAAAACATTGTAGATACGCTAAAAGATAAGAGTGAGGAACTTAGTTTTGATGAAGTAAGTGCATTAATGGGTGACCTACATCAGTAGGCACATAAAGAATGAGATGTTTGGGAGAATATTGACACATCCATGAAGAAGGGGTTCCCACTCCTCATGCAATAGTAGCATATTCTTATATTCTTTCATTATTTCATCTTTCCATTCTTTAATTGTTTCAATGCCTCTATTATTTATTCTTTGAGGAAGCAGAATGTTTCAAGGATGGAGAACACACGTAGTGTGGGGTGATGTTGGACCCTAAAATATTGGCTAATTACCAAGAGGCATGTGCACGCAGGATTAGTAGATAGAAGGGAGCTCAAGGAAAAGAGGGTAGGAAAAAGGGGTTTATTAAGGGTTTAAGTGAAACCATGATGCACACGGGAGGCAGAACAAGGGTTTAAAGGACTTAGCCTTATTTTTCATCATGGAGTTAATTGAGGAAAAACATGAGCACCGAATAGGCATGATAAGTGGATAAGGTGCCATCCTAGAACCTTGGAGGTCAAGAAAAGGATATTCCATGCAAGGAATATTCCCAGAGGCATCATTATAGTTAGTGGAAGGTTTGCAAAGAGGATAAACATTCACCAATGGAGGACCACATCGACACTTGACATGTGATTTTCTCAGGAGAGAAGTCATGGTGGTGGATGATGGTCCTATTTAAAGGAGTGCTTAGTTTAGAGAATAGATATAGAGAGATATATGGGTGCAGAGTGAAAAGGGGAGGAGAAAAAGAGAAGGAGAGTAACGAAGTGCTGCAGAAATGTTAGGAAATGTTAAGGGTTTGGAGTTCATGGTGCTAGGGTTTAGAGTACTTAGTGCTAGAGGGTTGTAAGGGATACCATTAAGCATATGTATGGGTATTGGGATATGTAACAAGGGATATAATGGGAAAAAACATAGTTAGGATATCTAATCATATAGGTTTGTAGGAGTTGAGTTTTGTCATTTGGTGTATATGGTCCGACAGATGACCCTTTTGAATGTAATATTGATACCATAACTCTGTTAAATCAATATATATGGATCTATTTTGTACACCTTTATTATGGGTGTAAACCCCATGTTATTTTTCTTATCATGACTAGGACCTGGTTTCTTGTACTTCTTATAATGTTTATTTTGATTTTTGTGATGCGTTGATGTGTAGATCGTTAGTTATATCTTTTGACTTTTAAAGTAGATGTATGTACTTATGTTTCTGAAAATAATCCTCCATTAATGGCAGAAATCTCTTGTAAGTATCACATAAAGGAGGGGTTTCGGCACCGTGCACACCTCAGTGAGCACCCAATGTATGCGAGATGATATGGCGGCATGCTTGGGGATAGAAATAAGTATTGAGGGTAAAATAATGACTACTCACATTATCACCTCTAACCCTTCATCCTATCGAAAACATGAAAAATTGTAGATGAATGAACATGGAACCAAAATTTTTATCTAAAACATCACATTAATGTCCTTATGTTACAAAACAAAATCGTTAAAATCCCCTTCTAATCCTTGAGATTCTATCAAACGATTCCCTTAAACAATGAGAACTTGCAAACTTATGGTATTTGGTTTTTTTTTTTTTATGATGGTGGCTTTGTTGATCATGATGTTGGGAGGTGACATTAATTATTAGTAATTTGGGATATATTAGTACTTGATATTTCTTGGATCATTGATCTTGTTTGGGAGTAATTGATTTTGATATGCCATATTGTGGTGCATAGGTTGATTGATGAGTCACTCGTGTGATTCATTTTTCTAAGTACCATTATTTTTTATGCTTGATGCTTTGCATTGATAGTATGTGATACCTTGATCTTATCATGGATTTGTGTGGATATAGTCATGATTTGAGTCATGTAAAAACCTATAACATATGTATTTTTAGTTCCTTGATGTTATGTTAGTCATGTTGGTGCGTTTATCCTATAATCCAAGGGCATGTATATTGGGTTTTATGATGTTAGACTATTATTTACATCCCATGGTTGGGTTATCGATCCTATGTTGAGTTACTGTCAAGAAAATGTGTAAGGAGTGTAGTGTGAAGGTTTTGGTGTTATATTTTGGGGCCTAGTATGATGTTATGTTTATAGTACCTCGTGGAAAGAATGAAATTGAACTGTTAAATAAGGAAAATACTACGAGTACTGAATAAAAGAAATTTTATAAAGGAAAATACTAATAGAGTAATAAATTAAAAGATAATCTACCACTCTTCACATGACGTTAAAGAAATTGATAAAATTTCAAAATTTATGTGTTCCCTTAGGGATGTTCTTTAATGATAGGGTTATTTTTTCTAATTACATTATAGGTGGATGTTAAGTCATCTACAATCATGTATTATTCTATTTTGCTTATATTTGAGTTGCATCAAGGATGATGCTCCTATAAGAGGAGGGAGATGTAGTGCCCCTAGTCGACCACCAACTAATCATGCTTCCGTATGAAAATAAAAATAAATATTAGAGGCTATCGAATGAGCTTGTGTGAGAAAAAGGAATTGGAAACTTAAAATATATGCGAGATAAATAGGTGTAAAGTTTGAATCCAACCTTTGACAGTGTACCTCCAATCCATACCAAATGGAAAATTTGAAAGAGGGAAGGAGAATCCATCATTACAAAAAAATTGTCAACTTTTGTAGTGGAAAGTTCTTAGTTGGTATGTGCACACGCTAAAGTGAAGGCTAACACAACCATGTGAAATATCCTCCAAATGAATGAAAATAAAAAAATTTAGGTTTATAGAATTCCATTATCATAGACATGCACAAAATGGTTATTTTGAAGGGAATTAAAATAGTTCATGCCAATGGAATAAACAAACATAAAAAACTCCAAAACATGAAACAACGACCTCCCAACTTGTGCGTGAGGATTTGAATCAAGGCATGTGCATCATGGAAGTAATTTTAGCAAATATAATTGACATATGTCAAAATTATTGGTCCACCCTTTTTAAAATATGAGATTTTGGATAGGGAATGTACATCCATTAAAGCATATATATTATATAACATGGTTATAATAGTTTTGATAGTTATAAGTGCACTGGTAGATGTGGAAGTGAACACGAGACATGCAATTTTTTTTTAAAAATGTTTGAAAGAAATTTTTCCCTTAGGATATATCCACATCATGTAATAATCCTTTTCCATTTTAATATTTGAGGGTTATGGTCAGTTTGTTGCATGGGAAACATTTAACACCCATTTTCTATAAGAATGCTCTAACTTTTTCATTCCTTTCACATCATTTTTGGCTGTGTGGAATTTATGATATGGAGGACTTGTGTAGCAGTGATATCTATCATGAATAAAATATATTTTATTTTTATTGATAATTCAATAAACTAGGGATGGTTTTGTGAGGTTTTGTTGCGGTGTTTGGAGGAAAGCTTGGTTGTTGGATGGAAGTGTATGCTTGGAACTTGGAGATTGTATAAATATTTTTACCTTGGGATAGGTCTTCCATTTCTATGGGTATGGTCTTCCTCCTTCATCAAAATAATAAAGGATCAAGGGATTTTGTGGAATGTTGTAGTTTTGAATACCAGGTGGGTATGTATGTAAAATAAGGAGACATACACAATGCAAATGAAGTGTTTGAAAAAATGCCTTGAATAAATGTGATCTTATTTTATTCACAGATCTACAATGGTTGAAGAAACATAAAATAAATAAATAAATAAAGAGAGAGAGATATATGTGGAAAATAGTTGATTTTAGGGTATGTAGAAAAGTAATTGGAGATTGTTGATGAGGGTTCCTCATCATTTTTGAGAATAATTTACATTTGTAAAAAAACCCATGAGACATGGGAGAAGCTGAAGATAGAAGAAAACCACCGAATACTCAAGAAATACATGGAAGCATAGAAAATATGCCAAACATAGTAAAAATCCACAAAATTATATCGAGATACATAGCACAAAAAGACCAAAATAGAGTGCGCTTCAAATTACATGAGTCACGACCAAAAGAATTGTCTTTTTGCTAATTTTGTAAGAGAGGATATTTATTATACTTAATCATAAGAATATTTAGGTAGAATAATATAGGGAATAGTATGTAGGAAACAAAATATGTGTGTGTGTGTGAGAGAGAGAATAATAATAATAGAGATAGAGAGAGAAGAATAATAAATAAAGAGTGGTGGTTAATGCAATGTGTATAGTTTGTTATTTTGTATTACATTATTTATGTTCATCTATTTGAATCCAAGACATATTTTGGTAACACATCCTTAACGAAAGGGAGAAATTATTAACCCTCACTATTTTTGATTGTGAAGGTCAACATAGATTCTAACAAAGTTATATTGGAGGGTCTAAAGTAATATTCAACAACCATCGTTCCAAATGTGAAGGCTTTTTTAATACACGCAAACCATTTGATGAAATTTCAAGGTAACCCATGAGCTAAATAAACACCTCTCCTTCTCTACCTCATCGAGAAAAAGGCATGGAATTATTTTTATCCCTCTCTAGTTTTTGTCATGTGATGTTGTTGTATTAGATTATAAGTGTTTTAATTAAAGGAATAAAAAATTAATTATTTTTATGTTGGTATGCATAAACATTTACCCCTCGAGTGTAGAATTTTCCAACTCGATAAAATTACCTAAGTCATGGATGCAATTTATTAAATATAAAATATCCAATCCATGATATGGAGTCATTTTATCATGCATTATCTCACATTAAGAAAGATTAAAACAAAGGGGACATTTTCTCGTACACTTACAAACTTGATTTGTAATTTCCTTGTAAGACTAAACCACATTTCATGAAGAAAAAAATATATCACCTCATATCCCTTCCTTATTATATAGATAATGGAGAGATGTATTTGGGATTCACTATGACAATCAGATATCATGTTTTACATACCCATTTCAGGGCCTACTAAGCATACTAGGTGTAAGAATAAACTTCTAAAACATATTTTTTTCCCTCTTTTATCACATTTCCAAATTTAGTTATGTGAGTTGGATTGAAATTTAGTTAGGTCCCATGAGATCTTATTATATATGGGAACATGTTGGAAGTATCTAGAATTTTTTTGTCACTCGTATGAACTTTTACGAGGCCACTTTATGTCCATTTGAATTACATTGCACTATAATGCAAATTCTAAACTATAACATTTCAACATAGAGTTACACCTCCAAAATTTCCATTGTGAATCTACTATTATCATCCTTAATTCATTTGTATTCTTGTTTTTATAGAAATATAGGTCAAGAGAGACCTTTTCCTCTTTCACTTAGCATTCAACCCTTTTCAAAGGTTGTTTCACAACCTTTTTGGCTATTTGAGTTGTATTTTAGTTTCGATCTTGGGTCATCCATTTTTACCATCCAATCACTCCATTTAAAATAGAAAGTTACCTTTTTTTAGGAATTTTTTTATATAATTTACCTCTTCATGTGGTAATAGTATTAAATAAGTAGGTGAATGTTAAAAAAATTATGGTATCTCTCTATATCCTTTCTCTCTTTCAGAAAAATTGTTATAGAAATGAGGTATGACATGGAAATTTATGTATTATCCCTCTTCCTATATCTCTCTCCTAAACTATTAGAAATAATGGTTGTGTAACATTGTATGAATTGATCTTTTATCTCTCCTCATGTTATCTCTCTCTAAACCCTCTTTATTTGAATGGAACATAAATGGCTAAATATGTTTAGGGGATAAGAATTGTTAGATGCATGATTTTTAACTAGCTAGATGGGAGGAGTGATTCCATGCTATATTAGTGTTGATACCATGTGGATGCAGGGTGAAAGACATGGTGAATGGATATGTTTCTATGATACTTATGATTAATTTATTTATTCATGTCATAACATTATATGTATATTTGTATTTGGGTAGAGAAGATTTATGTAATTGTCTTAAAAGAATGTATATTTACATTATGACTTATTGTTTCAATTTAAGGAATGGAGAAGGAAAATATTAATCCAAAATTGTAAAATACATGACATGTTTAAATGGTATCAAGTTTCATGTAAATCATTCAATCCTGAAAAAAATTAACATTTAATACTACTCGTAGGAATAAATGAATTAGTTAATTTTACAAAATGTATATTCATGTCCTTGTACCTTTTGAAAGAAATTGACTAAATTATGGTTGAAATTTGTTATACTAAGAAAATGTAGTTAGTTATTGAATTGCTTGGTTTAGTTACACTAAAAAAAGGTCTTGATTAGTTTATTTCCCAATATGAATTTATTTCATATATGATAGAAATGTCATTCCTAAATATATCAAAATGATATTTATTCCTAGAACTCTTTCTATGACATTCTCACCTTGATTGTGTTATGATCCATTAATTGAACCACTATACTAGACCAATGGGAAATACCTTTTGTTGTGCCTTCATATATGTTTCACCATACTTTGGACATGATTTCCTTATGTATCCTTGTACCATTACACGTCATGTCCATATGCACCATTTGATTCAATTTTGAGTTTATTGTGTGCCATGATACTCAACTTATACTTTAGAAATCCTCTTACGTAGATACCTTGTGTATAACCTTAATGCATTTTGAAATGTTACACTTAGTTAAAAGTTCCTTAAAATTAGTAACAGCTCAAAACTTATGGATCTCTCATCATGCTAATGATCCTACGAATGGTATGCCTCATTGGTAATATTATCAAAGGGATACTTGGTGTTTTGGATACATGAAAACATGGGGATCACTTTACTACCACGTAGTAGACTTCCTTGTAGATTGTTTACCCTTGTTGTGTGGATAGGGTTAAGATATGTCTAATACCTATTAATATGTTTTTTTGGGTGAATAATGTATTGACAAAGAAATATTAGAAATGATGTTTATTAATATGATATTGGTAATGTATATAGTAACCATAACCACTCCTTCAATTTGTGTGGGAGATTCAATTTTGTAACATCATTCTCATCTCAAAGATGATCATTATGAGGATCGCATGCGTTTTGGATATGTATTCAATTGGTAATTAATATTTTTAATTTTACTATGCTAGGTAATATAGATGAATAAAGCATAACTCATAATAGTAGAGGTGTAAATATTGAGACAATGACATATGGCTTGTTTGTAAATTTTGGTTTAATGAAGGAGGGTTCTATAATAAATCAATATTTTATAAATATGTAAACCATGGAAACTACAAACAATATGAAATATATCATTTCTTCTTGTCCTCATTAGTGATTTTATCCTTGTGCGATGTTGCACCCATTTAAAAACAAAAGAGAATTAAATCGATTCTTTTAGGTCTTGAATCCCTAAGTGAAAAAAAAAAAGTGTTATACAAATCATAATTTTTCTATAAATGACGTTAATTCATGATAGAAGGATAACATAAGGTAAACTACACTAAAAGGTGATAGCACGAGAAAAAAGGGATGAACATGATTTTTCCGAGTGAGAATGACAGAGGAATGCTGAAAGGAGGCTAGGCACGAGCAAAGAATGAAATATATATTTCACTAGATCGTTCTCATGGAACACAACCAAATATGGAATTGTAGGGGACTTGAAGTAGCACAACCAGCACACAACACAAAAGAAAAGGCAAGAAGAAGGAATGTAAACACGTTAGGACAGAGAATAGTCACAAAATGATATTTCTATTACTTCTAGAAATGCATAGAGTTGTTATAATGATGTAGGAGGTTGATATCCACATGCAAGAGCCATACATAGAGGTCTGTAACTCAAAATATAGAAAATATGAAGTCCTTGGCAGAACACGTAAGGATCTAGAGTGTCCAACATAAAAATGAGCCTTGCTCTTACATTTATAGATGAATCCATGGAGGAAGAAGGGAAAATGAGGGAAAACTTGAATTTGAAGCATAACCACCAATATGAAGCATTCAATGTCTACAAATCCTCTTGGAAATCTATGAAATATGCTTCTACATGCCTATTTGATGTGTTGAAGAAAAAGGATGGTGCATCATACTAAATTGGGTGGTTGGAGCAATCAGATCTACTCATCAATGTCCAGAAAGATGTATTGCCATTTCTCACCTACCATATCTACAAGAATTCGAATTTTGAATTTCTAACATTGTAGATGATGTCATTAGCTCTTTGACAAGTCTAGTCATGCACCGATCCGAGCTCTATAGAGGAAGATATTTGACCGAAGATACAGATTTGTCGGCGTATGAAAAACACATGGCATGTGCAAATTGGCTGAGATGATTGCCAAATGTAAAACTATTTGTCCTTTCTCCCATGCATCAATAATTGATTTGTTGCAAGGATTCAATGATCTGTTGGCATGTTTTGACTGGTTGTGTGCGACACACTTAAGCGCGTCAAAAGATATTCTCATATAGAAGGGCATGAGGGAAGGGTGCATGAAGAAAAACAAAGGAAGGCCTGAGAGGGGTGTGCACAATGCATGTGGGGAGATGAAGCAAAATGATGAGAAAATAACGTATGGTTAAGGAACAACTATTACAAGGTAATGGGCATGGCGCATGAAGGGACAAGGACTTAGTAGTAAGTGTGAGGCACGCGGGATGGGAAGAAGTTGACTAGGAAGAAGGTGAACGCATGGAATGTGGGCACAAGGGAGAAGTGGAAGGAGAAAAGGAAAGGGCGCACATGTAAACTATGACCAAGGGAATGTGCCAAGTGATTTTGAGCATGTGCAATTCTTCAATGAATAACTTAGGGCTCAGAATGTGTATGCAAGTTATCCAAATTGCTAGGAGAGCTATTTGGATAATAGTTTTTCTAACTTTTAGGGCCATCTGCATGCTAGATGAAATACATCAGTAGCTTGAAACATCCATTGGGCATGGATTCTGCTTGTGCAATCATAAAATCTAATCTATAACTTTGAGAAACTTCTATAAGAAGCCACGAAGATTTTTTCTCAACTTTGTTTTGAAACTTGCAATCGCTGAGAGAAACTCGCACTCTAGAAGTAATGAAAGAGCACTTATAGGAAGCATGCGAGAGGAAAGAACTATGCACAAATGAACAATGTGCACAGAGCACACTTGGAGGAATTGAAACTATTCTAATATATATACAACATGATTTAACAAACTTAATGGAAGGATTTGAGATAGATCCCATTTACTAGGATTTGTAGTGCACCTCCATCAAGATGAATCAACTCGAAAGAGTTAGATTCTTTGTATGAATTGATGATGTATGGGCCACTCTAAAGCACATCAAACTTTGAGTGGCACCTGGCTTAGATATGTCAACATCTCATTTTAGAACTAAGTCCCCAACTTTGAAAGCTTGAAGCCTAGCCTTTCTGTCAAACCATTTCTTTGTTGTTTGCTTATGTTGTTCTAGCTTAATCATGTAAGCATTTATGAGTTCTTCAAGATGAACTAGCTCTACCATCTTGATTTCTATCTGATCCACACCCTCAAATTCTAGTTGCTAGGAAAGCACTAATGAATTTAGTTCTAGTGTCAAAGGAAGGGCAGCCTCCTTGTCATAGAAAAGATTGTAAGGTGAAGTTCTTATTACCTTTTTGACGATGATTCTATCTTCCTAGAGCGGGCATAAGACCTTTGTATGCCACCATCTTAGGATGATGTTCATTGTGTGCTTCATGATTCTAATCAGGTTCTTATTTGTTGATTCTGCTAGACCATTTCCTTGAGGGTAATAATTGGAAGATTTTTAGGTAAATGCCCTGAATTAGAGCCCAATCAGTGATTTTATCACCAAGGAAGGCCTTTACATTATCAGAGATAATGGTTTCTGAGAACACCAAACCTTATGAATAAACCCTTCGAGAAAGTCAAGGATGACCACCTCAGTTGATTCCTTAAGCACGACGTAAAGCTTTTGTCCATTCGGTGAAGTACTCTATAGCTCTCAACACCCATTTATGTCCAGCGCTTAAAGGCAGATTGATCATGCCTGTGAAGTTAAGACCCCATTACGCAAAGGGCTGATTTGCTTGGATTGGTCAGAGGGGAAGCACTGCCAATCTTTTCTTCCCTGCAAAGAAAGCACATTATTTTCATTTTTGACCCACCTATGTGCATCAACAAATAGGGTAGGCCAAAAGATACCTGCCATTATGATCTTTATTGCTATAGTTTTGGTAGAGAAGTTTCCACCAGAGAATCCATCATGAAATTCTGCTAACACTTTTTCATTTTGCACACCATTGATACATCTTAATAGTACACCATCAAGATTCCTTTTGAAGAGAATTCCATCAATCAAAACATAAGTGATATATTATAACCTCATATGTCTTCTGTTTTATTTATTTAAACCAAGAGGGTATGCACCCTCGGAAAGGAATGTGATCATGTCCTTCATCTAGTCATGTGCACCAGGGTCTATATTCTATTCAAGTTCTACATGCGGAAGGTCTTCATCTAGAAATAATGAAACCTCGGAGTTCACTCTTTTCATTCTCAGCATTCTACTTGTAGAGTGCATTACCTCTTACTAGTTTTGTGGCCTTAATAGTCACATCGTATTCCATGATTTTAGTCACCCATCGTGCTCTCTTCTCATTGATTTCTTCTCCCATGATGAAGTCTCTTGATAAATGAGTGGGAGACTAACACCTTGATATGATTTTTAGTGAGCATTATTTGAATTTCTTGAGTGGGCACATGATGGAAAAGAATTTATTCTCCGTGTGACTATATTTCAATTCATAATCCTTTAGCATCTGGTTGAAGAAGGCCACTAGCTATTCTAGTCCTTGTTCATTTCCTTGTGTCAGGACAACAAAACACTTGCATCCGTGCCATAAGCATAAAGGATGAAATCCTTTGAATAATCTGGATTGATGAGTGTTGGTGCACAAGTAATCTCTTTCTTGATCTTGTTGAAGATTTTTCTTCCTTCTGCTATCCATCTAAAGGCTATGTCC
This sequence comes from Taxus wallichiana var. yunnanensis, assembly GCA_018340775.1. NCBI lineage: Eukaryota > Viridiplantae > Streptophyta > Pinopsida > Cupressales > Taxaceae > Taxus > Taxus wallichiana. The sequence continues at coordinate 123,221,780 of CM031239.1, forward strand.
TTCTTGAGCATAAGGGTGATGGGCCAAACCAGTCCTATAAAGTTAGGGATAAAACACCTAAAAATGTAATATTGCCAAGGAAGGACTGTAAGGCCTTTTTGTGCTCCTACAGGGAAAGGGATAGGATGTTGAAACATGCTCGGGATCAATTCGATGCCATCCTTTGAAACCACATGCCCAAGAGCTTACCCCGTGCCACCGCAAAATTGCACTTCTTGGGGTTAAGAGATACCCTAAAATCTCTGCATCTCTCAAAGACCTTTTCTAGGTGTACCATGTGATCTATACTCTACTTTGAGAAGATAATTATATCATCAAGGTAAACCAAGATGAACTCATTGATGTAACCTTTGAAGGAAATATCCATGGCGGTTGAAACGTTGCGCTCACATTTGATAGATCAAGGGAATTTTATGATATGCATATGTTCCCCACTTGGTTGTAAATTTTGTTTTGAATTGATCCTCTTCCTTGACCAGGATCTGGTTGAAACCCAAATACCCATCTAGCATGGAGAATGTCTACGTGCCAGCTATGGTCTGTAGAATTTGCTCCATTGAAGGAAAAGGATAATGATCCTTTAGAGATGCCTTATTCAAATCTCTGAAATCAACATAGAGTCTAATTTCACCATTTTTATTATGCACTAGAACAAGATTCACGACCAGGTGGAATATTTGATGGGAAAGATAATTTTTGCCTCAATGAGTTTGGATAACTCCTTTCTCATGAGGGGCTCTATTTTTGGATTGACTGGCCGTTGCTTTTGTCTGACGGGATTTATACTAGGATCAAGGTCAATGGAGTGTTGAGAAACACTTGGATCAAAACCTTTGAGGTCTTCATACTCCCATGAGAAAATATCACTGTATTTTTGACAGAGAGAGATGAAGGCCTATTTTTCTTCATGCGCACAAGTCCTACTGAGCAGCCGACTCTTTTCCATGTGCAATAGTGATGGAGGAGAAATCTCTTGCGTGGCATGCATGTATCTTTCTTCACCCTTGAACTCATCATCAGGGTTAAACATTTTCTCTAAAGTGACCATCCCTTTAGGAAAGTTATTTGTCTTTAGTTGTATCTCTCGGTCACTATAGCTATCATGCAATTCATCTTGTATATTTGATGAAAATTTAGCTTCATTCTGGATAAACTGGATGATCTGCGTGTCACTATCAAGAACTTGCCAACTGGTGTTATTTTCTCGGAATGGGTGGTCTGATTACCATCTTAATGTGTTGAGTGTTTCCTTTGACAAATTCTTCAACAGAGAAAAGCGTGAACCGAGAGCGTGGCCATTTGATCATCTTCTTTGTTCATTCTGCAAGAGACCACCTGAAAATTAAGGGCATCAAAGCTCCCAAGTAGGTCCCAAACTCTATATTTATAATCCTTAAGAGGATTATTCTTTTTATGGAATTTTTTAGTGACCTATTGGAGAATCTATTTTGTGTCCCCAAAGATCTACAACGCTTTAATTTTCTTCTTTTCAACAATGAGTAAGCCATGCACCAATGCTTCATATACTACCACATTATTAGAGCATGCAAACTGTAGCCTATGCATGAAGAAGAATTTCTCATCCTTAGGGTAAATGAGAACCACTCTTGCTCCCATGCCGTTTTTGCTTTTAGATCCATCAAATTACAACTTCCATAGACTAGTTTGAACTTTGTCTCCCATGAATGCACACAGAAGCATAGGGTCTTCTTCTAGAATGCAATAAGTAACAAGCCTAGTTTCATAGGATTCCAGTTCTTTAGCATAGGGATCAAATTTGTGATGCCTTTCCACCCATTCATCAAGCACTAGGTTTAGAATAAAGGGTGGAAGAGACTGCTCTTCAGGAACTGAAACTTGTTCTTCTTAGATAAGACAATTGGATTGGAGAGGGGATGGGATATATGACTCTACATGATAGGAAAATATAGGCTTAGCTTGTATGGTAAACCGGGTACCATACCTTGTCTTGAGTAACATATGAGACCAATCAGAAGACAAGTAACCACCCACCTTGGGAGTAAATTCTCTTGATAGACATAGGGAAAACAAAGGAGGCATGTCAATAATTGACACATCTTGATTAATTTTTAGGATTGGACATGTATAGCGGGTTAACCCAATATCCTTGATGACTTATGAGGTGGTTATAATTGATACATCAAGTTATAGGACTCCTTTAGACAAATGGATATATTTCAGACCTAAAACATTGGCTATCTTCTTAGGCATAATAAAAGTACTATCCTGAGTCAATCATGTAGTTATGCACTAGGTGTTTTCCTATAATTAAGGACATATAAAAGGGTGGGGTTTTAACAACTTTACTTACTTTTTTCTCCTCTTCTTGGAAGATTTTGATAGAAGCGTGTGGCTTCTGCATAACCAGGTCAGCGTGCATGGGAGTTGCACTAGAGCTTCATGTAATATATCCCGCTGAGATGGAATGGTCAAGGCATCCCATATTATGATGTTAATGCTTGTTCTCTTCATCTATTCAACAATTTTGAATGAAATCCCCCCCCCTATCTTGTGCATTTGGGGAACAACATCCCTTCTTGACTGTTTAAGTGTGGAAGCCTAAATTTTATCTGGGGCAGAGGCTTGGCCTACTAAATCAGGGCGCATGTTGTTTGAGACGAGATCTTTATGAGAGGCCTCCTACATAGGGTTTTAAGAACTTTTACTACATGATGCCTTGTTTGATTCTTTATTCTTCGAGGATCTATTTGCGTTGTTGGGTGTGTAACCTACGTCCCCGACTCTAATATTCTTTTCTTATATCTTATGTTGTCTCGCAACTTGGGTGAGATATGTTTGTATCTTCTGTAGCTTGGTTGATTGTACAAAAGTCCTCCACGCCAAAGAACATCAAATTGGACTCCGAGGAACTTTTGGTCTATTTGGATTATCTACTTCATGGGTGCTTTTTGAGGGCTCACATGATGAAGCATTCTGGATCATGAAGGCTTGGGCACGCACAACATTAGCACAATGATATTGACTATGAGGCATGTTACAAGGGAAGCACCATTTTGACTCTTGTGCCAAGTTGTTTTGAACTGGAACAAGTGCTCGGCTCACACTGGGTGCTGGGAGAGAAGTTACAGGAGGAACAACTTGCAAGGGAAGATGTGTATTAGGCTGCCATATGTCATTCTATTGATTAGGTGTGTATCTTTGATTTCCATATTGATTCTACTAGGGTTGATTGCCTTGGCCATGCGCCTAATTGGAATTTCCTCTATAGGCTTGTGTCTGCTACTTTTCTAATGATATGACCTTGTTTGATAAATTTCTGATCAAGGCCTTCAATTCTTCATCTTCCTTTTGTTGTGATGGAGAATAGGATGTTGAGGCAACTGGTTGTGCGCTTTTCTCAGGGATAGGAATAGGGGCCACAAAAGGTTGGGGTGCTGTGACATCTCTGGGAACCAAGGCATGGGCAGTCTAGGAGCCAACTTTCCCGCCTAAATGAGACTATTTTCTTCCCTTACTACAATGCTATAAGCAGCTGGTAAATTCCTACCTCCCATAGATTGGATCATAATTGAAATATCACTGTTGAGTGCCTTTAGATAATAAAGGAAAGCATGTTGGGCTATAGGTCTTACCATAAGAGGAATTATGTCCTAAGTCTTCTAAAATCTAATGTTGAAATCAGTCATATGCTCATTAGGCACCCTCCTTGTTGTTGTCAGTTGCTCCACCAATGATAGGTGATCTGACTTATCATCAAAGTAATTGCAAAGAGTTGTTCCCATCTCATCCCAAGTGGCGATAGATCCAAGTCTCAAGCCTCGGTACCATTTAAGTGCTTTACCTTTGAAAAAGGCTACAAGAAATATGACTGTTATATCATCATGTGTGATCAGATAGAGTGAACACACATTTGTTACATCCTGGATATACTCCTGAGGGGTGACTTGATTCTCACCAGTAAAGTAAGGAATACTCTTGAACACGCCATTTGGAATATCATCTTTGCAGCAGGCCAGGAGGTAAGGGAATCCTCCAACAAAGTTTCTTAATAGAGGGGGTTTCTAATGTTACATTGTAGGGTGCACAGGTTGTGTTTTTTGAGGAGAAGTTGAATGGGCATGGTGCACTGGAGATAGAAATGCACACGCGGGATTTCTAGAATGAAATATTCTCAAGGATAGCTGGAGGTATTCAAAAGAATCTTCAGTTCTGCTGAACTTCTTCTTGTGTGCACTATTCTCATAAAAGGTGCTCAGGACTACTGAAACAGAGGTATTAAATATTAGGAGTCATCAAATGTGTTTGAAATGAGCCTCTAAAGGCTAAAACACTAAGTTCACAACCAAAACTTAGAGATATGAAATTTGAGATTTTAATGCTTGTCCCATTGGGTGTGATAGAAACTATTGGTTGCTCATATGTGCACCCGCATATTAGATCTTGGAAGGGCCGAGGTGTTTAAGACCATAATGGAACAATTCCCAAGTTATGGAACCTTGCAAGCTTAGGACGGATCTCCGGAGGAGGCCGGTTCCTCTATCTATTTCTACCGCTACCGCTACTCCAAAGTGTAAAAGGGGAAACTAAACTAAGAATGCCAAGGGACCAATGATAGAAGGATAACATAAGGTAAACTACACTAAAAGGTGATAGCACCAGAAAAAGAGGGATGAACATGATTTTTTTGAGTGAGAATGACAAGGAATGCATGAAAGGAGGCTAGGCACGAGCAACACAATGAAATGTAGATTTCACTAGATCCTTCTCATGGAACACAACCAAATATGGAACTACAGGGGACTTGAAGTAGCACAACCAACACACAACACAAAATAAAGGGCAAGAAGAAGGAATGCAAACATGTTAGGAAAGAGAATAGTCACAAAATGATGCTTCTATTACTTCTATAAATGCACAGAGTTGTTACAATAATGTAGGAGGCCGATGTCCACATGCAAGATCCATACAAAGAGGTCTGTCAGAACTATAAATACAAAAATATGAAGTCCTTGGTAGAGATGCGCGTAAGGATCTAGAGTGTCCAACATAAAAATAAGCCTTGATCTTACATTTATAGATGAATCCATGGAGGAAGAAGGAAAAGGAGGGAAAACCCGAATTTGAAACACAACCACCAACAAGAAGCATTCAATGTCTGTAAATCTTCTTGGAAATCTATGAAATACACTTCCCCATGCCTATTTGACATGTTGAAGACAAAGGAGGGTGGATCATACCAAATTGGGTGGTTGGAGCAATCAGATCTGCTCATCAATGTTCAGAAAGACATTTTCCCATTTCTCACCTACTAGATCCACCAGAATTTGAATTTGAATTTTTGAGCACTGTAGTTGATGTCAGCAGCTCTCTCACTAGTCCAGGTGCGTGCCGATCTTAGATCTATCACAGAAGATACGGTTGTTAGAAGATGTCGAGTCATCGGCGTATGAAAAACACATGGCACACGTGGATTGGCTGAGATGATGGCCAAATGTACAACTATTTTTCATTTCTGCCATGTGTCAATCATTGATTTTTTGCAAGGATTCAAAGGTGCTCTATTGGCATGCTTTGAATGGTTACACACAATACACTTAAGTGTGTCAAAATATGATCTAGCATAGAAGGGCATGAGGGAAGGGCACATGAAGAAAACAGAGGAAGGCATGGAGGGGTGCACATGTTGTGTGCGGGGAGATGAAGTAAACTAGTGAGAAAATAATGTATGGTTAAGGAACAACTATTACAAGGTAATGGGTGCAACACGTAAAGGGCCAAGGACTTAGTAGTAAGTGTGAGGTGCATAGGATGGGAAGAAGTTGACTAGGAAGAAGGTGAATACACGGAATGTGGGTGCAAGGGAGAAGTGGAAGGAGAAAAGGAAAGGGGCGTGCAAGTAAACTGCAACCAAGGGAATGTGCCAAGTGATTTTGAGTGCACCTAATTCTTCAACGAATAAATTAGGGCCATAATGTGTATGCAAGTTACCTAAAGCACTAGGAGAGCTATTTGGATAATAGTATGTGATTGAGATTGGATGCAAGGAAAGATGTATTGTGCAAGACATGACCGTGAAGTGTGGTAATAATATAGACAACCAATAGTGATGGTGGGGGGAGGTATGATTCCCCAAGTGTGTGAGTAAGGTTCATTTAACTCCCTCAATAACCACGTATGAACTTTGAGAATAAGAGCACACCATTGATTAATGAAGGTATTGTATGTGTTTGAGATTATGAGCTAGGAAATATTTATCGTGAAGCATGGAGCATGAAGTGTAGTAAAGGATCTAAGAGTAGGCAATATAAGAAAGAAATAATGATGGAGGGGGAGAAAGTGCGATACCCCCAAGTGTGTATATCAAGATTTGTTGGAAAATAAACATGATCGTTATGAGAAATAATAGCTAGGGTATGTGTAGTGCATGAAAGGATGTATACAATATATAGAAAGTAGTATGTGTATCATGAGTAGAAGGATCCACAAGTAATCATGAGTATAAAAATGCATAAAGAGTAGCATAGGATCATATATATATGTAGTAAGATGTCAAAATAGTGTAGAGGAGAGAAAGTTCTGCAAGAAAGATAGATAGACATGAATTGTAAAACAAGAGCAATGTATAGATGCGTATCTAAATAGTATGGGTATATAATTGTTGTTTAGAATGTGCAATTATGAGCAGGGGGATTTTAATTCCCCCAAGTGTGTGAGTGATGGATATCTATGTGATGATGTGAGAAATACCATGCCATGGTGGTGGAGTTTGAAATGTGTCATAAGAAAATATATTTTCATCCCAATGGTAGGTAGAAGAAAGAGTATGACCAACATCAGATTTTGGGTCTACCAGAGGAGATGTAAGTAGGTGATGGATCACATCTTGTGTCGAGTGATTTGGTTGTGCTTCCTTGGATGGTGGTGGCTTATTTTGGATTGGTAACATTATAGATGACTTGGGTAATGGGTTGGATAGGTGCCTCTTGAATTACCAAGGAAGGAACATTAGTAAGTATGACATGATGCTCACTAGACATAAAGGGACGAGATTAAGGAACCCATTGTGACTTGGTATCTAGAGATGAGCATAGATAATAATGATTTGTAGCAAATGAAATTATACTCTAATGCTCCATAGGTTGGATTTTTAATTCTAAATCCTAGCAATTTTCTTCACAATGTCCATTAATCTCATGGTAATTACAATATTATCTACTTTTATAATGAGTGACTTAATGATGAGGGTGGTAATTATTAGGTAAGAAATTAATTAAGTGATTTTCAAGTAGTGTAAATAATATATCATGTTTTATAGCATTCCGATTGAAGTGGAGAGGTGTTGGCTTTGGTAGGACCTTGAATTTTCTTTTTCGAGAACATGTAGTGGACATGGGTTTAGGATGAGGTGTAGAGGGACTAGCATGGGCCTAAGAAGTATCCTTGAGATGTTAAATTCTAGATGTGATATATGTAATCATGGTTTCCACAACTTGAAACTTGTCTTGAAATAAATGGTGCAAAGCTTGAATGGACTCAAAGATGGATTAATTGGTTGTGGTATTAGGATTGATAGGGTCATAAAAGAGATGATCAAAAATGGAACTTACTTATGTAGGTGGCATTTTGTGATGGAGGTACATAATGTCTATGGATTTTGGAGAACAAATTTACAAGGTGGGTGAATTTTAAGTAATTTGGATAGGGAAAATTAAAGAACCTTATGAGCCATGGTACTATTAGAGCTCAAACTTGTAGCCATCCCGGATCAACATGATCGGGGTGTTGAGGCAACATGGGATTGTCTCAAAGTTGAGGGACCTTTCACGCTTGAGATATACCTCCAAAGAAGGTTGATTCTCTACTTACTTATTTCTATTGCTACAACCACTCCTAATGTTGAAATCAAATCATAAACTAAACATACTAAGGGCCCATAGTTAGAAGCATGTGAAAAATGGAAAACTAATCTAAGGAGGTGGTAGCACCAGAAATAGGGGGATGAAAATAGTTATCTTTAAGAGAAAATGAAGGAGGTTGATGCAAAGAGGATATACACATGTATCATGGCCTGAAATACATTCACACAATCATTCTCATGGGGCACAATTAGAAAAGGAACCAAGTAAGGGATGTGGGAAAGCGAGTAAAGAAAAACAATGGAAAAGAGAGACAAGGAGATGTAACAAAAACTGTAACAAAAACAAGCCAAGGAAGAGAATAACCACAAAACAAAGTTTATATTACTTCCATAAAATTGTGATTAATTAAAATGGTGTCCGAGGTCAATATCTGCATGTAAAGAGCCGATATGAAGGCCTATAACTTAAAAATTCTAAGGAGCATAACTCTTAGCAAACTAAAGGGTCCAACAACAACCTTTACAAAGTGAGTGTATCTCTTACATTAATAGAAGAAGGAGAGGAGAAGAATAGAAAGAAGAGAGAAACTTGAATTTTAAATTTCAACCACCAATAGTAAACATTGAATGCCTAAAAATCCTCCTACAAGGATGTCAAATGCATCTCCCGTGTTTGTTTGAATTGTTGAAGAAGGAAGGAAACAAGATCTGAATGAAATCTAGTGGTTGAGTCAATTGAACTCTGTGCATTAATGGCTGAAAAATGTGTTTCCATTATTTTTACCTACCAAATATTGCCAAAATTTTAATTTGGATGATTTGGAGTGTATCCCATGACAAAAACTCTCCAATAGACTAACCGTGCATCAATTTGAGCCTTGCAATTTTTTTATAATGATTCAAAGATTCACGGTGAAATGTGGACACACAATAACACATGACGTGTGTTGATTTGTTCAAGGATCAACCAAGTGTTCATCTATTTTGTCATTTTATATCATGGGTCACTCATTTTCTTGTTGTAGACACCTAAATTTGGTATATATACCTTAATCACATGCGTGCACATACTTATTTAACTCACCCCTTATATAATTAAATTACCATCCAATGCCCATTAATTATTTAAGCCACATTAATTAATCATTTAATATCTTACATGCCTAATTATTCCACCCATGTTAATATTTATTCTTATTAATTAATTAGTCCTTATTAATTAATTAATAGGGACTAAGTAGTTATTATGAAATATGTTCATAGTGATAACACTTAGGATTGGTTTGGGTTATTTGGTAGTAATAGTTTTTAATATTTATAAAATAATATATGAGTGTGCAAAACAGATTTGTAATGTAAAGCTCATAGTTGAGAGATATTTGGGATATTGAGAGGACTTAGAGAGTAGCCTTGACTCCTTACGTATAGGAGTTCATTGAGCTATTTATATGTAATCTCTCCATTGGGAATTTTTCCTAAATGAATTACAATATCTCTTGTTTTCTTATTTTATTGTGCAATGTTTTGTTTTTTTATTTGATTAAATCATGGATATTTACAAGAGTAGTCCCTATTAATTAATTAATACCCTTCATCTTGCACTAAATGACCTGCTATTTAGGATTATTATATCCTAAATTCAACCCTTTTCTTTTAAATCTTTTCTCCTGTCAATTTTTATGCCCTAACTACCCTCACCTCATCATTTTCTATCCTATATGATCTAAAGCATTCAACCAACCCTTACAAACATAAAATCACCCCAAAATCACAAAATATACTCCCATTAGGAAAATGGTCCCGCAATCGGTGGTGACCCAGCTCAATCATCATCAACCCTATAAAACTAAATCCTTCCTTTCTAATTTTCAATCAAAATCAGATACATGCAAAAACATCTAAGCTCCATTGTAATTTGCAAACTTTTTCCTTTGCTCGAACACTTTTGTAGCAATCAAAGATATCCTAAACATCGCCCTGCAGTGTGCTTTCATCACTCACAATCATATTTTGTGAGATTTATTGGTATCTCTGTATATATTTATTGATATTTTTATCAAATTATCTTTGTATTACTCGTATCTAATCTTTTACAGTTCATATCAGTCTTAGCAACACTCACACCTTCTCCATGACCTTCTTTTCTAGCCTTTTTCTTATAGGTTTTCCTTCTCATCCATTCATCCTTGGCTTTATCTAATTCTTCTACATTCACTATCAACCCTTTCAAACCGTCGTTGACCCAAGCCCACTTTGTCAAATAGACTTAATACACTATTGTTTCCAGTCATTTTTCTAAAATTTTCTGCCCCTATTCTCTCCCCATAAACTACTCACGACATACATAGATCCCTAACATCCTCCCGGTTGAAATTTAGACTCTCCGTGTATATATATTTATCCTACAGTTTGGATCCATGTTCTTAGGTCTAATCGTCAACTTTGGTTGCACACACGGGTTGTTGTTAACCCAGACCATGTAACCTTTATTTTACAATTATTCCAATCAAGTCAGCTTTAAATTGGTTTTCATAGTTTTACATATTCAGTGTTGTTGTTTTTTATGCATGTTATCTATAGTACTTTCTTTATTTCATCCTTTTAAGCAATGAGTGTTGACATCCGCGAAAAGAAGCCGAAAGATTCTTGGATCGACATTTTCTAGGTAGTTATCACATAAATCCATCTAATCAATATCATTTTTCATTCTTATATGTAGGCTTCATTTGATTTGTAGTAATGTAATCCATCATCATCTTTCTCCTAAATCACATCATATACGAGGTAACCTAAACCCTCTAGCATTTCTGAGTTTGCTAGTTTCTTTAGTAGCTAGTGCATTAACCTCATTAAGAATGAGAAAATACTACAACATTCTTGGCACACCAGGTGGGACTACCCTTTCAATGGTCTATTTATATATATATATATATATATATATACATATATATTCTTCTTTTTCTTATCTTCAACTAACACTTTAGCGTGAGGCTCGCTTTATTTATTTCTCGTGTTGGGTTCGTGGCCTAGATCGTTCATCTCTCAAGAGTGTATATAAATAGTAAAATTGTATCTAGGTACTCCTTGATTTTCCCCTATTTACTCCTTTTTGCATCACAATTTTCCGTTCTTGTCTATGCCCTCATCAAATATCAAACTTTGTGTTGGGTTTAAAAGAAAACTCTTTCAAGATCTTACTTGATCACATAGTCTAAATAGGTGCTCAACATTTTGTATCACACATCTAATCACACATGACATAAAAATCACAAATTAAATTAAGACATAAAAAAATCCTATCCCGATAGACTAATTGGGATTTTATCACCCAATGAGATATCCGCCTCATAGATTCCCTAGCGAAAATTTACCCAAAACCATACGTAGTTTTCCTTTTCTATGTCATTTTTATTCGTCTCCCTTTTCTTTTTAAAATTATCAATCACAACATAAAAGGAATTGTTTTCTTGATTTTTTCTGTCAAAATGGAATCAAACAATTCTCAACAATCCTTTGTTACCCCATCAAAACCCTTGGTTTCCTTTAGAAATTCTTCTAGTCCCATCTTTGACTGAATTCATTATAGACCCTCTAATTCTAAACCACGTCGACCGATATATTCCACTCCTCCCCACCATCTCCTATTTTTTCTACTTCACCAATTGTCACTATGCCTATCTAGCATGTTGACCTTTCTATTTCTCCCACATCAAATCTTCTCGTTCAATCCCCATCATCTTATCGGGATCTTAATTCTCCTCATCATATATCTCCTCAATTAATCCAATATTCACCACCGATATCCTTACACAATCATTCCACAATTGAACACCAACAAAATCATCCTTAGCTCATACATAATATCAATTGAACTCCTTTTCAATCAACACCATACATCATGCATCTTCCCCACATCTATTTTTCTATCTTCATCATATACCCCTATCTTACACATTATTCCTACTCCCCTTCAAGGGCTATTCTCATATCTACTATACCCATTATCACCTTACATACCTCCTTGACTTCCCCACCTCTCTCTCATCTACATCCAGTCCTCCTCCTCTTACCACATCCACACTAGATTTATTTCGCACCCACCTCTCTATCTACACCTATCATGCCCATAACATTGACTACTTCTCTTCCGAGCAAACCCATCACTACTCTTATATTTGCTACATCTAGAAATTTACTCATGTATACCTTGACATCCTTATCACATATTTCCTTTACCAGCCTACATAATCCTTTTCAACCCATTATTCTACACATACCATCCCCACATTTACATTCCCCATCATATCTTCTTAATCCACATCCACATCCACAATGCCTCTTGAGAAAAACAAAAAAGGCATTCATAGATCTACTACAAATCCCCTCATTTCTATAAAAATTCATCAACCATCTATATCACCTCCTTCTCACATTACATCATTAACCACATAATCCAAACACCCCTCTCTATTTCCATATCCACACCTACTCTTGCTATTGATTCCACACATGAATCTACTCCATACACTACATCAAACCCTGTTCCCCCATCCACATCTCTTCCACCTTTTCCCATTGAAACATCTCTAGAATCCATACCGGTTCCCCTTTCTTTGATTCTTCCCACACCTCATGCATCGACCATCAAATGTAGTGACCTCTCGACAGGAGACTAGAAAAACACATTGATTGTATCATAAAATCAGATTTCCAAATCACCCATCAATTGAGAATAAAAATTGATGCCTCTTAATTTTCTAGTCCTATGCTTAACACACAACACATACAAGGAGAAACACATAAACATTACTATAAATTAATGTTATCTACCATTATATATGTTAATTTATCTCTTTCATTCAACTTGTACAATTTATTCCATTATTAAACATACGTGAATCAATTTGTGTGTGTATAATAAGTGGTAGCTCCTATGAGTTTCACATGTAACGGAACATACAATTATATAAGGCATTATCGTCAATTCACTAACACATGTATTCCATTATAATTCATTTTAGTAATAAATTAAATAATATGACAAGTAATAATTTCAACCATCTAAACAATTTCTTAAAATAGTTCATAATTCATTCATGGTTTATATAAATATTTCTTCGTAACTCCAAGATCGATATAAATGATATCATAATGAAGAGTTCCATTCAATGAAGATTCACCATGTGGTTTCAACATTTCTCAATTTTACATTTCAAGTATCCAAATTATAATTAATTACAAACACATGTGATTCCATTTTCATGATTTCAAATACATTTTAGTTTACAAGTATTCAATATCCAATGTTACATTTATATGTATCAATTTGTTATCCTATATAATCAAACACAAGTAGTTAAACTTTACAATAGGTTACAAGTATACAAGTTTTCAATCCATTTTTCTCAATAATAATATAATAGATATCCACATATACAAAATACCTCATTCCATCATTGTAACATAGATAAAATGTATCACGAGAGACCCACCTTGTAGAAGAATTATGTTGTGAGAGAATACCTACACATAAACACACAACAATACCTCGTTTATTATACATTTCATACAATCACATCTAAGGAGATAAATA